>CM033476.1:289639094-289843406 GCA_019447015.1 Hymenochirus boettgeri
TTTGTCATGGTGTTTCTATAAGTGTACTAAAGAGTAAGGTTGTAAGTTGTTGAGTGTCTATAAGGGTAAGTTGGAGGGGTATATGCCATGTTGTTTATAGTGTTACCTATTAAAGGGGAATGTTGGGGCATGGGTCTAGTGCCAGGGGATGTGGTTAATTCATTAGTTGTACCTATAAAGGGGAGTGGAGTATGTCTTGTTTAGGTGGTATCGTATATGGGGGTGTTGGGTGATCTAGTTGTTTCTTATAAGTGTATATTAAAGGGGGGAAGTGGAGGGTATGCCATGTGTGTCTATAAGGTACCGATTTAAGAGCGGAAGTTGGAGGTATAATGTTTTCTATAAGTTGTACCTATTAAATGGGAATGTTGGCAGGTATGTCATGTTGTTTCTATAGGTGTACTCTATTTAATGGGGGGGACGATGTTGGAGGTTATGTATTGTTATATGTACCTTTACTTAAATATTTATGATGTGTTTATATTACCTATACGAAATGTTGAGGGATATACCAAGTTGGTTTCTATAAGTGTAACTATTTAAAGAGGAATGTTGGAGGGTACAGCATATGTGTTTTCTATAAGTGTACCTATTAAAGCGGGGAATTGGAGGGTATTATCTGTCTAAGTGACATAATAAAGGGGGAAGATGTTTGGAAGGTATTGTGATGTTGTTTCTATAGTGTACCATTAAATGGGGAGGTTGGGCAGGATTGTCATGTTGTTCATATCAGGTGTATCTGCTATGGGGGATGTTGGAAGTTAGGAAGTTGTCTTAGTGTACTAGTTTTAAGTTGGAATCTTGTTTCTTAAGTGTTATAATATTAGGGAATGTTGGAGGGATATGCCAATTTGGTTTCTATAAGTGTAACTGATAAAGGGGGAAATGTGGAGGAGTATGCCATGTTGTTCTATAAGTGCCGATTAAAGGGGGGATGTTGGAGGGTATGCCATGTTGTTCTCATAAGTGTACCTTATTATAACGGGGAATGTTGGAGGGCTATGCCATTTGTTGTTCTATTAAGGTGACCTATTAAAGGGGAATGTGGAGGGTTTATGACATTGGTTTTTTTACAGTTGTTCTATAAGGGTAACCTATTAAAGAGGGAAATGTTGGAGGGTATGCCATGTTGTTTCATAAAGTGTACCTATAAAGGGAGGGAAGTTGGAGGGTATGCCCTGTTGTTTCTCTTTATAGTGTACTTATTAGGAACGGGGAGGGGATGCTGGGAGGGTATCCTATGTTGTTCATACGGTGTACCATTAAGGGGGAATGTTGGAGGGTATGCCATGTTGGTTTCTTAAGATAATTGTTTGTACCCATTAAAAGGGGTGATGTTGGAGGGTAGCCATGTTGTTTATATAAGTGTACTAATAAAGGGGGAATTTTGGAGATTTGTTTTATAAGTGATCTATTTAAAGGGAGTTCGGAGGGAGCGTTGCATTTGGGAACCATAGAAACAAGGAGAAAGTTGATAAACTCCTTGTGGATTTTTAAAGATCACTTTTGTGTTTAAATTAAGCATTTTGTAGGATATTATGTGATGCGACCATCACCTGGCAAGAGGTTAGTATGTTTTGTCATTGTCGTGAAAGATCATGGGACAACCCACTTGGCCTGAATATACAGATAAGGAGGGGGCGTGTGTGTCCTGTGGAAACATTAGCATTTAAAGTGGGGGTCCCTCTTCTCTCTCTTTTTCCCTCCTTAGTGAAATGTTATGTGTAATGTGGCTTGTAAATCTAGGGAAGCAGATGCTTGAGCTCCTATCAGATATTAGGATGTTTTGTGGTCAGTCCAGAAGCAGCAGCAACAGCAGAAGGCATTAATTGGTTTGTGTGTCATTGAAGAGGTGTGTATGTATTGGAGTTGTACAAGAAGGAGTATGGGTTGTTGTTGTGTTGTGGGTTTGTACAGGAGGATGTTGTGTTTGTGTGTGTGTGTGTTAGGAGTGTGGCATGAGTGCTGTGTTTGCAGTATATGTCATGGGTGATGACAGAAACTACGTTGTAGGTTATATGTGGTTTTAGTGTATTATGGGCGTTGTGATTTGGGCATGGGGTTGTGAGTCTGCGTCTTGTATGGGTGTGTTAGGAGTGTTTACAGGAAACGTGTGTGCCAGGTAGTGTACAGCAGACATGTGTTATGCTGTTGTGTTGTGAGTTGCGCAGGAGTCTGTGTGTGTTGTGGTGTTAGGATGTTGTACAGGAGGATTGTATGTTGTGTGTGTATCATGAGGGCTTTTGTAGTTGTGTGTTTCAGGAGTTGTACAGAACTTGTTATGTGGTTGTGCTAGGAGGCTGTGTGTTGTGGGTATCTGTGTGGTGTGGTGTGTGTATTGGCTAGGTGTGTGTTGTGCAGGGGGGCTTGTGTGTTTTGTCTTGTGCAGGTTGTGCAGGTGGACTGTGTGTTGTTGCAGAAGCTGGTGGTTGTAACGTTGTGCAAGGGCTGTGTGTTGTGTGTTGTTGTTGTGATTGTGCATTGGGTGTGTGTTGGCATTGGGCTGTGTGTATTGTGTTGTTGTTGTGAGTTGTGCAGGAGGCGGTGTGTTGTGTGTTGGTGTGTTGTGGTGTGAGTTGTGTGGTATTGGGCTGTGTGTTGTGTGGTTTGTGGTGTCTGTGATTGTGCAGGAGGTGTTTGTGTGTGTGTGTTTTTGTTGTGCTGGAGGGCGTTGTGTTGTGTGTGTGCGAGCTGTGTGTGTCGTGTTGTGTTTGCGTGGTGTGGTGCGTGGTGAGGAGGCCCTTGTGGTTGTGAGTTGTGTTATGAGTGGTGCAGGAGGCTGTGTGTTGTGTATTGTGTGTTTGTTGTGAGTTGTGCAGGAGGCTGTGTGTGTTGTGAGTTGTGCAGGAGGCTGTGTGTGTAGTGTTTGTGTTGTGTGTTAAGTGTTTGTGCTGTGAGTTGTGCAGGAGGCTGTGTTGTGTGTTGTGTGTTGTTTGTTTTGTGAGTTGTGCAGGAGGCTGGCAGGGAGAGGGCGGTACTGAGAGGTCTATGACAGGCGCATAATGAGCTTTCGGTTGCAGCCCAGAGAATCTATAAGCAAGCCAGAGGAGTTTTAAGTGTTGCATTGGCTGAGCGAGGTCCAGAGTGAAGGAGGGTCCCGCCCCCTACTGGTGTCTCCCGCCAATGGTAGTAGAACGTTCGCGGACAGAGGCTACTGGTTGGCCATGACCCTCAATGAAACAAGCGTGGATCGGATGTGGATGGATTAACCCTGGCAGGGACTGTCTAATCCGGATAGGGGCCCCGGGACTGAACCTAGATTTGTGATCTCCTGACTAATATCCCACTCCATCAGGGAATAACCCTCATTCAATGCTTCCCATGACTTTATTGGACCCAAGGACCAAGAGATGAAGGTGGAACCTCATCGCACGTTTTGGTTGACGTTTCTCTTAATGCTTGTGGAGCAGGTAAATGGAAATGATGTCTGGGGGTCTGGTGTCCTGGTAGGTCATTAGGTCACCTGGGTCATTTTTCAGGGGTCTTGTGATTTTTTCTTCCAAGGTTTCTGGCTCTGGGGTCTTCCAGCTGGAGCTTCAGGAGTTATCAATAGCCATGGGATGGTGGCCAATGGGAAGTCCTGTTCACCCAACTGCAAGACCTTCTTCAGGGTTTGCTTGAAACATTACCAGGCGGTGGTCTCCCCTGGAGCCTGCACCTTTGGCAGTGTGGTTACCCCTGTCCTAGGACCCAACAGCTTCACCATTACAGACACAGACGGGTTCACCAACCCCATCAGGTTGCCCTTTAACTTCACATGGCCGGTAAGACATCTCTGTGTGTATGGAACTGCCTAGACCTTTATTCACCTGTATACTTCCCCTGGGAACTGACCTCTAGGTAGATTATAGCACAGACCTAGGGGGTTATTGCACATATGTAGGAGGATTATTGCACATGTGTAGGGGTGATTATAGCACACATCTTGGGTGATTACTGCACGTATATCGGGTGATTTTTGCACGCATTTAAAATGTTTCTTGCATATATAAAGGGTGATTATTGCACATATCTAGATAAGAATTGTACATATATATGGGGGATTATTGCCCATATGTAAGGTGATTATTATACACATGTAGGGGGATTATTGCACATAATCATAGGGTGATTATTGCACCTATATAGGGGGATTATTGCCCATGTGTAAGGTGATTATTGTACACATGTAGGGGGATTATTGCACATATATAGGGGGATTATTGCCCATGTCTAAAGGATATTGCACCCTATATAGGGGATTATTGCCCATGTGTAAGGTGATTATTGTACACATGTAGGGGATTATTGCAACATATAAGGGGGATTATGCCCATGTCTAAAGTGATTATTGCACCTATAGAGGGGATTATGCCCATGTGTAAGGTGATTATTGTACAATGTAGGGGGATTATTGCACATATATAGGGGGTTATTGGCCATGTCTAAAGTGATTTATGCACCTATATAGGGGGATATTGCCCATGTGTAAGGTGATTATTGTACATGTAGGGGGGATTGCATATATAGGGGGATTATTGCCCATGTCTAAAGTGATTATTGCACCTATATAGGGGGATTATTGCCCATGTGTAAGGTGATTATTGTACACATGTAGGGGGATTATTGCACATATATAGGGGGATTATTGCCCATTGTCAAAGTGATTATTGCACATATGGGGGATTATGCCCATGTGTAAGGTGATTATGTCACATGTAAGGGGATTATTGCACATATATAGGGGGATTTGCCCATGTCTAAATGATTATTGCACAATATAGGGGGATTATTGCCTATATATAGGGGGATTATTGCCCATGTCTAAGGTGATTGTTCACATATGAGGGGGATTATTGCCCATGTCTAAATTGATTATTGCAATATAGAGGGGGATTATTGCCCATGTCTAAATTGATATTGCACATATATAGGGGGATATTACCACATATATAGGAGGATTATGATTATATTTAAAGTGATTGTTGCATATATATAGGGGGATTATTGCCCATGTCTAAGGTGAGAATTGCACATTCATAGGGGGATTGTTGCACATATATAGGGTGATTATTGCACATGTATAGGGGGATTATTGACCATTATATAAGGGATTATTGCAACATTATAGGGGGATTATTGCACATATCTAAAGTGAGAATTGCACATAGATAGGGGGATTATTGCACATATATAGGGTGATTATTTTTACATATATAAGGAGATTATTGCACATAACATGGGGGATTATTGCAGATATATAGGGGGATTATTGCACATATAAAGTGGGATTATTGCACATATGTAGGGGATTATTGCACATATATAGGGGGATTATTGCATTATATTTAAGGTGAGTATTGCACATATATAGAGTGATTATTGACATGTCTAAGGGAGATTGCACATATATAGGAGGAGGAATATTGCCCATATCAAGGTGATTATTGCACATATATAGGTGATTATTGCACATATATAGAGTGATTATTGCCCATGTCTGAAGGTGTATTGCACATATATAGGGGAATATTGCCCATATCTAAGGTGATATTGCACATATATAGGGGGATTATGGCACATATAGAGTGATTATGCCCATGTTAGGGTGTGATATTGCGCATATATGGGGGATTATGCCCATAACTAGGGGGAGTTTGACCATATATAGGGTGATTATTGCCCATATCTAAGGTGGATTTTGCACATGTATAGGGGGATTATGGCCATATCTAAAGTGATTATGGCACTATATAGGGGGATTAATGACATATATAGGGGAATTATTGCACATGTTATAGGGGGATTATTGCCCTATCTAAGGTGATATTGCACATATATAGGGGGATATGCCAATACGGGGGATATGCACATTTGTTAGGGGGATTATGCCATATTAAGGTGATATTGCACATATATAGGGGAATTAATGCACATATATAGGGGAATTATTGCACATGTATAGGGGATCATGTGCCTATCTAAGGTGATTAGTGCACATGATAGGGGGATGATTAATGCACTATACTAGGGGGATTATTGCAAATGTATAGGGGGATATTGCCCATATCAAGGTGATAATGCAATTATAGGGGAATTAATTGCACATATATAGGGGAATTATTGCACATGTATAGGGGATCATTGCCCATATCTAAGGTGATTATTGCACATATATAGGGGGATTAATGCACATATATAGGGGGATTATTGCACATGTATAGGGGGGATTATTGCCCATATCTAAGGTGATTATTGCACATATATAGGGGGATAATGCACTATATAGGGGAATTATTGCACATGTATAGGGGATCATGCCCATATCTAAGGTATTGACATATAAGGGGGATAGGCATACTAGGGATTATTGCCACATGTATAGGGGATATTGCCCAGATTAAGGTGATATTGCAATGATGGGGATATGCCCATATCTAAGGTGATTATTGCACATATTATAGGGCGGTTTTTGCACATATCGAAGGGATTACATAAAATAATTTATTATGTTGATTATGTTCCTACTATGTACCATGCAGAAACAAGTGTGTTAGAGAGTTAAAGTGTTGTTTAGCCAAGTGTCATGAATTAATAAGCATCATAGGTATTTATGTAGCACGGCAATGCAACCAGTAAGGATGGCAACTGCCTCTGATGATTGACTGAAATGTCTGTCCAGTGTTAAATAGTAAAAATGGTATGGTATCTCCCCTCCCACCCTTCCCCCCTGCCTTTCATGCTGAAATAAACCCATGGAAGCTATCTTTAACTGAGATACAGGCAGTAATGCTATCTGCAATTGAGATAATTAAACTGCAGCAAGCTGTCACATTGGAAATTTAAGGCGGTTTACCATCTATTTTTCATCTGAGTAAATCAGCAGTATTGTCCCCCACAGAGGCTGGCCAAGTAGCTGGTTACTAGGTTTTGTATGATTTTTTTATATGCTTTCTATTTAGAAACTTTTTCACTAATCATAGCGGCTGTCAATTCTCCTGCAGGTCAATAGTTTTTATTCATTTAGACACAAGGGGCGCTAAGATCCCACAAATAAAAATTGTTCAATTGGAGGCAATATATGTAAAACAAAAAACACAGTTTGGACTATATTATTACATTGAGGAGCAATTTTGTAATTGAACCCACATACAAAAGGCTTCTTTTAAAAGATAGAAATCAGTTTCGTCTTTGATATATTGTATACACACAGTCGGGTCTTTCTTTTTTTCATGTCATCTCCGTACTAATCTACAACACAATTGCGTTTCTCCAGTGTATTTTTGGCGTGGGAAACAAATCCGCTCTTTGTGAGAAAAGAGAAGTCTGCCAAGTTATCCATGAGCCTTTTCCTGTTTTACACCTTTTTAAATTCCGCCCTTTGGAAAAGAAATAATGGTTGTGGATGTTTGCTGACAATATAGGAAGAGAAATATTTCAACAAAAAAACAATTCTCACGTTAAAAATTGCCCAAGGCCCAGGAGCTAAAAAAAATGTTTTAAGTAACAATTATTTAGGGACTTTTTGGTGGTTTTTCTATCAAATTACCAATTTAGTATTTATGTGGCCTTTAAATTCCATATTTTTAACTTTTTGTTAAAAAAAAAGCTGGATCATACATCATTAATTTACATCGTCTCCTTTTATTTATTGTTTGTCTCGGATAAATAAACGGCTTTTATTATATTTTTTCTACTTTTTTTTTTTAACATATTTTAGAATTTATACGGTAGGTCCCCCAAACAAAACCCAGCCTTCTTCTGTGAAACACTTGTTTTACATAATCGGAGACAATTTCTTTAGGTCATGGAACTAGGAAAAATATCTCAAATGCAAATCTTATAAAACTGTGCATTTGGAAAATTCCAAAATAGACTCATGCTGGGCAAACTCCTTAAAATTTTATTAAAACCAATTAGTTAAACATGTGTTATACTGTCATTGCCTTGAAATGTAATAAAAGAAAGCAGCGTAATCATGACAAATGATGACCTTTCTTTTTTTATCTCTCAGCCAAAGATTCCACCCAAGAAGAAGAAATGAAAATTAGTCAGTTTTGCCATCCAAAAGACCCTAAGTGGGGAAAGGACAAGGGGCGGAGATGTGTTCAGTCAGGAGGACCCCAGATCCAGCTAAAATTCCACAGAGTGATCTGCAGTGAAAAAATTACTATGGGGAAACCTGCTCTAAACTCTGCAACCGAACGATCGTTTTTGGACACTTACGTGCGGATTTAATGGAAGTTTGTCTGCCTCAAGGGCGGAAAGGAGAATACTGTGCTGACTGAACGTAAGGAAGAATTCCATTTTTGGACTCACAATAGGTCATGTTTTGTTAAAAAGATGAATATACCGCTTATTATTTTATGATGCAGATTAATCTTATCTCTCTAAATCTGCCTGGGAATTCCAATATGGATTATAAATATGAAACGTTAGTTTTTTTGGGGGGGGGGGTCATTGAAGTCAAATACAGAATTGAGTGTGTGGAACTAAAAAGGAAGATTCCTTACCCATTATTACTATATCTAACTCAATTAAACACTCAATTTAGCATATTCAAGCCTTGGAACACCTGCCAACTCTGACAGTGTCCAAGATAAATCTTCAATCTGGGCCTATTCATCTGTCATTAAACAAAAAAGAGGGGGGGTGGGGGAACGGGAAGGGAAAGGGTGTTGTGTGCTGGCACAGAATAGTTTGGTGATCACACATTCTGATCAATGTTTTTATTTTGTGAAGATAGAAGGGAGCATCTCAATTAATTCCAACCAACAAGCAGATATCACAGAATTTAGAATATTGTAGATGCCAGCCATACTCTTGGGCCATTGTTTTCAAGATGAATAGATGAAATATAATAATAAGTTGGAAACTGAGGATTATTAAATTCACTTATTGCTATGTGAGTGTTAAGCTCAACATATAGGCAAATTATTAGTATGCTCAAGGGAGCTGTATTTCCTGCATTAATGTGCTAATTGCCATGCCAGGTTCTCTTCAAAGTGCAGAGAGCTTAGTTCCACGTCATCTGTAGACAACAATCACCAAAAAGGTCAACAGATGATCCTAAAATTTTCGAATGCTTGCTTGGATTTACAGAGCAATAATACTCCTGCTCTTAATGGTGGGAGCTCATGTACACATTTTAATGAAACTGATGATCTGTTTATAATGGTCAGTATGTGAACACAGACAGAATAATAATGCCATGATGTGTGTGAAAACCATATAATATAATAGGGAATAATCTTCTAGAACTGGGGATGTAACAGATCTACGACACTGAACTTCCCAGCTGCTTTGCAGTTTTGCGGAGGAAGGAAGTATAGAGCCTGGAAATACTGTTTTAAAAAAAAAATCGTATTTTTGTGGGCAACGACTATCACTGAAGGTAGCAAGAGATCTTACTTAAGATGAAATAGATGAGGAAATGTTACTGCATCCGCTGTATGTTTTCCTATTAAACCATTATCGGTGCGCTGCTCAGCTTGTAAAGTGCCCCGAGGGAATGGCTGGGACTTGGGCCATTTAAAAATGCATCTGGCAGGAGTTGCAGTGTTTGGAGCATCCCGGTTGTAGAGCATGCAGTGGACTTAAATTTTCTCCTTAAGTTTTTTGGGCGGGGGGGAGAGGTGTGGAGGAGAGGTGATAATTGATGAGGAAGATATATGAATCAACCCTTAGAGATGTCGGGGTTTATTTTTAATATCAGTTATAAATGCAGTGGGGGCTGGTTCTGACACATGTTTTCAGTCCTTCAATGATGGTATTGTCTCTACCAGCAAATAACTAGCATGGAGAGTGCTTTCAGGCAATGGCCACGGATGATGATACGTGGACGTTAGAATTTAATTTTTGGTTCTTGGTTTGGAAAACAAAATATTTATATTTATGGTACCCGTAACACACGGAACGAGAGAAGCTAGAAACATTATATGAAGAGATTGCCCAAATTATCAGGGGAAATTGTGGCAGATCTAAACAGAAATGATCAAGTAGAGAAAACAATCATGGATTGAAAAACTTGCTTGTTTTTTTACATTGCCACCTTGGCTATCCGATTTGTGGAAGCAGCAGATCAAAAATCTGATGCAGGCTCACATTTTATTTAGGAATTCAATTGCTGAAAACCAAATGTCAGATGAGAGTGACCCTAATAAGAATGTTAATACTTAAGGTCACCGGTCAACCTTTGTAGGTTGAAAAAGTTCATGGTTCTCTAGCTGTACTGAGAGGGCAAATGTTGTGCCCAAACTGCATCTTTCTGAGCTGATACCGTAAGGGTCGATTCTGTAAAGGTGTAGAAGGCGGAGGACTATTAATTATGCGGAAGATATTAACCCCCAGTTACATTTCAGAGCCGGCAAAACTGCAGTGCAGGAATAAGATAGAACCCGCTTTAGGACAGTCTTATATACCAGGTTACCCAACTGGTGTCACTAGAAGAAAAATACTGCAAAAGCAACAACAGCCTCGGGGGGTTTCTGTACCTTAAAAGATGTAAAGGGGAAAGGACATCAGCTTTTCTGGCGTGCTGTTTGTTCTGACGTAACTGGGGTTAGGTGATAGGTTGGGGCCACAGAGAGGGTGAATGTTGCAAACTATATAGGCTGTGTCACAAGCGACACTGGGACACACGCTGACGCTCGTGCTTGGAGAGTGTGTTATGTTGCTTCGCACGTGTGTTGTTATTGTTGTAGTGCGAGCCCGGGGGGACGAAGCAGCTGCTTGGAGAACAGCTGTAGGACAGTGAGGGGAGGGGTGGCCGAACCGCAATAACAGTTAGCAGCTGTTATACTCATGAAAGTGAGGGGGGAGAGGTGAAACTGAAAAACGCCCTTGTCAAAAGTCAACAGGCCTTAAACGAGGCCCGTGTAAGCGTGCAAAATCAATGTCACAACAAGCACAGCGTGGTAGAAACAGCGGCAAATTAACTGGCTGCTTGCTTGGACTGTGGGGGAGGGGGTTAGCCATCTTTGTACTGTTTACCCTTAGGGGTTAAAAAAAATTAAGAGAACCTGCTGAAAAAGACCCCCATGCACAGCGTAAATATATACGTAAAAACGATCTATCTGTAATAGATTACATAATAATCTAGCTGACTTGTATTATTTCAATATATAAAATGATTTGACGTATGGTTACGAGCTGTGTACCTTAGGTCGAGGGGGTTTAGATTTGAAATACCTTAAAATGGTGTTAGCTTATTTTATAAAGGGTCAAAATGGGTCTTGCTGTTTTCTATCAACCAATCAGACGTATGAAAGGTTATAGCTGTCATAGACCAGTAAAAAAAGGCATCCTCTGATTGGTCGCTGCATATTAACAGCAAATTTTTTGAACCTCTAGTAAATAGCTGTGGTAATATATCAGTGATGTATAGAAGAAAAATAACGCTGGTGTTTTATGCTGAGCGTGTTGGGCAAGCACATGGAAAATGGATTTTGACCAATACTATTGGACGGTTTTTAAAAATCCAATGGGACATTAAAGGAGTTTCTCTCCGTGTCTTTTCTGTGTAATTCCCATAAAAGGGTTACTATTTGTGGTTTTATACGGGGGAAAATGACACGGATGATTTTTTTCTAGGATTGAAAGAGGGGAACTGATAAAACGAAATTATGGTTTTTGTCATGGGCAAAGAATTACACCTAGTAGTAGCTCATGCTTTCAGCAGATAGGGTTTTTTATAACCTGAGCATTGTTCTAATATGGTTTACAGGAAAGTCTACAGGCCAGAGCGAAACAGTTTTGTAGTGAATGTTTGGTTTTTGCATGTGTGTATGTGTAGTTAGTGCTGGACGTTGTACACTTAAGACTGATTCTTTTCTTCACCCTGTGAGAAAATTTGCTGTCCTTGGACGGATCTTTAGGATGTCCTCATCGAAAACTAATGGTGATTCAAGTAACATGATAGTTTGAAACTGGTCTAGAACCTTGTTGAGGTCTACTCATGGGTGTGATTAGTTCAGCAAAGTGTTTGTTTTGCGACAAATCCTTATTGGTTGGCGGTCATATCGCCCCATCATGAAGACATGCTGCTGTTTCATCGTCCAGCACGTACATCATGAGTTATCAACCTGCGATTAACCCAGTAAGTAAAAAATAATATCTAATTAGTTGATGCAAATTAATTAGATGGGCAAAGACTTTGATCAGCACCAGAATGTTCACTCTTACCCAGGCTGGGCTCATGGAGGATATTTAAAATGGAAAAGATAATAATATGTGGGGCTACTATACATAAAAGTAAAATATCATATTACACACACACGATAATAAGCTGTGGACTCTACAGGAATGATGCTGGTATCCCCCTAGCTGCACCTACACGGGGGGGGGGGAACACATAGTTTGTTATTTCAATAGCATTCAGTTATGTTAGCTCAGTCAAGCCTGTGTTGATAGGTTGTTGTGAGTGAAGTCGAAAATGGTGTTATTGTATTAGCAAGTTTACATTCAAACTAACTCGGGTTTCTTTTTGTTCTAAAAGCAATTGTCAGATGGGGGCAGCGAGCAGAATTGAGTTGCAACAACCCAGGAGAATATCGTACGAAGTTGGATTTCTCAGGTTACTATCATTTCAATAGCAGGGTCCTAAATTCCTGCTCTGCCAAGATATATTTAAAGTGATTTATCAGTCAATTTCCTTCTGATAAAAAAGAATAGGACTCTCTCAAAGGCCGATCGCAATAGCTCTCATCTATCAACAAGGGAACGGATTGGCGTCTCTATGAGTGACTATTGTTTAGCCATAACTGATGGACAATATGTTCACAGTGCAGGAAGTGACTAAAAGTTCTTCAAGTTTAGGATCATAATTAGTACTGTGAACATCGTTCCAGAATTCATCGTCATTGCATTGGAAAGAGTATAATACAGAGATGGATTAATGTCAGAATATAATATGGGATCATCTGTCCCTATATAAGTAGTAATTACAGACGATGTACAGTTACAGGTAGTCAGTACCAGTAACAGACAGTCAGTACAGTACACATAGTCAGTACATACCCATATTCAATGCGCATACATGTAGTCATACTGTACCCATAGGTCAAGTAACAGTGGTAGTCAGCACAGTACAGTACACATAGTGCAGTACAGAGACACATGTCAGTACCGTACAGTACACAGAGTCAGTACAGTATGTGTGTCAGCACAGTACAGTCCACATAGTCATACTGTACCCATAGTCGTACAGTAGGTAGTCGCACAGTACAGTACAACAAGTCAGTACAGAACATAGTCAGTACAGTACAGTAGCAGTACAGTACCCATATTCAAGCAGTACATGTAGTCCAGTACTGTACCCATAGTCAGTACAGTATGTGTAGTCAGCACAGTACAGACAACATAGTCAGTACAGTACACATAGTCAGTACAGCTACAGTACAATTCGTACAGTACATGTAGTCAGTACAGTACCCATATAAATGCAATGATAGGACACATGTAGTCAGTATACTGACCATTAGTCAGTACAGTAGTGTAGTCAAGCACAGTATAAGTACACATAGTCAGAACAGTACCACATTGTAAGTCAGGTACACAATAGTCAGGACAGTACAAATAGTCAGTACAGTACCCATATTCAATGCAGTACATGGAGTAAGTACAGTACACATAGTCAGTACAGTACCATATAGTACAGTAACATTAGTCAGTACAGTACCATCATTCAATGCAGGACATGTAGTCAGACAGTACACATAGTCGTACAGTACATCATATGTCAGTACAGTACACATAGTCAGTACAGTACCCATCTATCAATGACTAGTATACATGTAGTCAGTACTGTACCCATAGTCAAGTACAGTACAATAGTCAGTACAGTACACATAGTCAGTACAGTACACATATTCAATGCAGTACATGTATCAGTTATTACCAATAGCAGTACAGTACACTAGTCAGTACAGTACACATCAGTCAGTTACAGCACATATTCAAGCAGATGTGTAGTACTGTACCCATAGTCAGTACAGTACATGTAGTCAGTACAGTACACATAGTCTAGTACAGTACACATTATCAATGCAGTACATGTAGTCAGTACAGTACCCAAGTTCAGTACAGTACATGTAGTGGGGTACAGTACACATAGTCAGTACAGTACCACATATCAATGCAGTACATGTAGTCAGAACAGTACAGTTAGGACAGTACAGTACATGTAGTCAGTACAGTACACATAGTTAGTACAGACCATATTCAATGCCAGTACATGTAGTCAGTACGTACCCACAGTCAGTACATACATGTAGTCGTACTAGTACACAAGTCAGTACAGTACACAATTCAATGCAGTACAGTAGTCAAGTACAGTACACGTAGTCAGTACAGTACACATAGTATGATTCAGTACCCATAGTCAATGTCAGCATACATGTAGTCAGAGTTACTGTACCCATAGTCAGTACAGTAGATGTAGTCGGTACAGTACACATAGTCAGTACCGACATAGTTAGTCACCCTGTCTCCTCTCACCTGTATCTTAGTTTTTTTCTTTACTATTAAACAGGTGTCGCCCTGGATGGCAAGGACGATTTTGCAATGAATGCATTCCCCATATTGGCTGCCGGCATGGGACGTGCCAAACACAGTGGCAGTGCATATGTGACGAAGGCTGGGGTGGTCTTTTTGTGATCAAGGTCAGTATTTTATGGGTTTTTTTTAACATTTTTGTCAAAGGTTCAACGGACAATAATGGATACGCAGGGCTCTTTTTCTATTAGGCCTAGGTACACAGGTCAAACTAAGCCTTATATTCTCGATAACAGGCCCTACTACTCAATAAACTATTGGTAGACTTTTGGTCAGGATATTAAATTGATCTGTTGAAGACAGCAAGATCAGGCCATGTTTACAAACAAATCCAATATCTCAGCTGACCAGTTTTGCCTTAAGGTATCTCCACACCAAAATTTCAAACTTTTCTGTAGTGTAGGGGATCCCCCTGCAATCCTAAATGCTGGGTTTTAGTTAAAAAAATAAGTGCCCATTAAAACATATTACCCAACTCGTTCCCTCTGCCTCTGGATCTATGCTACTTCCGGGAACAGAGTAGCAATAGGGGCCCATACCGGCAGCCTCGTCTGGATGTGGCTAAGCAGTCATCCAATCACAGAAGCAGGTGACAGCTATTGAAGCCAATCGTTTCTCTGCACTTTTTATAGTTAAAAACATAGTGTAGGGTGGGGGGACTAACCCCTAAAAACATTCTATGATTATACTAGGACAGTATTCTGCTGTGTTTTGATGCCAAACAACAGCAGAAATATGACTAATAAACAACAATATAGTCAATCATAACTGGCACGAAATTACCTTGATGTCCATATCAGTTGTGCGGGAACGTTCTAGTCACACAGCCCTAAACAGTGCTTGTGTTCATGTTAACGTTTGCAAAGTATTTTTTATTTTTGGTTCCTAAGAGGAAAACCTTAAGGGAAAATATATAATGAAATTAAGGAAACTGAGAGAAGGAAATTTGTCTTTTCTTTTTCTTGTTTTGCAATATACGGCACATGGGTTGTAAAAAACAATTGTTAAACGTTTAACTTAACTTACAGATTTAAACTACTGTACTCACATAAACCTGCAAAAATGGAGCGAAGCCACGTGTATGAACACAGGACAAGGAAGCTACACTGTTCTGTCGGGATGGTTCAGTGGGGTCAACTGTGAAGAAAAATAAAATGAATGTGACAGTGTCCTGTGCAGGAATGGCGGCAGCTGTACGGTAAAGACTAGACATTTTAATAAAAGATCAAAAGTACAAAACTGCTCACAGGGTTCTAAGTAGCAGGTGCAGGCCAATCACAATCTCCCCAAGTTCAAAAAAACGCATCAGCAAAAAATCCGCAGACCGGACTCACACTGTAGAATCACTCAATACCTCATTATAGGGGTAAGTCTAAGAGGGTTTCTAAGTCTTTAATTAGCCAATTGCATCCAAACACTTTTCTAGCGCTTGTTGGGTAGTGTTGTATTTGAGGAAGACATTTTAAATATCCCAGGCATTCCACTGAAACAAAACGGGATGCACCTAGGAGGAGCTAGGAGCTAGGACTGATTTCCCCTAACGGAACTTTGATTGGGGTGTTGTGACCTGCCAGAGTTAAGTTCAGTTTGTCTAGGGTTGGGATCCATACCTGTTGGTGGGTTGTCTAGACTGCAACATACGTACCATAATTGTTAAGACCTAGATACATCTGATAAAAACCAGTTACATAGGGGTCATTGTGCCAAATAGCAAAACCATGAAATTCATTTTGACAGTGTAGGATATTGCCTTTTTTAGTCTGTTAAAAGAATATAAACATTATATAATACATATATACATAGGTATTTAAAAAAACAGATCAATAGTAAAGCAGAACAGCTTCCTGTATTGCCAATGGTTCCTGGCCCAGGAATCAACCTTGATTACGACACTGGAAAAGTCTTGGTGATGGCAAACTTATAAAAAATGGTCTCTTTCCACTTATTTGATCACCGCAAATAGGTTTCCCTTAGCACATGCTGGTGGTATATGTGTTTATTTATAAGTTGCAGTTGGTTTCTAGATGTATGTTCATCATTCACCTTGACAAAAATGGCAACAACTGTTCAGCTGGCTACATTGTGCGAAATAGTCCATCTGACACCTGCCGCCGGGGGATTATGGTGTCATGGAAAAATGCTTTCAACGTTTCCATTTTTTATATCCTTTTGGCCCATAATCTTTGTTTTAATCCTCAATGCTACAGTCCCAAGAGGAATCTGTATAGGCAGATCCAGATAAATAGTTACTTTCTCTTTGTGTTATTCAAAAAAGATTAATACTCCAAACAGTAAAATGCTTATTTATGAGAGGAGCAAAAAGGTTCCAATGTGCAGTGCTACTAATCTGCACTAACCAATTAGATATGAGCTTATTACATGTCAATCAACTAAATAACATCTGATTGGTTGCACCTCTAATGTTTTTCCAATCAACTTTATAATTGATTTGTTCATACAAGGCTTTATTATTCTTTATTTTAGGATGTGGAGAATGGTTACATCTGTGAATGTCCTCTGGGATACTTTGCACCCATGGTGAAAACGCGTGTGTTAAATTGTGCGGACTCTCAATGCTTTAACGGATGGTGGACATGTCGAGAGCGAGAAAGTTGGGGCAAGTTATACTTGTCATTGCCATTAGGCTTTAAGGCTCTAACTGTGAGAAGAAAGAGAAAGAAAGTGGATAAAGCCAACAGGAATCCATGTTTGAACGGTGGGCAATATATCTTTCTTCTTGTATTTCTATCCATCAAATTAAATCTGCAAATGAAATTATACTGTGAAGCTTTGTTGCATTTTGACTTTGTAAGTGAGGTTTCATGCATAAAAGAGCATTGCCAACTAATGGTAGAAATATGTCAGAATTCCTTACATGTAGTTAGACAAAAGGGAGGAGGACATGCATAGTACTCATTATAGGTCTGTGCCAATGCACATGTCAAGAACCACCGGTATATTATAACACATTACAACCCTAAATGTATAGAGCCATCAATATATATAAGTGTTTAGTTTGGTATGTTCTTTATTATTGATTCGTCTTTTTAAAGGTACCTATGTATGTATGTATGTATATCTAATGTTTCTTTCTTTTACAGGAGGGTCAATGGTTTGATTTTGGTAATGCACAATTGTGCCGATGCCGTCTGGTTTTACAGGCCCCACCTGTGCACTAAATATAAATGACTGCGCTAGGAACCCATGTGCCAATGGAGGAATTTGTTTTCTGATGCTGTTAATGATTATCCATGTGAATGTCCACAGGATTTAGCGCGGAAAAAATTGTGACGTGACAAGTGGTGACAAGTGCGCCTATAGACCTTGCAAGAATGGAGGAACGTGCCGCACTGGGCCTTATGACAACAACGTTTGATTGCATTTGCCCTGCCAGCTTCATAGGAGACCTTTGTGAGTTAATGCAGAACCTTCACGTTCAGACTGGGAATTTCCATGGGTCGCTGTGTTTATGGGTGCCGGCTTTGTGGTAGTTCTTGTCTTCTGTCTATGGTATATTTGCATTCAGACATTTCCGTAAACAGCCGGCGCCCAAGAGTAACAACAAGAACATGTATCTTGATTTCCAAAAAGACAACCTAATACCGGCATCGCAACTTAAAATATAAAACAAGAAGAAGAAAGACTTTGGAGGTGGATTGCGGCAATTGAGAAACGAATTACAAACTGAAAAATCACACATAGACTGTAATCTGACCAATGGGAGGCTAAGTAGTGGTGAGGAGGAGTGGCATCCGCAAAGGGAGTAAGTTCCATAACAGTGAAAAGTGTTTAGAGAAGAAAAGTTTCCTCTTCATTTACACAGGTGAGAATTTGGATGTTACTGTGTGGGCTTCTTCCTCATACCATTAAGTAGTATCAAGATGTGCCAGAGATTTGTGGCATGGTGAAGTGAGTTTGGGATTCCACAGAATCAAAAACTGTTGACCACATTACTGGAAAACAACAAATGGTGTGGTGTAGTGTTTATCTCCACAGTTAGATATAAACATGAACAAATGTTACGGGAATTCCATCAAATATAAAAGGGGGGGGATCCAATTTATTAAGCCAATACAGTGCTTGAAGCACTTGAGAAAGGCCCGCGGGGCCGAAACGTGTGTGCTGTGTTTGCTCTGCCACTGATTGGATCACCTTCTTACATTTTGTATGTTTTTTACTTATACACTGCTAGGGGGAGGGAGACGGTGAGTAACGGAATATCTGGCCCATAACACTTACATAAATTCTATCTCCATAGTGGGGCATTCTCTAGGTCAAACACTATTATTCGAGTATACTCTAGCTTATGAATGATGGTACACAATAAAATTAGAAAGTATTTATACTCTAAATCATATAAATTCAATATAGAAATTATATCTGCCCAAGAGTGTCCTTGAAAACTGAAGTGGCTAGAAATATGAAAAAAATGTCAAGAATGTCAATTTCAAGATATATTTAGTAGCTCTGTTGCTATCCAAAAGCAGTAATTCTGGTTATTTCTTATGAGGAAGAGTTCACTGAAGAATGGGAGGGTAAAGGAGTATGCCTTACCTCCAGTTCTTCAATTAATTTTAGAGGAGCCAAGAAAGAAGAGTAAGAAATTTACCTTTCACACCATCCACTGCGGCTGCCTGACATCTAACGGGATCACCTGAAAGACATTTCTTACGGTTCATTCCTGGCTCCTGTGATGAAATTGATTCGAAACAGGAGGTAGGACATAGCTCCTTTACCTCCCTTTCTTCAATCAATGCATTAAAGGATAGTTCATTTTCAGGAACATTCCTTTAAAATAGTAATTAGTAAATCAAATATATCTGGTACAATGCACATGTTATTAGTCTGATAATACAATCTGTTAAAATATCAGTAAATAACTTCACTTACAGTAAGCTCTACAGTTACTTCTCTGACTTCCTCTCCCTCTACCACTGGTACAGGCATGCCTGATGTGCTTGTCAAGGAAAGCTAATTCTGTCCAAAAAGCTGCTCTGTATCTCCAGTACTAAGGAGATGGGATGAGGAACTAAATGCAGGGCCTTCTGTGTAGTAGGTTTGACCAGACTTCACATGGATTGTATTTGTTTCTGGGTTTAAATGTTACAAATGTGTTCGTTTTTTTTTTTTTGTGTGATTTGCCAGTGGCCTTATAGTGCACTGGGCGGGGTGGGTGTGTCTGAAGGTTGGCATAAGTTTTGCATCAACACTGCATACTGTTAGGGCAAAAAGGTTCTTAGTCTAAAGTAACATTTTAGAACTATTGTACTGCGATCTGTGCTTATCGGGTCGTTTGTGATTTCTTTCCACAGTGAGAAACCAGAGTGTAGGAATATCAACAATATGTGCCCAAGGGTCAATGATAGCAGTCAATTTACGTGATAGCAGAGGGAACGGAAGGAATGAATGAATGTGTGAAGATACAGAGAGGGTAAGGACATTGCAATCTTAAACCAGCCTTCTAGATCGATATATCTACATGTAAAGCGAACTTCCTTCAAAGACTGGAGGAGTACACATTAGCGGTTCGGTAGGGTGCATGTATCCACTTGACTCTAGATACATGGCAAAATGCATATTTAAATGAATAAGAATAATAGAATACGCTATTAGATATCAGCGTTATTTATTCATAAGGGCAGTATGGTTTTATAGTCCACGTTATGAACCATAGCAGATTAGCACAATTCTAGTCCCATGTGCTATTTAATTTACCCAATGTGTTTGTTAAGCTTTTTACTGGGCGTCACTGTAGTCGCAGAGTGATTGGCTGACTGCGTGCAGGATTAATAAACAGCTCGAAGTGTCACACGTTTATGCATAGGCCCCATTGCATTGATTGATATAAAGAAATTCTAACACATTTCTAAACATTAATACACCCGTTAGTCCTGAAATTGAAATAATGCCAAAAATACAGATTATCCTGTCTCTGTAAACTTGCAAGCTAACTGCACAAAAAACATATATCAAAGGGACAATAGTAATCAATTTTTTTTTTTCTGGCATTAGAGAATGGATAATCACTTCCTTTATAAGTAATTACAAAAGATTTGTGGGAAGTGTAGTGCAATCTTTTCTGATATTTTGCAAGCCTCTTTACTCATTTGCATCTCACTTACTTCTGCCACATAGGGACAGGTTTAGAGAGAGAGGATTTAGTAGAGATAAAAAGGAAGGACTAATTGGACAGCCAGCGGCATCCTCTCTACATTACGCACAATGAGCATGTCTGCCCACAGGGAGTCAGGTTTGGAACCCAAAGGAAACGATGGAATGGGTGGATTGGAAAAAGTGGGGGTGGAACCAAAAACAAAGCGGAGGAAGTGGGAAAGTAAAATGGGTGGAATGGAACAAACAAGGAAAGGAAAATTGTTTAACTATTTCCCCATGGAGGAATTACTAGAAAAGAAAGAAGGCAAAAGGGTTGTTTTTTTGAAAAAAAAAAAAGGGTTGTTTGTGAACTTTGGTTTTTTTGATTTGTGACTTTTTGTTTTTGTGTGTGAAAGGGGTTGAGTTTTTTTTTGGACCGGGTGTGACATGGACTTTTGACATGACATTTTTTGACATCCTTTGTATCGCATTGTGTCTGGGCATTAAAATTAAGTTAGTAGTTTTGTAAGTTGGTTAAATAGTAGTAGAGTTGTGGAAATAGTAAATGTGATTAAATCTAGTGTTTCCTTTAAAAGACATTTAAATACATAATTGATTAACGTGCTATGTATTGTAGTGTCCAAGCTTGTCCCCATTAGTCTAGGATTATATCCAATGGGAAAAAAAAGGCACCTCTTTTTGGAAGCAAATGCTTCATTGGTTTTTATGGGCCCCTTTGTGTGCCAGAAGTGGGTCAGAGCAGCAACAACCCTTAAATTTTGGCCTTGCCCCTGGCGTTGGGCTGGTAGTTAGGTGCATTTATTAAACAGTATATGGAAAGTATGAATGTGAGAAAACTATGAAATTAATATGAATTTTTTTTTTTTTAATTGGTTTATTTTTTTGAAGGTTAATGCTATGGGTATAAATGTATAAAAAAAGTTGAGGTTGAAAAAATCAAGAATAAAAAGATGAAGTAAATTCCATATGTCCATAGTCTAACCTGGTTCCATATGTCCATAGTCTAACCTGGTTCCATATGTCCATAGTCTAACCTGGTTCCATATGTCCCAGAGGCTACTGGTTGGGCACTGACCCTCATGGAACCAAGAGCGTGGATGGATGGTGGATTTCACCCTGGAGGGGACATGTTATTCCGGATAGGGGCCTCTGGACTGACCCGAGATTTGTGATCTCCTGACTACATATCCCACTCCATCAAGGAATAACCCTCATTCAATTGCTTCCCATGGACTTTTTGGACCAAGGACCAAGAATGAAGTGTGGAACCTCATAGAACGTTTGGTTGACTTTCTCTAATGCTTGTGGAGCAGGTAAATGGAATGATGTCTGGGGGGCCTGGTGTCCTGGTAGTCATTAGGTCACCTGGGTCATTTATTCATGGGGTCTTGTGTATTTTTTCTTCCAAGTTTTCTGCTCTGGGGTCTTCCAGCGGAGGGCTTCAGAGTATCAATAGGCCATGGGATGGGGCCAATGGGAAGTCCTGTTCACCCAACTGCAAGACCTCTTTCCGGGTTTGCCTTGAAACATTACAGGCGGTGGTCTCCCCTGGAGCCTGCACTTGGCAGTGTGGTTCCCCCTTCCTAGGACCCAACAGCTTCACATTACAGACACAGACGGGTTCACCAACCCCATCAGGTTGCCCGTTACTTCACATGCCGGTAAGGACATCTCTGTGTGTATGGCGAATGCCTAGACCTTTATTCACCTGTATACTTCCCTGGGAAACGACCTCTAGGGAGATTAAGCACAGACCTAGGGGGGTATTGACATATGTTACGGGGGATTATTGCACATGTTAGGGTGCTATAGCACCACATCTTGGAGTGATTACTGCAGTATATCGGGTGATTTTTTGCAGCATTTAAATGTTCTTGCATAATAAAGGGTGATTCTGGGGCACATTATCTAGATGAGAATTGTACATATATATGGGGGATTGATTGCCATATGTAAGGTGATTATATACAAATGTAGGGGGGATTATTGCCAAATAAATAGGGTGAATTGCACCTCTATCGGGGGATTATTGACCATGTGTAAGGTGATTATGGTTTACACATGAGGGGGGATTATCTGACATATATAGGGCGATTATTGCCCCCATGATCTAACGTGATTATTGCCCTATATAGGGGGATTAGTGCCCATGGTAAGGTGATTATTGCACATGTAGGGGGATTATTGCACGTATATAGGGGGATTATTGCCAATGTCTAAATTGATATTGCACCCTATATAGGGGGATATTGCCCATGTGTTAAGGTGCTTATTGTACGCAATGTCGGGGGGAATTATTGACACATATATAGGGGGTTTATGGCCCATGTCTAAAGTGATTATTGCACGATTAGGGGGATTATTGCCCATGTGTAAGGTGATTATTGTAAAGTAGGGGGATATTGCACATATATAGGGGATTATTGCCCATGTTAAAGTGATTATTGCACCTATATAGGGGGATTATTGCCCATGTGTAAGGTGATTATTGTACACATGTAGGGGGATTATTGCACGTATATAGGGGGATTATTGCCCATGTCTAACGTGATTATTGCACCTATATAGGGGGATTATTGCACATGTGTAAGGTGATTATTGTACACATGTAAGGGGATTATTGCACATATATAGGGGGATTATTGCCATGTCTAAAGTGAATTATTGCACAATATAGGGGATTATTGCCCTGTGTAAGGTGCTTATTGTAACATGTAGGGGGATTAGTGCCTATATTATGGGGGATTATTGCCCTGTTAAAGTGATTATTGCAATTATTATAAAGGGATTATTGCCTAATATAGGGGGATATTGCCATGTCGAAGGTGATTGTGCACATATAGAGGGGGATATTGCGCATGTCTAAATTGATTATTTGCACAATATAGGGGGATTATGCCTATATAGGGGGATTATTGCCCATGTCTAAGGTGATTGTTGCACATATAGAGGGGGATTATGCCCATGTCTAAATTGATTATTGCACATATAGAGGGGGATTATTGCCCATGTCTAAATTGATTATTGCACATATATAGGGGAATATACCAACATATATAGGGAGGATTATGATTATATTTAAAGTGATTGTTGCATTATATATATAGGGGATTATTGCCCATGTCTAAAGGTGAGAATTGCAATTCATAGGGGGATTGTGCACAATATTCGGGTGATTATTGCACATGTATAGGGGGATTATTGAACAGTATAGGGGGGATTATTGCCCATATTCTAAGGGATATTGCAACATATATAGGGGCGATTATTGCACATATCTAAAGTGAGAATTGCACCCTCAGACTAGGGGGATTATTGCACATTATAGGTGATTATTTTTAAATATATAAGGAGATTATTGCACATACATGGGGGGTATTGCAGATAGATAGGGGGATTATTGCACATAATAAATGGGATTATTGCCATATGTAGGGGATTATTGCAACATATTATAGGGGGATTATTGCCCTATCTAAGGTGATTATTGCAAATATATAGGGGGATTATTGCACTATTTTAGGTGAAGTATTGCACATATATAGGTGATTATTGACCATGTCTAAGGTGATATTGCACATATATAGGGGAACTATTGCCCATATCAAGGTGATTAGTGACATATATAGGTGATATTGCAAACAGATATAGAGTGATTATTGCCCATGTCTAAGTGTATTGCACATATATAGGGGATATGCCCATATCTAAGGTTGATATTGCACAATATAGGGGGATGATTGCACCTATATAGGAGTGTATTATGCCCATGTAGGGTGATTGATATTGCGCATATATGGGGGATTATGCCCATAACTAGGGGGACGATTATTGACATATATAGGGTGAATTATTGCCCATATCTAAGAGTGATTATTGCACATGTATAGGGGGATTATGGCCATATCTAAAGTGATTATGGCACCATTAGGGGGATTAGACATATCTAGGGGAATTATGCACATGTATAGGGGGATTACTGCCCATATCTAAGGTGATGAATGCACAGATATAGGGGGATTATGCAATATATAGGGGGCGTAATGCAACATATATATAGGGGCGTATTGCCACATGTATAGGGGATATTGCCCATATCTAAAGGTGATTATGTCATATATAGGGGGATTAATGCAAATATACAGGGGGATTATTGCAAATGTAAGGGGGATACTTGCCCATATCAAGGTGATTATTGCACATTATAGGGGAATTAATGCAACATATATAGGGAATTTATGCACTGTATTAGGGGGATCATTGCCCATATCTAAAGGTGATTATGCACATATATAGGGGGGATTAATGACACATAGATAGGGGGATTATTGCCACATGTATAGGGGGAGTATCTGCCCATATCTAGGTGATTATTGCACATATATAGGGGGATAATGCACTATATAGGGGAATTATTGCACATGTATAGGGGATCTGCCCATATCTCAGGTGATTATTGCCACATGTATAGGGGATTTTTATTGACCATAACTAAGGGTGATTATTGCACATTATAGGCGGTTTTTGCACATATCGAAGGTGATTCACATAAAATATTTATTATGTTGTTATGTTCCTACTATTGTCCATGCAGAAACAAGTGGTTAGAGAAGTTAAACGTTGTTTGTTTAGCCAAGTGTCATGAAGTAATAGCATCATAGGTATTTATGTAGCACGGCAAATGCAACCAGTAAGGATGTGGCAATGCCTCGATGATCTGAAATGTCTGTCCAGTGTTAAATAGTAAAAATGGATATGGCAACATCCCCCTCCCACCCTTCCCCTATGCCTTTCATGCTGAAATAAACCCTGGAAGCTATCTTTAATGAGATACAGGCAGTAATGCTATCTGCAATTAGATAATTAACGCAAGCAAGCTGTTCAATTGGAAATTTAAGGCGGTTTTTACCATCTATGTTTCATCTGAGTAAATCAGTAGTTAGATTGTCCTCCACAGAGGCTGGCCAAGTACTGGTACTTAGGTTGTATTGATTTTTTTTATATGCTTTCTATTCAGAAACTTTTTCACTAATCATAGGGCTGTCAATTCTCCTGCAGGGTAAATAGTTTGTATTCATTTCGACACAGGGGAGCTAAGATCCACAAATAAAAATGTCAATTGGGACTAGATGAAAAAAAAAAAGTTTGGACTTATATTTTACTTCACATTGATGGAGCAATTTCTGTAATTGAACCCACATACAAAAGGCCTTTCTTAAAAGATAGAATCCAGTTTTCTGTGAGATATTGTATACACCACATTGGGGATCTTTTGTTTATGTGATCTCCGTACTAATCTACAACACCATGGTTTACTCCGTGTATTTTTGGCCCCGTGGGAAAAAATCAGCTCTTGGTGAAGAAAAAGGAGAAGTCGGCCAAGTTATCCTGACTGCCTTTTACGTATTTACACCTTTTTTAAATTCCGCCCTTGGGAAAGAAATAATGGTTTGGATGTTTGCGGAATATAGAAGAGGAATATTTCAACAAAACAATCTCACGTGAAAAATTTGCAATAAGCCCAGGAGCAAAAAAAATATAAAGGAATGTTTTTAATGTAACAATTATTTCGGGCTTTTTGGTGGTTTTTCTATCCAATTACCAATGTAGTATTTATGTGGCCTTTAAATTCCATATTTTTAACTTTTTTTGTTAAAAAAAGCTGGATCATACATCATGTAATTTCCATCGGCTCCTTTCTATTTATTGTTTGTCTCGAAAAATAAACGCTTATTATTATTTTTTATACTTTTTTTTTAACACTATTTTAGATTTATTACGGTAGGTCCTCCCAACAAAACCCAAAGACCTTTTCTGGGAAACACTTGGTTTTACATAATCGGGACATTTCTTTAGGTCATGGAACTAGGAAAAATATCTCAAATGCAAATCTTTATACCTGATGCCATATTGGAAAATTCCAAATAGACTCATGCTGGCAAAACTTCCTTAAATTTTAGAAACAAATTATGTTGCAACATGTGTTATACTGTCATTGCCTTTTGAAATGTAATGAAAAGAAAGCAGCGTAATCATGAACAAATGATGGTACCTTCTTTTTTTTTACTCTCAGCAAAGATTCCACCCAAGAAGAGGAAATGAAAATTAGTCAGTTTTGCCTCCAAAAGACCCTGAATGTGGGGAAGGACCATGGTCGAGAGATGTTCAGTCAAGGAGGACCCCAGATCCAGCTAAAATCTCCTACAGAGGATCTCAGTGAAATTACTATGGGCAACCTGCTCTAAACTCTGCAACCAAGCAACGATCGTTTTGGGACACTTACGGCGATTCTAATGGAAAGTTTGTCTGCTCAAGGGCGGAAAGGAGAATACTGTGCTGAACGTAAGGAAATTCCATTTTTTTGACTCCACAATAGAGTCATTTGGTTTTTTAAAAGAATGGAATATACCGCTATTATTTATGATGCAGATTAATCTTATCTCTAAATCTGCCTGGGAATTCCAATTGGATTAGATTAAAATATGAAACCGTTGTTTTTGGGGGGGGGGGGGGTCAATTGAAAGTCAAATTACGAAAGTTGATGTTGTGGAAACTAAAAAGAAGCTTCCTTACCCATTATTTATATATCTAACCTAATTAAACACTCATTTAGCATATTTCAAGCCTTGGGAACACCTGCCCAAATTGTGACAAGGGTCCAAGATACAATCTTCAATCTGGGCCTATTCATCTGTTCATTAACCAAAAAAGAGGGGGGGGAACGGGAAAAGGGTGTGTGTGCTGCACAGAATAGTTTGTGTGATCACACATTCTGGTAAAGGTTTTTATTTGTGAAGATAGAACAGGGAGCATCTCAATTAAATCCACAACAACAAGCAGATCTCATCTTGCCACAGAATCTTAGCATATTGTAGATGGCCAAAGCCATACTCTTGGGCATGTTTTCAAAGATGAATAGAAAATAAGTTGGGAAACTGAGGATATAAAATTCACTTATTGCTATGTGCGTGTTAAGCCAACATATAGCAAATATAGTATGCTCAAGGGAGCTGTATGTGTCTGCATTAATGTGCTAAATTGCCATGCCAGGTTCTCTTCACAAGTGCAGAGAGCTTAGTTCACGTCATCTGTAGACAAACAATCACCAAAAAGGTCAACAGATTATCCTAAAATTTCTAGACTGCTTGCTTGGATTTACAGAGCAATAATACTCTGTCGTAATGGTGGGAGCTCACTGTAAAAATTTAATGGAAACTGATGATCTGTTTGTTATAATGGTCAGTATGTGAACACAGACAGAATATAATGCCATGCTAGTGTAGTGAAAACCTATTAATATAATAGGGGAATAATCTTCAGAACGGCGGATGTAACAAGATTCTAACGATTTGAACTTCCAGCTGCTTTGCAGTTCTGCAGCAGGAATATAGAGCCTGGACATATGTTTTCAAAAAAAAATCGTCATTTTGTGGGCAACGATATCAATGAAAGGGCAGAGACTCTTACTTAAGATGACATAGATGAGGAAATGTTACTGGCATCCGCGGTATGTCCTTAAACATCTAGAGTGCTGCTCAGCTGTAAAGTGGCCCGAGGGAAGGCTGGGACTTGGCCATTAAAAAACATCTGGAGGATTGCAGGTTGGGGACATTCCCTGTTGTAGAGCATCAGTGGACTAAATTATCCTACATTTTTTTTGGTGGGGGAGGAGGTTTGATAATTGATGAGGAAGATATATGATAACCCCGTAGATGTCGGTTATTTAATATCAGTTATAAAGCAGTGGGCCTGGTCTGACAGTTTCAGTCCTTCGATGATGGATTTGTCTACAGCTTAAATTAAACGCACTGAGAGGTTTCAGGCAATGGCCAGGATGCTGATACGTTGGATGTAGAATTAATGTTGGTTCTTGGTTGGAAACAAAATATTTATATTTATGGACCCGAACACACAGAGAAGGAGAAACATTAATATGAAGTGGATTTGCCCAAATATCCAGGAAGAAATTAGTGCAGAATCAACGAAATGATCAACGTAGAGAACAATATGATTGAAAAAACTTGCTTGTTTTTACAGTGCCCATGGCTATCGATTGTGGCAGGATTTCAAAATCTGATGCAGAAAATTAGAATTCCCGTGAAAACAAAAAACGTCAGAGTGAGACGTGGACCTAAATAGAATGTTAATAAGGTCCGGTCAACCGGTAGGTGAAAAGTCATGGTCTCCTCTAGCTGTCTGAGAGGGCAATGTGTGCCCAAACTGCACCTTCTGACTGATACTTAAGGCGATTCTGTAATGTAAATGGTGTGGAAGGCAGTGACTATTAATTATGCGGAGATAATAACGCCAGAGACAATTTCAGAAGCCGCAAAAATCCTGCATGCAGGAATAATGTAGAACCCGGCTCGTAGTCATGGTTAATATACCAGGTTACCCAACTGGTGTCACTCAGAAAACTACTGCCAAAAAGCAACCAAATCATGGGGGTGGTCCAAGAGGGTACATCATAGCTTTTTGGCGTGCTCTGACTACTGTGGGGTTAGGTGATAGTTTGGGGCCACAAGAGGACAGTGGGAGATGTTGCCAACTATATTCAGGCTGTTGGTCACAAGCGACACTGCACACGCCTGACGCTCGTTCTTGGAGACGGTGTTGTAGCCACGGGTTGTTGTTATGGTTGTAGGTGGTGAAGCCCGGGGGAACGAGCTGCGAAACAGCTGTAGAAGTGAGGGGAGGGTGGCATTTAACCAGCAATAAACAGTAGCAGCTGTTATCTCATTGAAAGGTAGGGGGAGAGGATGAAAAAAGCCTTGTTAAAAGTCCAACCAGGCATTAAACGAGGCCCTTGTTAAGCGTGCAAAATCAATGTCACACAAGCCAGCGTGGTAGAAACAGCGGCAAAATAACTGGCTGCTTGATTGGCCTGTGGGGAGGGGTAGCCATTTTGTACTGTATACACCTAGGGGTAAAAAAATAAAGAACCTGATTGAAAAAGACCCCCCCAATAGCACAGCGCTAAATATTACGTAAAAACCGCGATCTATGCTTGTAATAGATTAACATAAAATATAGATGTGTCTGTATTTTTCAATATATAAATAAATTGACGTAATGTGACTAGAGATACATTATGGTCGAGGGGGTTAGATTTGAAGTACTTTAAAATGGTGTAGCTTATTTTAAAAAGGGTGCAAATGGTGTCTTTGCTGTGATTCTAAGGCAACCAATCAGACGTTATGAAATGTTTTATAGCTGTATAGACAGTAAAAAGGCATCATTCTGAATTGGTGCTGCATATTAACAGCAAATTTGAACCTCTAAGTAAATAGCTGTGTGTAATAATCAGTGATGGATTAGAAGAATAAATAACGCTGGTTGTTTTTTATGTGAGTGCTTGGGCAGCAATGGGAAATTGGATGGACCCATATCTATTGGACGTTTTTTTAACTCCATGGGACATTAAAGGAGGTTCTCTCGGGGTTTCATGTAATTCCCATATAAAAGGGTTACATTGTGTTTAAAGGGGAAATGACACGGTTCTTTTTTTCTAGGATTGCAGAGGGGACCTGTAAAACGAATTATTGTTTATTTTCATGGCAAAGAATTACACCTGTAGTAGCTCAATAGCTTTCAGAGATAAGGGTTTATGAACCTATGAGCATTGTTCTAATAATGGTTTCCAGGAAAGTATTACAGGCAAGAACAGTATAGAATGTTTTGTTTTTTGCATGTTGTGTATTGTTAGTTTAGTGATGGACGTGGACACTTAAGACTTGATTTTTTTTCTTCACCGGTGAGAAATTTGCTGTCCTTGGACGACTTAGTTGCCTCATTGGAAAAAGGTTGATTCAAGTAAAAATGACTAGTTTGAATGGTTTATGAACCTGGTTTGATGGTTCCTCATGGGTGTGCTGTGATTAGTCAAGCAATGTCTGTTTGGTCTTGAGTGACAATCCTTATGTGTGGCTATATTAAGCCATGAAGACCAGGCTGATGTTTACATCGTCCAGCAACGTCCAATCAAGAAGTTATCCATCAAACTGCTGTAACCCAGTCAAAAGCTAATATCTAATTAGTTGCCTGCCAAATTAATTAGCATGGGCAAAGCTTGCCAAAATCAGCCACAGAAATGTTCACTTCTTACCCAGGCTGGGCCTATTGAGGATATTCCAATGGAGATATAATATGTGGGGCTATATACATGAAAATAAAAATTATATACACACACACGATCATAATATTGGACTACAGGAATTGATTCTGGTATCCCCACTAGCTGCACCTTACACGGGGAACCACATATTTTTATTTATTTTCAATAGCATTCCAGTTTGGTTAGCTCAGTCCAGCCTGTGTTTGATAGGTTGTTTGAGTGAAGACGAAAATGGGTTGATTGTATAGCAATGTTTACATTCAAACTTAACTCGGGTTCTTTTGTTATAAACAGCAATTTGTCTAGATGGGTGCAGCGAGAGAATGGATTTTGCAACAACCCAGGAGAATGCTCGTAAGTTGGGATTTCTTCTAGTTAATATCATGTCAATAGCAGGGTTCCCTAACTTCCCTGCTCTGCAAAGATATCTTAAAGTGGTTATATCATGTCATTTCCTTGATAAAAAGAATAGGACCCCTCAAAAGGGATCGCGATAGCTCTCATCTATTCAACAAGGGAAATGGATTGGTCTGTCTATTATTGAACTATTTTTAGACCATAACTGATGGCAAATTATCGTCCACAGTGCAGGACGTGATGATAAAAGTTTTAAATTTAGGAATTCATAATAGTTAATGTGAACATGAGTCCAGAACGTCCTGTCATGCATTGGATAAGAGTATACTTACAAGAGATGGATAATGTAGAATTAATATGGATCATTTGTCCTATTATTAAGTTAAACCAACAGATTGTTACAGTACAGGTAGTCATACAGTACCCACGTCAGTACAGTACCACATAGTCATTACAGTACCCATTATTCAATGCAGTACATGTGTCAGTATTACCATAGTCAGTCAGCTAGTGTAGTCAGCACAGTACACTAGTAAGTACAGTACATGTAGTCAGTAAAGTACCATATTCATGCAGTACATGTCGTCAGTATGTACCCATAGTCATACAGTATGTTAGTCAGCACAGTACAAATAGTCAGTACAGTACATGTAGGCAGTACAGTACAGTACAACTTAGTCAGTACCGTACACATAGTCAGTACAGTCCAGTAGTCAGTACCCGTTACCTATTCAATGAAGTACATGTAGTCAGTACTGTACCATAGTCAGTACAGTACACTAGTCAGTACAGTACAACATAGTAGTTACAGTCACATAGTCAGACAGTACCCTATTCAATGCCGACATGTAGTCCAGTTACTGTCAACTAGTCAGTACAGCAATAATGTAGTCAGTACAGTACACATAGTCAGTACGTACCCCTATCAATGCAGAGTACTGTATCCGTACAGTACACATAGTCAAGTCGTACATTATTCATGCATACATGTCGTCCATTACTGTACCAATAGGTCAGTACAGGAATTGTAGTCAGTACAGTCACACATTAGTCAGTACCAGTACCATATCAAATGCAGTAAATGTAGTCATAACTGTACCCATAGTCAGTACAGTACATGTAGTCAGTACAGTACCACGATAGTCAGTACAGTACCAATATTCCAATGCAGTACATGTAGTCAGTACAGTACACATAGTCAGTTACAGTCACATATATTTCAATTGGGCAGTACATGTAGTCAGTACTGTACCCATAGTCAGTACAGTACATGTAGTCGGTACAGTACACATAGTAGTACAGTACCCATATTCAATGCAGTACATGTAGTCATAACTGTACCCATAGTCAGTACAGTACATGTAGTCAGTACAGTACACATAGTCAGTACAGTACCCATCATTAAATGCAGTACATGTAGTCAGTACTGTCCTAGTAAGTAAGTACATGTAGTCAGTACAGTACAACCTAGTCAGTACAGTACCCATTATTCAAGCCCAGTTACATGTAATCAGTACAGTACCCATATTCAATGCAGTACATGTCGTCGTAAGAACATAGTCAGTCCAGTACACATATTTCAATGCAGTACATGTATCCGTACTGTACCCATAGTCAGTACAGTACATGTAGTCAGTACAGTACACATAGTCAGTACAGTACCCATATTCAATGCAGTCATGTAGTCTAACTGATTTCTTTTTATACCATAGTCAGTACAGTACATGTAGTCAGTACAGTACACATATCAGTACAGTACCCATATTCAATGCAGTACATGTAGTCAGCTACTGTACCATATAGTCAGTACAGACATGTGTCAGTACAGTAACATAGGCAGGACAGTACCCATATCAATGCAGAGTACAATGGAGTCAGTTACTGTACCATAGTCAGAAAGTACATGTAGTCAGTACAGTTACACATAGTCAGTACAGTACCCATATAATCCGTACATGAGTCATAACTGTACCCATAGTCAGTCAGTACATGTAGTTCCGGACAGTACACGATAGGCAGTAAATTACCCATATGCAATGCAGTATCATGTAGTCAGCATAACTGTACCCATAGTCAGTACAGTACATGTAGTCGGTTACAGTAAACATAGTCGTAAAGTACACATCTTCAATGCAGTACATGTAGTCAGTACTGTACCCCTAGTCAGTACAGTTACATTAGTCGGTACAGTACACATAGTCAGTACAGTACCCATATTAAATGCGAGGTACATGTAGTCATAAAATTGTACCCATATCAGTACAGTACATGTAGTCGGTAAGTACACATAGAAGACAGTAACCATATTCATTGCAAGTACATGTAGTCATAACTGTAACCCATAGTCAGACAGTACATGTAGTCGGACGTACACATAGTCAGTAACAGTAACCATATTCAATGCAGTCCATGTAGTCATACTGTACCATAGTCAGTACAGGACATGTAGTAGGTATAGTACAATAGTCAGTCGTACCCATATCAATGCGCAGTACATGTAGTCATAACTGTACCCATAGTCAGTACAAGTAAGGCGAGTCGGTACAGTACCATAGCAGTCAGTAGAGGACCCATATTCAATGACAGTACATGTGTCATAACTTACCATAGTCAGTTACAGTACCATTAGTCGTGACAGTACCATTAGTCAGTCACAGTACACATCGTCAGTACAGTACCCATAGAATGAAAGTAATTAGTCATAACTGTACCCATAGTAAGTACAGTAAATGTAGTCGGTACAGTACACATAGTCAGTACAGTACCCATATTCAAGCAGTAATGTAGTCAAAATGTACCCATACGTCAGTACAGTACATGTAGTCGTATAGTACACATAGTCAGTACAGTACACATAGTCAGTACAGCTACCCCTATTCAATTGCGTACATGTAGTCATAACTGATTACCCATAGTCAGTACAGTACTGTAGTCGGTTACAGGACACATAGTCAGTACAGTACCATATTCAATGCAGTCATGTAGTCTAACTTGTACCATAGTCCGTACATTACATGTGTCGGTATAGTACACATAGTCAGTACAGTAAAGTCAACATATATTATGCATAATTGTCTATTGTACCGAGTAACATGTAGTCAGACAGACTCCAAGCAGTGGACACGTACCGTCAGTACCAGTATATGTAGTCGGTACAGTACCAATAGTCAGTACAGTACCCATAGTCATGCAGTTAACATGTAGTCATAACTGTCCCATAGTCAGTACAGTAAGATAGTCAGATCGGATAGTAAGTACACATAGTCAGTGACAGTACCCATATTCAAGGCAGTACATGTAGTCAGTACTGTACCCATGTCAGTACAGTACATGTAGTATAGTACATAGTCAGTACAGTACCCTTCAATGCAGTACAGGTATTACGTAACCCATAGTCAGTACAGTACACATGTCGACATACACGAGTCGTACAGTACCATATTCACGTACAGTACAATGTAGTCAGTACACTGTACCCATAGTCATGTACTGAAGTACCATAGTAGTACAGTGTATGTATAGGACACATAGTCAGTTACATAGTACACATAGTCCCAAGTACAGTTCGACCCTATTCAATGCAGTGACATAGTCAGTACAGTTACTGTACATAGTCAGTACAGTACATAGTCGTCGGTACAGTACACTAGTCAGTACAGTACCATATTCAATGCAGAGTACATGTAGTATAACAGTACACATAGTCGTACGTACATGTCATGTAACAGTACACATAGTCAGTACAGTACCCATATATCAATGCAGTTAATGTAGTCATAACAGTCGTACCACATAGTCGTACAGTACCAGTACATGTCAGTGGTACAGTACACATAGTCAGTACAGTACACCCATATTCAATGCAGTACATGTAGTAGTACTGTACCCATAGTCAGTACAGTACATTGTACGTCGCGTACAGTACACTATAGTCAGTACAGACCCATTATTCAATGCACGTACATGTAGTCAGTATGTACCAAGTAAGACATACATGTAGTCGTTAGTACAAAGTCAGTACAGTACCCATAGTCAATGCAGTAATGTAGTCATACATGTACCATTAGCGTACAGTACATCATAGTCAGTACGTACACGTAGCAGTACAGTTACCAGATTCAATGCCTTAAAGTAGTCATAACGTACCCATAGTCAGTACAGTACATGTAGTCAGGTATAGTACCCACGCAGTACAGTACAGTACCCATAGTCAGTACAGTTACATGTATGGATACAGTAGTACACATAGTACATATGTACCGAGCCATTTCAGTATGAGTACATGTAGTCGGTATAGTACCAATAGTCAGTACAGTAAACATAGTTCAGGTCACCCTGTCTCCTCTTCACCTCTGGATCTTGTTTCTTTTACTATTTAAACAGGTGTCGCCCTGGATGGCAAGGACGATTTTGCAATGAATGCATTCCCCATATTGGCTGCCGGCATGGGAGTGCCAAACACAGTGGCAGTGCAGTAGTGACGAAGGCTGGGGTGGTCTTTTTGTGATCAAGGTCAGTATTTTATGGGTTTTTTTTAACATTTTTGTCAAAGGTTCAACGGACAATAATGGATACGCAAGGCTCTTTTTCTATTAGGCCTGGTACACAGGTCAAACTAAGCCTATATTCTCGATAACAGGCCTACTACTCAATAAACTATTGGTAGACTTTTGGTCAGGACTTAAATTGATCTGTTGAAGACAGCAAGATCAGCCATGTTTACAAACAAATCCAATATCTCAGCTGACCAGTTTTGCCTTAAAGGTATCTCCACCCAAAATTTCAAACTTTCTGTAGTGTAGGGGATCCCCCTGCAATCCTAAATGCTGGGGTTTTAGTTAAAAAAAAAGTGCCCATAAAAACATATTACCCAACTCGTTCCCTCTGCCTTGGATCTATGCTACTTCCGGGAACAGAGTAGCAATAGGGGCCCATACCGGCAGCCTCGTCTGTGATGGGCTAAGCGTCATCCAATCACAGAAGCAGTGACAGCTATTGAAGCCAATCGTTTCTCTGCACTTTTTAAGTTAAAAACATAGGTTAGGTGGGGGGACTAACCCTAAGAAAATTCTATGATATTACTATGGACAGATTTCTTGCTGATGTTTTGATGCCACCAACAGCAGAAATATGACTAATAAAACTATATAGTCAATCATAAACTGGCACTGAAACTTACCTTGATGTCCATATCAGTTGTGCGGGAACGTTCTAGTCACACAGCCCTAAACAGTGCTTGTGTTCATGTTAACGTTTGCAAAGTATTTTTTATTTTTGGTTCCTAAGAGGAAAACCTTAAGAGGAAAATATGTAATGAAATTAAGGAAACTGAGAGGAAAAATTTGTCTTTTCTTTCTTTTGTTTTGCAATATACGGCACATGGGATTGTAAAAAACAATTGTTAAAGTTTTAACTTAACTTAACGATTTAAACTACTGTACTCACATAAACCTGCAAAAATGGAGCCACAGTGTATGAACACAGGACAAGGAAGCTACACTTTTTTTGTCGGGCTGGTCAGTGGGGTCAACTGTTGAAGACAAATAAAATGAATGTGACAGTGTCCTGTGCAGGAATGGCGGGCAGCTGTACGGTAAGAGACATTTTTAATAAAAGATCAAAGTACAAAACCTGCTCACATAGGGTTCTAAGTAGCAGGTGCAGCCAATCACAATCTCCCCAAAGTTCAAAAAGCGATCAGCAAAAAATCCGCAGACCGGACTCACACTGTAGAATCACTCAATACCTCATTATAGGGGTAAGTCTAAGGGGTTTCTATCAATCTTTAATTAGCCAATTGCATCCAAACACGTTTCTAGCGCTGTTGGGGTGTGTATTTGAGGAAGACTTTTAAATATCCCAGGCATTCCACTGAAACAAATACGGGATGCACCTAGGAGGGAAGCTAGGACTCTGATTTCCCCTAACGGAACTTTCTGATTGGGGTGTTGTGACCTGCCAGAGTTCAGTTCAGTTTGTCTAGGGTTTGGGAATCCATACCTGTTGGTGGGTTGTCTAGACGCAACAATACGTACACATAATTGTTAAGACCTAGATACATCTGATAAAAACCAGTTACATAGGGGTCATTGTGCCAACTAGCAACCATGAAATTCATTTGTACATGTAGGTATTGCCTTTTTTAGTCTGTAAAAGAATATAAACATTATATATACATATATACATAGGTAATTTAAAAAAACAGATCAAAGTAAAGCAGAACAGCTTCCTGTATTGCCAATGGTTCCTGGCCCAGGAATCAACCTTGATTACGACACTGGAAATGTCTTGGTGAGGCAAACTTATAAAAAATGGTCTTCTTTCCACTTATTTGATCACCTGCAAATAGGTTTCCCTTAGCACATGCTGGTGGTATATGTGTTTATTTATAAGTTGCAGTGGTTTCTAGATGTAGTGTTCATCATTCACCTTGACAAAATGGCAACAACTGTCAGCTGGCTACATTGTGCGAAAATAGTCCATCTGACACCTGCCCGCCGGAGGGATTATGGTGTCATGAAAAATGCTTTCAACGTTTCCTTTTTTTTTTTATATCCTTGTTGTGGCCATATATCTTTGTTTTAATCCTCAATGCTACAGTCCCAAGAGGAATCTGTATAGGCAGATCCAGATAAATAGTTACTTTCTCTTTGTGTTATTCAAAAAAGATTAATACTCCAAACAGTAAAATGCTTATTTATGAGAGGAGCAAAGGTTCCAATGTGCAGTGCTAACTCCTCTGCACTAACCAATTAGATATTAGCTTATTACATGTCTACATCAACTAAATAACATCGATTGTTGCACCTTAATGTTTTTCCAATCAACTTTATAATGTATTTGTCATACAAGGCTTTATTATTCTTTATTTTTAGGATGTGGAGAATGGTTACATCTGTGAATGTCCTCTGGGATATTTGGCACCCATGTGTGAAAACAGCGTTGTTAAATTGTGCGACTCTCATGCTTTAACGGTTGGACATGTCGAGAGCGAGAAGTTGGGGCAAGTTATACTTGTCATTGCCATTAGGCTTTAAAGGCTCTAACTGTGAAGAAGAAAGAAAGTGGATAAATGCCAACAGGAATCCATGTGTTAACGGTGGGCAATATCTTTCTTCTTGTATTTCTATCCATCAAATTAAATCTGCAAATGAAATTATACTGTGAAGCTTTGTTGCATTTTGACTTTGTAAGTGAGGTTCATGCATAAAAAGAGCCTGCCAACTAATGGTAGAAATATGTCAGAATTCCTTACATGTAGTTCAGACAAAAGGAGGAGGACATGCATTAGCACTCATTATAGGTCTGTGGCCAATGCACATGTCAAGAAACCACCGGTAATTATAACACATTACAACCTAAATGTATAGAGCCATCAAAAATATATAAGTGTTTAGTTTGGTATGTTCTGCTTATTATTGATTGCTGTTTAAAGGTACTATGTATGTATGTATGTATATCTAATGTTTCTTTTTTTACAGGAGGTCAAATGTTTTGATATTGGTAATGCAATTGTGCCGATGCCGTCTGGTTTTACAGGCCCCACCTGTGCACTAAATATAAATGACTGCGCTAGGAACCCATGTGCCAATGGAGGAATTTTTCTGATGCTGTTAATGAGATCATGTGAATGTCCACCAGGATTTAGCGGAAAAAATTGTGACGTGACAAGTGGTGACAAGTGCCGCTATAGACCTTGCAAGAATGGAGGAACGTGCCGCACTGGGCCTTATGACAACAACTTTGATTGCATTTGCCCTGCCAGCTTATAGGAGACCTTTGTGAGTTAATGCAGAACCTTCACGTTCAGACTGGGAATTTCCATGGGTCGCTGTGTTTATGGGTGCCGGCTTTGTGGTAGTTCTTGTCTTCTGTCTATGGTTATATTTGCATTCAGACATTTCCGTAAAAGCCGGCGCCCAAGAGTAACACAATGAACATGTATCTGATTTCCAAAAAGACAACCTAATACCGGCATCGCAACCTTAAAAAAAAACAAGAAGAAGAAAGACTTTGGAGGTGGATTGCGGCAAATGAGAAACGAACTACAAACTGAAAAATCACACATTAGACTGTAATCTGACCAATGGGAGGTAAGTAGTGGTGAGGAGTGGCATCCAGCAAAGGGAGTAAGTTCCTAACAGTGAAAAGTGTTTAGAAGAAGAAAAGTTTCCTCTCATTTACACAGGTGAGAATTTGATGTTACCTGTGTGGGCTTCTTCCTCATACCATTAATGTAGTATCAGATGTCCAGAGATTTGTGCAAATGTGAAGTGAGTTTAGGGATTACACAGATCAAAAATGTTGACCACATTACTGGAAAACAACAATGGAGTGGTGTAGTGTTTATCTCCACAAGTGTTAGAATCATGACAAAATGTTACGGGAATTCCAATCAAATATAAAAGGGGGGGGGATCCATATTTATTAAGCCAATACAGTGCTTGAAGCACTTGAGAAAGGCCCGCGGGGCCGAAACCGTGTGCTGTGTTTGCTCTGCACTGATTGGATCACCCTTACATTTTGGTAATGTTTTTTACTATACACTGCTAGGGGGGAGACGGGGTGGTATAGGGAATATCTGGCCCATAACACTTACATAAATTCTATCTCCATAGTGGGGCATCTCTAGGTAAAACATCTATTATTCGAGTATACTCTAGCTTATGAAGATGGTACACATAAAATTAGAAAGTATTTATACTCTAAACTCATATAAATTCAATCATAGAAATTATACTGCCCAAGAGTGTCCTTGAAATATGAAGTGGCTAGAAATATGAAAAAAATGTCAAGAATGTCCATATTCAAGATATATTTAGTAGCTGGTTGCTATCCAAAAGCAGTAATTCTGGTTATTTCTTATTGAGGAAGAGTTCACGAAGAATGGGAGGGTAAAGGAGAGTATGCCTACCTCCAGTTTTCAATTAATTTTAGGGAGCCAAGAAAAGAAGAGTAAGAACATTACCTTTCACACCATCCACTGCGGCTGCCTGACATCTAACGGGATCACCTGAAAAAGACATTTCTTACGGTTCATTCCTGGCTCCTGTGAAATTGATTGACGAAACAGGAGGTAGGACATAGCTCCTTTACCTCCCTTCTTCAATCAAGCATTAAAGGATAGTTCACTTTTCAGGAACATTCCTTTCAAAATAGTAATGTTAATCAAAATATACTGATATGCACGTGATTATATAGTAATTTTACAATCTGTTAAAATATCAGTAAATAACTTCACTACAGTAAGTCTACAGTTACTTCTCTGACTTCCTCTCCCTCTACCACTGGTACAGGCATGCCTGATGTGCTGATCAAGGAAAGCTAAATTCTGTCCAAAAAGCTGCTCTGTATCTCCAGTACTAAGGAGATGGGAAATGAGGAACTAAATGCAGGGCCTTCTGTGTAGTAGGGTGACCAGATCTTACATGGATTGTATTTGTTTCTGGGTTAAATGTTACAAATGTGTTCTTTTTTTTTTTGTGATTTGCCAGTGCCTTATAGTGCACTGTGGTGGGTGATGTCTGAAGGGTTGGCATTAAGTTTTGCATCAACACTGCATGTACTGTTAGGGCAAAAAGGTTCTTAGTCTTAAGTAACTTTTTAGACTATTGTAAGCTTGGCTCTTGGGCGTGTTGGATTTCTTTCACAGTGAGAAACCAGAGTGTAGGAATATCAACAATATGTCCCCAAGGGATCAATGATAGCAGTCAATTTACGTGATAGCAGAGGAAACGGAATGAATGTGTGAAGATACAGAGGGGTAAGGACATTGCAATCTTAAACCAGCCTTCTAGATCGATTAATCTACTGTAAGCATACTTCCTTCAAAGATTGGAAGTACACATTAGCATGGTGCGGTGCATGTATCCACTTGACTCTAGATACATGGCAAAATGCATTTAAATGAATAATAGAATACATGAATTAATATCAGCGTTTATTTATTCATAAGGCAGTATGGTTTTATAGTCCACTGTTATGAACATAGCAGGATTAGCAATTCTAGTCCAGTGCTATTAATTTACCCAATGTTTTTGTGTTAAGCTTTTTACTGGGCGTCACTTGTAGTTCAGCATGATTGGCATTGGCTGCATGCTAGATTAATAACAGCTCGAATGTGTCCACACTTTTTATCATAGGCCCCATTGCATTGTTGATATAAAGAATTTAACACATTTCTAAAACAAGAACAACTTCGGTTAGGTCCGAACTTTCAAAGCTAACTCCAAAAATACATATTACCCTGTCCCTGTCTAAACTTGTGCAAGCTAACTGCAAAAAAATATATAAAAGGAAAATAATATATCAATTTTTTTTTTCTGGCATTAGAGAATGGTATAATCACTTTCTTATAAGTAATTACAAAAGATTATGTGGGAGAGTCAGTGCAATCTTTTTCATATGGCAGCTCTTTACTATTTAGTCTCATTACTCTGCAGCATAGGACAGGTAGATAAAAGAAGCTAATGGACATGTATCTCTCTTGTCTCTAAAGTACGGCACAAATGAGCAGTCTGCCCCATGGGCGTCAGGTGGAACAAAACAAGGAAGTAACAATGTAAGATTTCCCCTGAATTACTTAGAAAGCAGGGTGAATCCTTGTATCTGCAGTTTTGGGCTAAAAGTCAGTAAATGTTATAAATCATATTATGTCTCTGTTGTCTTCAATAGATCAAATGGACTTGACATGTAGTCTTGAGGACGTTTCGCTAGTCATCCGACTGCTTTCTCAATTCAGAATGACTTGTCCAAGAATCGTGGCAATATTGTACCCTAGGAAAAGACAAATTAGCATATAACAGCCAGGTTGTTAAGGGTGTGATTATATAGTGGTAAGAGGTGTTATAGGAACGCAGAGTAAGGTGTTAAAAACAGCATTGACATGGCGACAGTTGGCGGTCGAACCCCCACTCTATTAGGATTGGTTTCTTATTTCACCAGAAATGGCCTCCTTAACACCTATCTGAACAGTTACGTTCATTCGCCAGTATGTTAAAATTACAATCTTCAAAGGATGTCTTTATCCTTACGATGCAGATACCACGGCTGAGTCCTGTGAAAATAAGAAACCAAGAGCCCTAAATAGAGTGGGGCGGTCGACACCAACTGTCGCCATGACCAATGCTGTTTTTACACTTACTCTGGGCGTTCCTATAACACCTCTTAGCCAAGATCTAAATCCACCCTTAACACCATGGCTGGGATATGATAATTGGGATTTTTCCAGGGTACTAATGCCACAGATTCTTGTACAAGTCATTCTGAATTGAGGAAAGCCAGTCGGAGGATCGCGGAAACGTCTTCAAGAACTACATTCAAGTCAAGTTGATCTATGAATACAACAAGATATACATGACCTGGATGAATGAGAAACCTTCACAGTTTAATCATCAGTTCCTGTAATACATATGATTAACGTTGTATTGTATTGTCCAAGCTCTGCCCCTTCAGCTAGGATCTATCCAATGGGAAAAGGCACCTCTTGAAGCACATGTCTTCATTGGTTAGGGCCTGTGCCCAGAAGTGGGTCAGGCAAAACCCTACATTGTCCTTTAGCAGGCTGGGGGTAGTTGCATAAAACAGTATAGGAAAGTATGAAATTAAATTGATTTTTTAAATTGGTTTGACAGGTTATAAAACGTAGTGAAAATCCAGATACTCAACATCTGCCAGGTCTCTCCAAAAAGGCACAGCAAAGGAAAAGGAGACCCGCTGTTTGTAGCTATGTTTTACAATTAGGACTGGACAGAGAGATTTTTTCTCATGCAAATTGCTGCTTTAGAAGTCGAATCATCTGAGCTGAAGGTCAAAAACTGTGAATTGCACCTGGGTGCCAAAAAAACGTACAGACTCAAAACTTCGATCCGGATTTTTAAACGGATCAACGAATGTAACAAAACGACGAAAAACAAAACACAAGCAGACACAAGTTATTTTAAAAGATAATTACCGGTAGTAAGCTAGTTCTGGAAAGTGTCTTTGAGTTATTAACTCCAGTTGTCTTAAGTTATTGTTGACGAAATGTGAGGTGCTGACAGCAGTTGGATGTTGGCAGGTTGGTGCCGATACACCAGTGTTTCAGGAAGTCCAATAGATGTTTAGCTCTAGCAGAATTTTAGGCTATCAAGTTTTCAATATTTTTCCTCCTGGTTTTTTTAAGGCCTAAAGCAGAGTCTACATTATGTTGGGATTTCACCCCTTCCATGAAAATACCAAACAGTATTACCCTAACATTTTATTTCGTTGTTTGTTTTCTGGAACGAGGTGGGCACTGCTGTAAATTGACAAGTGGACAGTGCTGCGGGGGACAGCTACCCTGGAAAAAAAAAAACTTTACAATATAAAAAAATCTTTATTTACTGGAGGTAGGAGATTGTAATCCTACCTCTTTTACTAACCCGTGTATAGTGAAAGAGGGGTGCTCACCTTGTATGGGAGGACTGGTGAGGGGGGATGTCGGGGAGTAGGGAACTTTCAGCACTCTATCTAAATCACCATTGGAGGTAGAATAGTTTCTTCTACCTCCTAGTAAATTATAGATGTTTATATTGTCAGTTTTAAAGTGTTCCTTTAAATGATTGTGATTAAATTCAGGACGTTATGCCACAACTGCTCTTTGGGCCAGCAAACCTTTAGACAAGCTTACATTGCATCCATGTCAGGTAAGCTGGTTCTCTTTAATTCATTTTGCACATGGAATTGTAACTAGATTCTATTTTGTATTGAGAATCGAAAACTAGAGTGTGTTTCATTTCTATGATCACAGCCTAAACTTGCAGAAAAGCCTCAATTTCTAGAAAAAAGTCAGTATGCAGTAATGTAGGACTTACAGTCAGAATGTATCTATTTAAACAATCACGCATAACGAAGAACCAATCAGGAGACAATCAGGCTCAGAAAGGGTGCCACTTGATGGATTACAGCATTTGATTGGATGGTTCAAAGTAAGTTTTATTTTTCCTCCGTGATACAGACTACCAGGGCCCCAGATTTATCACTCCTGGAAATCAATAATAAAAATGAATACACCCAAGGGTTCTATAGGCTTCATAATGAATTCAGTGTCTTGATGTTTCCGTTCAAACAGCATTGTAATATGTACTTATTAACATTGTCCTTGTGGTTAAATTCTTAAGGTTTACAAGCACTGGGATACCCCAAGGTGGATAAGAGAAAGCAGTCCCTCTCTATACATTCTAAATCACAATTGCTTTATACCCGCCTCTATGTTCGCCAGTAATTTTATACATAAACGGTGACGATGAAAGGGATTTGTTCGATGACTGTGGGTACCGTTTTCTTTATTAAAAAAAGCAACAATGGAATATACGTACTAATGAAGTCAAACAATTATTGCAAACCGACAACTGCAGCGATGACTGCAGGAACGTTTTTTTCTCAGCAGTACATAATGGAAATATACAATAATCAATATGATCCTGGGAATGTGGCTTGCTGTCTATTGAAACTAGCATTCAATAATTAAAGAGAATGATAAAAAAAGCACGAACTTTTTAATTTTATAGCATGTTTGTATATAATGATATTTTTTTATAATCAAAACAAATGTAAAGATGTTATTTCTTCCTAAGCATTGTTTTTAATGTGCTAGCAAAAAAAGTCTGAATTTTATTTTTTTCAAAACAATTGAAGAAAAAAAAAAAAAACATCTTCAACTAAAGCCGTTTCTGGTTGTCTTTTATTGGCTTTATGCAAAATACGGGTTAGCGGAAAACATTAAGGAGAACTAAGCTTAAATGGTTTATGACGTGATTTCCCAATCAAAGATATCGTCATAGAAAAAATAGTGCAGAATGACAGTGCTACTTTCACATTTCCTCCCATGCTCCTTTTCTCTTGGTAACTGGTGTCATGATGGTGCTGACTTAACAATTGCCCAAGGACTATGGGAGGAAACAGTGCTAAGACCCCAATGTTGGATAAAGTAAAGGGCATGACACCCCCAAAAACTAAAATTTGCTCCCTACTGGCACACTTGTAGTTTTAAAAAATACCTCCTTAATCCCTGCTCCTTTGGTTTTCTCGCGTCAATGTCCAACGTCCAGGAAACACCCGTAGGAGCGTCTCCTGATTGAAGGTTTTGCCTCTGATCTTCCCTAAGAGGGCAGTGACAGCACAGGGGGAGCCCTTTCCCCCTCCATCGGAATCCAATCGTCTGCCTCACCAATACCATAAAACACTATATATTGTGTCATCTCCCTTCGCCCACCCCACAACCGATGTTTTAAAACTAAAAATAAAACTTTGCAATGCATACGTACAGGCCTGCACTGCGCTGACTATCTTACAGCGGCATTCGCATCTGTGATTGGAGACCAGTCTAGAGGGGTGGTAGAAGATCGCGAGGAAGTGAAGGGAAAAAACTTGTTGGGGTAGGGGAAAGGGAGAGGAAGCATTATATAAAGTTAAATATTTGGGGACATTGCCTTAAAAGTTAAAGTTAATTGAGGGTCACTATATTTATTGGTCAGTTAATTCGTTCTTGATGCACCTAATGTTGATGTTATCTAAACTGTTAAAGAATAAGAAGCAACAGGTGTGTTGACTGGTATACAACGCTGGTCCATTGCACTTGTTGCATTGACCCATTGGTAATTCAAGGCAATAAAAAAGGCCACGTCATCAAGGGAAAAATAACAGTGTTTTTCCTGTACTTTCATGTGGCCTTTGTCAGATGGTTCGATTGGGGAGTAAAAATGCAGTTCCCACTAATTCTTCTGTGAACATTTACAGGACGACTTGTGTATCACTACTACAAATGAATGTGCATCATGAATAAGTTATATTAAAAACTGCACAGACGCACTCCAAGATAATATTATGGTTTTATTTAAGATTAGCTAGTAAGGCGAGGAGGAAGAAAACAAATAACATAGGAATATCTTCCACATTTAGAAAGTGTGGGTGTTGTCCGGCTGTAGGGGGGAGGGGAGGGTGAGGTGGGGGGCGATGTGGAGTTGTGTGTGGGAGTCAGGGGGTTACTGATAAATATAGCATACAAAATATATCTGGATATATATATGATTACAGAAATATATACCATATTACAATAAGAAGACAATAGCACTCAAACGTTGGTTCTGTAGTTAACTGATGTCCCACATGTCCATCGTCTTAACCGATGCCATAGTCCATAGTCGAACCTGCGTCGATATGTCATAGTCTAACTGATTCCATTGTCCATAGTCTCACATGGTTCCTTATGGCATAATCTAAACCGGTTCCATATGTCTATAGTCTAACCCGATTCCATATGTCCATAGTCTAAACTGGTTCATATGTCAATAGTCTAACCTGGATTCAATATGCATAGTCGAACAAGGTACATATGCCATAGTCTAACGCTTCCATATGTCAATAGTAGAACCTGATTCAATAGTGCCCATAGGTAACCTGATTCCCTAGTCCAAGTCTAACCGGTTTCATATGTCCATGCAACCTGATTCCCATATGTCATAGTCTAACCAGGTTACTAGGTCCATAGGTACCTGTCCAATGTCCATAGTATTTAACATGATTCCATATGTCCATAGTCTAACCCAGTTACATATGTCCATAGTTAACTGAGTCCATATGTCCACATGTCTAACCAGGTTACATATGTCCATAGGCTAACATGTTCACATAGTCCATAAGTCTAACCTGGTCCTACTTGTCCATAGTCTAAACTGATTCCATATGTCCATAGTCTATACCCGGTTCCATATGTACATGTTAACCTTGGTTCCATATGTCCATAAGCTAACCTGGTCAGCTGTCCATAGGCTAACCTGTTCCCTAGGTCAATAGTCTAATTTTGGTTTATATTTCCATAATTAAACCTGGTTCAATATGTCCCATCATCGAAGTGATCCCACATGTCCATAGTCTACTGATTCAATTATGTCCCATAGTCTAACCTGGTTCCAAAGCCATAGTAACCTGTTTCCACATGTCCATAGGCTAAATGTTTCCCACATGACCATAGTCTAACGGTTCCCTTGTACATAGTATAACTGTTCAATATGTTAATACGTCTAACTGGTTCCATAGTCCATTAGTCTAACCGGTTCCCTAGTCCATAGTCTAACCTGATTCATATGTCCAATCGTTAACCTGGTTCCATATGTCCGTCTAACCCGGTGCAATAGGCCATAGATAACCTGGTCTATAAGTGACTATAAAGGGGGGGGGAATGTTGGAGGGTATGCTATGTTGTTTCTATAAGTGTACCTATTAAAGGGGGAATGTTGGAGGATAATGTATCTATAAGTGTACATAATAAAGGGGGAATGTTGGAAGGTATTGTGATGTTTGTTCATAAGTGTACCTATTAAATGGGGAATGTTGGCAGGTATGTCATGTTGTTTCTATAGGTGTATCTGCTAATGGGGGAATGTTGGAGGTTATGTATGTTGTTTCTATAAGTGTACCTATAAATGTTGGAGGATATGCCATGTGGTTTCTTATGGAACTATTAAAGAGGGAATGTTGGAGGGTATGCCATTTTTTCTATAAGTGTCCTATTAAAGGGGGATGTGGAGGTATGCCATGTTGTTTCTATAAGTGTACCTATTTAAAAGGGGAATGTTGGAGGGTATGCCATTTGTTTCTATAAGTGTACCTATTAAAGGGGGAATGTTGGAGGGTATGCCAGGTTGTCTATAAGTGTACCTAATAAAAGGGGAATGTTGGAGGGTATGCCATGTTGTTTCTATAAGTGTACCTATAAAAGGGGGAATGTTGGAGGGTATGCCCTGTTGTTTCTATAAGTGTACTTATTAAAGGGGGAATGCTGGAGGGTATCCTATGTTGTTTCTATAAGTGTACCTATTAAAGGGGGAATGTTGGAGGGTATGCCATGTTGTTTCTATAAGTATAAGTGTACCCATTAAAGGGGTGATGTTGGAGGGTACGCCAGTGTGTTTCTATAGTGTACCTAATAAAGGGGGAATTTTGGAGAGTTCTTAAAGTGTATCTATTAAAGGGGAGTTTCGGAGGGTTTGCATTTGTGGACCCATAGAACAAGGAGAAAGTTGAAAAACTCCTTGTGGATTTAAAGATCACTTTTGTTTTAAATTAAGCATTCTTTGTAGGATTTATTATGAATGCGCCATCCCCCTGGCAAGAGGTTAGTATTTTTGTATGTCTTGAAATGATCATGACAACCCACTGCTGAATATACAGATAAGGAGGGGAGTTGTGTCCTGTGGAACATTTAGCCTTAAAGTGGGGTCCCCTCCTTCTCTCTCTCTTTTCCCTCCTTATGAAATGTTTGTTAATGTTGCTGGAATCTAGGAGCAGATGCTTTGAGTCCTAATCAGATATTAGGATGTTTGGTGGTCAGTCCAGAAGCAGCAGCAACAGCAGAAGGGCATTAATTGTGTTTGTGTGTTGTTGTGTCAGGAGTTGTTATGTTATTGGAGTTGTACAGGAGTATGTGGTGTGTGTGTGTGTTGTTACAGGAGGATTTGTGTTTGTGTTGTGTTGTGTTAGGAGTTGTGCATGAGGCTGTGTTTGCATGTATATGTCATGGGTGATGTACAGAAATACTGGTTGATGTTATATGTGTGTTTTTGTTTATTAGTTCGTTGTGATTTGTGCATGGGTCTGCGTGTTACTGTGTGGTTAGGAGTTTTACAGGAAACTGTGTGTGCCAGGTATTGTACAGCAGACTCTGGGTTATGTGTGTGTTGTGAGTTGCGCAGGAGTCTGTGTGTGTGTGTTGTTTAGGAGTTGTACAGGAGATGTTATGTGTGTGTTGTACATGAGGCTTTGTGTTGTGTGTTTCAGGAGTTGTACAGAAGATTGTTATGTGTGTGTGCAGGAGGCTGTGTGTTGTGGGTATCATGTGTGGAGTTGTGTGTGTGTATGTGGTATGTGTGTGTTGTGCAGGGGGTTGTGTGTTGTTGTGGAGTTGTGCAGGTGACTGTGTGTTGTGCAGAAGGCTGTGTGTGTTGTAAGTTGTGCAATGGGCTGTGTGTTGGTGTGTTTGTGTTGTGAGTTGTGCATTGGGCTGTGTGTGTGCAGTTGGGTTGTGTGTTTGTGTTGTGAGTTGTGCAGGAGGCTGTGTGTGTTGTGTGTTTGTGTTGTGAGTTGTGTATTGGGCTGTGTGTTGTGTGTTTGTGTTGTGATTTGTGCAGGAGGCTGTTTGTGTTGTGTGTTTGTGTTGTGCTGGAGGCTGTGTTGTGTGTTGTGCAGAGGCTGTGTGTGTTGTGTTTGCGTGGTGAGTTGTGTAGGAGGCCCTATGTGTTGTGAGTTTGTGTTATGAGTGGTGCAGGAGGCTGTGTGTTGTGTATTGTGTGTTTGTGTTGTGAGTTGTGCAGGAGGCTGTGTGTGTTGACTGTGTGTTGTGCAGAAGGCTGTGTGTGTTGTAAGTTGTGCAATGGGCTGTGTGTTGTGTGTTTGTGTTGTGAGTTGTGCATTGGGCTGTGTGTTGTGCATTGGGTTGTGTGTTTGTGTTGTGAGTTGTGCAGGAGGCTGGCAGGGAGAGGGCGGTACTGAGAGGTCTATGACAGGCGCATAATGAGCTTTCGGTTGCAGCCCAGAGAACTCTATATAAGCAGCCAGAGGAGCTTTTAAGTGTTGCATTGGCTGAGCGAGGTCCAGAGTGAAGGAGGGTCCCGCCCACCTACTGGTTGTCTCCCGCACTGGTAGAACGTTCGCTGGACAGGAGCTACTGGTTGGCCACTGACCCTTCAATGAACAAGCGTTGGATCGGATGTGGATTTAACCCTGGCAGAGGAATGTCTATTCCGGATTAGGGGCTTCTGGACTGACCCTAGATTTGTGATCTCCTGCTACATATCCCACTCCATCCAGGAATAACCCTCATTCAATTGCTTCCCATTGACTTTATTGGACCCAAGACCAAGAGATGAAGGTGGAACCTCATCGCACGTTTTGGTTGACGTTTCTCTTAATGCTTGTGGAGCAGGTAAATGGAAATGATGTCCTGGGGGTCCCTGGTGGTCCTGGTAGGTCATTAGGTCACCTGGGTCATTTATTCAGGGGTCTTGTGTATTTTTTCTTCCAAGGTTTCTGGCTCTGGGGTCTTCCAGCTGGAGCTTCAGGAGTTTATCAATAGCCATGGGATGGTGGCCAATGGGAAGTCCTGTTCACCCAACTGCAAGACCTTCTTCAGGGTTTGCTTGAAACATTACCAGGCGGTGGTCTCCCCTGGAGCCTGCACCTTTGGCAGTGTGGTTACCCCTGTCCTAGGACCCAACAGCTTCACCATTACAGACACAGACGGGTTCACCAACCCCATCAGGTTGCCCTTTAACTTCACATGGCCGGTAAGACATCTCTGTGTGTATGGAACTGCCTAGACCTTTATTCACCTGTATACTTCCCCTGGGAACTGACCTCTAGGTAGATTATAGCACAGACCTAGGGGGTTATTGCACATATGTAGGAGGATTATTGCACATGTGTAGGGTGATTATAGCACACATCTTGGGTGATTACTGCACGTATATCGGGTGATTTTTGCACGCATTTAAAATGTTTCTTGCATATATAAAGGGTGATTATTGCACATATCTAGAATAGAATGGTACATATATATGGGGGATTATTGCCCATCATGTTAAGGTGATTATTATACACATGTAGGGGGATTATTGCACATAAATAGGGTGATTATTGCACCTATATAGGGGGATTATTGCCCATGTGTAAGGTGATTATTGTACACATGTAGGGGGATTATTGCACATATATAGGGGGATTATTGCCCATGTCTAAAGTGATTATTGCACCTATATAGGGGGATTATTGCCCATGTGTAAGGTATTATTGTACACATGTAGGGGGATTATTGCACAGTAAATATAGATTGGGGGATTATTGCCCATGCTTAAAGTGATTATGTGCACCTATATAGGGGATTATTGCCCATGTGTAAGGTGATTATTGTACACATGTAGGGGGATTATTGCACATATATAGGGGGTTTATTGCCCATGTCTAAAGTGATTATTGCACCTATATAGGGGGATTATTGCCCATGTGTAAGGTGATTATTGTACACATGTAGGGGATTATTGCACATATATAGGGGGATTATTGCCCATGTCTAAAGTGATTATTGCCACCTATATAGGGGGATTATTGCCCATGTGTAAGGTGATTATTGTACACATGTAGGGGGATTATTGCACGTATATAGGGGGATTATTGCCCATGTCTAAAGTGATTATTGCACCTATATAGGGGGATTATTGGCCCATGTGTAAGGTGATGTATTAGTGTACACATGTAAGGGGATTATTGGCACATATAGGGGATTATTGCCCCATGCTCAGTGATTATTGCACATATATAGGGGATTATTGCCTTATATATAGGGGGATATTGCCCATGTCTAGAGTGATTGTTGCACTATAAGGGGATTATTGCCATGTCTAATGGGGATTATTGCACATATAAGGGGATTATTCCAGTCTAATTGATTATTGACATATATAGGGGGGATTTTACACATATTAGGAGGATATTGATGTCATTTAAAGTGATGTTGCATTATATAGGGGGATTATTGCCCATGTCTAAGGTGAGAATTGCACATTCATAGGGGGATTGTTGCACATATATAGGGTGATTATTGCACATGTATAGGGGGATTATGCCCATATCTAAGGTGATTATTGCACATATATAGGGGGATTATTGCACATATCTAAAGTGAGAATTGCACATAATAGGGGGATTATTGCACATATATAGGGTGATTATTTTTACATATATAAGGAGATTATTGCACATACATGGGGGATTATTGCAGATATATAGGGGGATTATTGCACATATATGGGGGATTATTGCCCATATCTAAGGTGATTATTGCACATATATAGGGGGATTATTGCACATATCTTAAGGTGAGTATTGCACATATATAGAGTGATTATTGACCATGTCTAAGGTGATATTGCACATATATAGGGGAAATATTGCCCATATCTAAGGTGATTATTGCACATATATAGGGTGATTATTGCACATATATAGAGTGATTATTGCCCATGTCTAAGGTGATATTGCACATATATAGGGGAATATTGCCCATATCTAAGGTGATTATTGCACATATATAGGGGGATTATTGCACATATATAGAGTGATTAATGCCCATGTCTAGGGTGATATTGCGCATATATGGGGGATTATTGCCCATAACTAGGGGGATTATTGCACATATATAGGGTGATTATTGCCCATATCTAAGGTGATTATTGCACATGTATAGGGGGATTATGGCCCATATCTAAAGTGATTATGGCACATATATAGGGGGATTAATGCACATATATAGGGGAATTATTGCACATGTATAGGGGGATTATTGCCCATATCTAAGGTGATTATTGCACATATATAGGGGGATTAATGCACATATAGGTGATTATTGCACATGTATAGGGGGATTCTTGCCCATATCTAAGGTGATTATGCACATATATAGGGGGGATAATGCACATATAAGGGGGATTATTGCACTTATAGGGGGATTATTGCCCATACTAAGGTGATTATTGCACATATATAGGGGAATTAATGCACATATATAGGGGAATTATTGCACATGTATAGGGGGATCATTGCCCATATCTAAGGTGATTATTGCACATATATAGGGGGATTAATGCACATATATAGGGGGATTATTGCACATGTATAGGGGGATTATTGCCCATATCTAAGGTGATTATTGCACATATATAGGGGGATTATGCACATATATAGGGGAATTATTGCACATGTATAGGGGGATCATTGCCCATATCTAAGGTGATTATTGCACATGTATAGGGGATTAATTGCCCATATCTAAGGTGATTATTGCACATATATAGGGCGGTTTTTGCACATATCGAAGGTGATTACATAAAATAATTTATTATGTTTATTATGTTCCTACTATGTACCATGCAGAAACAAGTGTGTTAGAGAGTTAACGTGTTGTTTAGCCAAGTGTCATGAATTAATAAGCATCATCAGGTATTTATGTAGCACGGCAATGCAACCAGTAAGGATGGCAACTGCCTCTGATGATCTGAAATGTCTGTCCAGTGTAAATAGTAAAATGGTATGGCTATATCCCCATCCCACCCTTCCCCCTCTGCCTTTCATGCTGAAAATAAACCCATGGAAGCTCTCTTTAATTGAGATACAGGCAGTAATGCTATATGCAATTAGATTAATTAAACTGCAAGCAAGCTGTTCACATTGGAAATTTAAGGCAGGTTTTACCATCTATTTTTCATCTGAGTAAATCAGTAGTATTGTCCTCACAGAGGCTGGCAAGTAGCTGGTACTTAGGTTGTATTGATTTTTTTTATATGCTTTCTATTTCAGAAAACTTTTTCACTAATCATAGAGGCTGTCAATTCTCCTGCAGGTAAATAGTTTTTATTCATTTAGACACAAGGGGGCGCTAAGATCCCACAAATAAAAATTGTCAATTGGGCAATAGATGTAAAAAAAAAACATTGTTTGGACTATATTTTAATTCACATTGATGGAGCAATTTCTGTTAATTTGAACCCACATACAAAAGGCATTCCTTTAAAAGATAGAAATCAGTTTCTTCTTTGATATATATGTATACACACATTGGGGATCTTTTTTTTTTATGTCTCTCCGTACCTAATCTACAACACAATTGCGTTTCCTCCAGTGTATTTTTGGCGTGGGAAACAAATCCGCTCTTTGGTGAGAAAAAGAGAAGTCTGCCAAGTTATCCTGACTGCCTTTTCCTGTATTTTACACCTTTTTTAAATTCCGCCCTTTGGAAAAGAAATAATGGCTTGTGGATGTTTTGCTGACATATAGGAAGAGAATATTTCAACAAAACAATTCTCACGTTGAAAATTTTGCCATAAGCCCAGGAGCTAAAAAAAATGTTTTTAATGTAACAATTATTTAGGACTTTTTGGTGGTTTTTCTATCAAATTTTACAATTTAGTATTTATGTGGCCTTTAAATTCCATATTTTTAACTTTTTTGTTAAAAAAAGCTGGATCATACATCATTTAATTTACATCGTCTCCTTTCTATTTATTGTTTGTCTCGATAAATAAACGCTTATTATATTTTTATACTTTTTTTAACAATATTTTAGAATTTATTACGGTAGGTCCCCCAACAAAACCCAAGACCTTCTTCTGTGAAACACTTGGTTTCTACATAATCGGAGACATTTCTTTAGGTCATGGAACTAGGAAAATATCTCAAATTGCAAAATCTTTATAACTGATGCATCTTTGGAAAAATTCCAAAATAGACTCATGCTGGCAAACTTCCTTAAAATTTTATAAAACAAATTATGCAACATGTGTTATACTGTCATTGCCTTGAAATGTAATAAAGAAAGCAGCGTAATCATGACAAATGATGGTACCTTTCTTTTTTTTTATCTCTCAGCCAAAGATTCCACCCAAGAAGAAATGAAAATTAGTCAGTTTGCCATCCAAAAGACCCTTAACGTGGGGAAGGAATGGTCGAGAGATGTTCAGTCAGGAGGACCCCAGATCCAGCTAAAATATTCCTACAGAGTGATCTGCAGTGAAAATTACTATGGGGAAACCTGCTCTAAACTCTGCAAACCCCGCAACGATCGTTTTGGACACTATACGTGCGATTCTAATGGAAGTTTGTCCTGCCTCAAGGGCTGGAAAGGAGAATACTGTGCTGAACGTAAGAATTCCATTTTTTGGACTCACAATAGAGTCATTTTTGTTTAAAAAGATGAATATACCGCTTATTATTTTTATGATGCAAGATTAATCTTATCTCTAAATCTGCCTGGGAATTCCAAATGGATTAAAATATGAACGTTAGTTTTTTTTTGGGGGGGGGGGGTTCATTGAAGTCAAATTACCAGAATTGATGCTGTGGAACTAAAAAGGAAGAATTCCTTACCCATTATTTACTATATCTAACTCTAATTAAACACTCAATTTAGCATATTTCAAGCCTTGGAACACCTGCCAACTTGTGACAGTGTCCCAAGATACATCTTCAATCTGGGCCTATTCATCTGTTCATTAACAAAAAAGAGGGGGTGGAAAGGGAAAAGGGTTTGTGTGCTGCACAGAATAGTTTTGTGTGATCACACATTCTGGTCAAGGTTTTTATTTTGTGAAGATAGAAGGGAGCATCTCAATTAATCCAACCAACAAGCAGATATCATCTTGCACAGAATCTTAGAATATTGTAGATTGCCAGCCATACTCTTGGGCCATTGTTTTCAAGATGAAATATAATAATAAGTTGTGAAACTGAGGATATAAATTCACTTATTGCTATGTGAGTGTTAAGCTCAACATATAGGCAAATTATAGTATGCTCAAGGGAGCTTATTTGTCTGCATTAATGTGCTAATTGCCATGCCAGGTTCTCTTAACAAGTGCAGAGAGCTTAGTTCACGTCATCTGTAGACAACACTCACCAAAAAGGTCAACAGATTATCCTAAAATTCTAGAATGCTTGCTTGGATTTACAGAGCAATAATACTCCTGCTCTTAATGGTGGGAGCTCACTGTACAAATTTTAATGGAAACTGATGATCTGTTTATAATGAGTCAGTATGTGAACACAGACAGAATAATAATGCCATGCTAGTGTAGTGAAAACCTATAATATAATAGGGAAATAATCTTCTAGAACTGGGGATGTAACAGATCTACCGATTGAACCTTCCCAGCTGCTTTGCAGTTTGCAGCAGGAATATAGAGCCTGGAAATACTGTTTTCTAAAAAAAAAATCGTATTTTTGTGGGCCAACGACTATCACTGAATGTAGCAAGAGATCTTACTTAAGATGAAATAGATGAGGAAATGTTACTTGCATCCGCTGTATGTCCTTAAACATCTAGAGTGCTGCTCAGCTGTAAAGTGCCCCGAGGGAATGCTGGGACTTGGCCATTAAAAACATCTGGAGGATTGCAGGTTGGACATCCCTGTTGTAGAGCATGCAGTGGACTTAAATTCTCCTACATTTTTTTTGGGGGGGGAGAGGTTGATAATTGATGAGGAAGATATATGATCACCCCTTAGATGTCGGTTATTTAATATCAGTTATAAATGCAGTGGGCCTGGTCTGACAGTTTCAGTCCTTCAATGATGGTATTTGTCTCTACAGCTAAATAAATAGCACTGAGAGCTTTCAGGCAATGGCCAGGATGCTGATATCGTTGGATGTTAGAATTAATTTTGGTTTCTTTGGTTTGGAAACAAAATATTTATATTTATGGAACCCGTAACACACAGAGAAGTAGAAACATTAAATATGAAGTGATTTGCCCAAATTATCCAGGAAGGAAATTAGTGGCAGAATCAACAGAAATGATCAACGTAGAGAACAATCTGGATTGAAAACTTGCTTGTTTTACATTGCCCATTGGCTATCCGATTGTGGCAGATCAAAATCTGATGCAGTCACATTAGAATTCATTGCTGAAAACAAAACGTCAGATTGAGACGTGACCCTAAATAGAATGTTAATAAGGTCACCGGTCAACCTGTAGGTGAAAAGTTCATGGTCTCCTCTAGGCTGTCTGATGAGGGCAATGTGTGCCCAAACTGCATCCTTTCTGACTGATTACCTTAAGGGTCGATTCTGTAAATGGTGTGGAAGGCAGTGACTATTAATTATGCGGAGATAATAACCCAGTTACAATTTCAGAGCCGGCAAAATCCTGCATGCAGGAATAATGTAGAACCCGCTCTTAGACATTGTTTATATACCAGGTTTACCCAACTGGTGTCACTACAGAAAACTACTGCAAAAGCAACCAATCCTGGGGGTTGTACCAAGAGGTACATCATAGCTTTGTTGGCGTGCTCTGACTTAACTGTGGGGTTAGGTGATAGGTTGGGCGCCACAGAGAAAGTGGGTGAGATGTTGCAAACTATATCAGGCTGTGTCACAAGCGACACTGCACACGCCTGACGCTCGTTCTTGGAGACGTGGTGTTGCTCGCCACGTGTTGTTGTTATTGTTGTAGGTGGCTGAAGCCCGGGGGGACCGAGCTGCGAGAACAGCTGTAGACAGTGAGGGGAGGGTGGCTTAACCAGCAATAACAGTAGCAGCTGTTATCTCATTGAAAGGTGAGGGGGGAGAGGGATGAAAACGCCTTGTTCAAAGTCAACCAGGCATTAAACGAGGCCCTTGTAAGCGTGCAAAATCAATGTCACACAAGCACAGCGTGGTAGAAACAGCGGCAAATTAACTGGCTGCTTGCTTGGACTGTGGGGGAGGGGGTTAGCCCATCTTTGTACTGTTATACACCTTAGGGGTAAAAAAATAAAGAACCTGCTTGAAAAAGACCCCCCAATAGCACAGCGCTAAATATATACGTAAAACCGCATCTATGCTTGTAATAGATTACATAATAATCTAGCTGATGTTGTATTATTTCAATATATAAAATAAATTTGACGTAATGTTACTAGATGTACCTTATGGTCGAGGGGGTTAGATTTGAAATACCTTTAAAATGGTGTAGCTTATTTTATAAAGGGTGCAAAATGGTGTCTTTGCTGTTATTCTACTGCAACCAATCAGACGTTATGAAATGTTTATAGCTGTCATAGACCAGTAAAAAGGCATCATCTGATTGGTCGCTGCATATTAACAGCAACATTTTTGAACCTCTAAGTAAATAAGCCTGTGTGTAATATATTCAGTGATGTATAGAAGAATAAATAACGCTGGTGTTTTTTATGCTGAGCTGTTGGGCAGCACATGGGAAACTGGATTTGACCCATATCTATTGGGACGGTTTAAAATCCAATGGGACATTAAAGGAGTTTCTCTCCGTGGCTTTTCATGTGTAATTCCCATATAAAAGGGTTACATTTGTGTTTATACGGGGAAAATGACACGGTTCTTTTTTTCTAGGATTGCAAGAGGGGACCTGTAAAACGAATTATTGTTTATTTTCATGGCAAAGAATTACACCCTAGTAGTAGCTCAATAGCTTTCAGCAGATAAGGGTTTTATGACCTCTGAGCATTGTTCTAATAATGGTTTCCAGGAAAGTCTACAGGCCAGAAACAGTTATAGGAATGTTTTGTTTTTTGCATGTTGTGTATTGTTAGTTTAGTGATGGACGTTGACACTTTAAGACTTGATTTTTTTTCTTCACCCTGTGAGAAATTTGCTGTCCTTGGACGGACTTTAGTTGCCTCATTGGAAAAAGGTTGATTCAAGTAAATGACTAGTTTGAACTTGGTCTATGAACCTGTTGAGGTCTCCTCATGGGTGTGATTAGTCAAGCAAATGTTGTTTGTTTTGGACAATCCTTATGTGTTGGCTATATACGCCATGAAGACATGCTGCTGTTTACATCGTCCAGCAACGTCCAATCAGAAGTTATCAAACTGCTGTAACCCAGTAAAAAGCTAATATCTAATTAGTTGCTGCAAATTAATAGCATGGGCAAAGCTTTGCATCAGCCACAGAATGTTCACTTCTTACCCAGGCTGGGCCTATGGAGGGATATTCCAATGGAAGATAATAATATGTGGGGCTATATACATAAAATAAAATATATATACACACACACGATAATAATATGTGGACTACAGGAATGATCTGGTATCCCCACTAGCTGCACCTACACGGGGAACACATATTTTTATTTATTTTCAATAGCATTCCAGTTATGGTTAGCTCAGTCCAGCCTGTGTTTGATAGGTTTGTTGTGAGTAGAAGACAGAAAATGGGTTGATTGTATTAGCAATGTTTACATTCAAACTAACTCGGGTTTCTTTTTGTTCTAAACAGCAATTTGTCTAGATGGGTGCAGCGAGCAGAATGGATTTTGCAACAACCCAGGAGAATGCTCGTAAGTTGGGATTTCTCTAGGTTACTATCATTTCAATAGCAGGGTTCCCTAAATTCCCTGCTCTGCCAAGATATATTTAAAGTGGTATATCATGTCATTTCCTCTGATAAAAAGAATAGGACTCCCTCAAAGGGATCGCAATAGCTCTCATCTATTCAACAAGGGAAACTGGATTGTGCTGTCTATTATTGACTATTTTTTAGCCATAACTGATGGCAAATTATCGTCCACAGTGCAGGAAGTGACTAAAAGTTTTACAATTTAGGATTCATAATAGTACTGTGAACATGTTCCAGAACTTCCTGTCATTGCATTGGATAAGAGTATAATACAGAGATGGATAATGTAGAATATAATATGGGATCATTTGTCCCTATTATTAAGTTAATACAACAGATGTACAGTACAGGTAGTCAGTACAGTACCCACAGTCAGTACAGTACACATAGTCAGTACAGTACCCATATTCAATGCAGTACATGTAGTCAGTACTGTACCCATAGTCAGTACAGTATGTGTAGTCAGCACAGTACAGTACACATAGTCAGTACAGTACACATAGTCAGTACAGTACAGTACACATAGTCAGTACAGTACATGTAGTCAGTACAGTACCCATATTCAATGCAGTACATGTAGTCAGTACTGTACCCATAGTCAGTACAGTATGTGTAGTCAGCACAGTACAGTACACATAGTCAGTACAGTACACATAGTCAGTTCAGTACACATAGTCAGTACAGTACAAATAGTCAGTACAGTACCCATATTCAATGCAGTACATGTAGTAAGTACAGTACACATAGTCAGTACAGTACACATAGTCAGTACAGTACACATAGTCAGTACAGTACCCATATTCAATGCAGTACATGTAGTCAGTACAGTACACATAGTCAGTACAGTACACATAGTCAGTACAGTACACATAGTCAGTACAGTACCCATATTCAATGCAGTACATGTAGTCAGTACTGTACCCATAGTCAGTACAGTACACATAGTCAGTACAGTACACATAGTCAGTACAGTACACATATTCAATGCAGTACATGTAGTCAGTACAGTACCCATAGTCAGTACAGTACATGTAGTCGGTACAGTACACATAGTCAGTACAGTACACATATTCAATGCAGTACATGTAGTCAGTACAGTACACGTAGTCAGTACAGTACACATAGTTAGTACAGTACCCATATTCAATGCAGTACATGTAGTCAGTACTGTACCCATAGTCAGTACAGTATATGTAGTCGGTACAGTACACATAGTCAGTACAGTACACATAGTCAGTACACCCTGTCTCCTCTTCACCTGTATCTTAGTTTTTTCTTTTACTATTTAACAGGTGTCGCCCTGGATGGCAAGGACGATTTTGCAATGAATGCATTCCCCATATTGGCTGCCGGCATGGGACGTGCCAAACACAGTGGCAGTGCATATGTGACGAAGGCTGGGGTGGTCTTTTTTGTGATCAAGGTCAGTATTTTATGGGTTTTTTTTAACATTTTTGTCAAAGGTTCAACGACAATAATGGATACGCAAGGGCTCTTTTTCTATTAGGCCTAGTACACAGGTCAACTAAGCCTAATATTCTCGATAACAGGCCTACTACTCAATAAACCTATTGGTAGACTTTTGGTCAGGAATTAAATTGATCTGTTGAAGACAGCAAGATCAGCCATGTTTTACCAACAAATCCAATATCTCAGGCTGACCAGTTTTGCCTTAAAGGGTATCTCCACCCCAAAATTCAACTTTTTCTGTAGTGTAGGGGATCCCCCTGCAATCCTAAATGCTGGGGTTTTATGTTAAAAAAAGTGCCCATAAACATATTTACCCAACTTCGTTCCCTCTGCCTCTGGATCTATTGCTACTTCCGGGAACAGAGTAGCAATAGGGGCCATACCGGCAGCCTCGTCTGTGATTGGCTAAGAGTCATCCAATCACAGAAGCAGTTGACAGCTATTGAAGCCAATCTGTTTCTCTGCACTTTTTATAGTTAAAAACATAGTGTTAGGGTTGGGGACTAACCCTAAGAACATTCTATTGATTATTACTATGGACAGTATTTCTCTGCTTATGTTTTGATTGCAACCAAACAGCAGAAATATGACTAATAACTACAATATAGTCATCATAACTGGCACTGAACTTACCTTGCTGTCCATATCAGTTGTGCGGGAACGTTTCTAGTCACACAGCCCTAAACAGTGCTTGTGTTCATGTTAACGTTTGCAAAGTATTTTTCTATTTTTGTTTCCTAAGAGGAAAACCTTAAAGGGAAAATATGTAATGAAATTAAGGAAACTGAGAAGGATAAATTTGTCTTTTCTTTCTTTTGTTTTGCAATATACGGCACATGGGCTGTAAAAACAATTGTTAACGTTTAACTTAACTTACAGATTTAAACTACTGTACTCACCATAAACCCTGCAAAAATGGAGCCACGTGTATGAACACAGGACAAGGAAGCTACACTTGTTCTTGTCGGGCTGGTTTCAGTGGGGTCAACTGTGAAGACAAAATAAATGAATGTGACAGTGTCCTGTGCAGGAATGGCGGCAGCTGTACGGTAAGAGACATTTTTAAATAAAGATCAAAAGTACAAACCTGCTCACATAGGGTTCTAAGTAGCAGGTGCAGCCAATCACAATCTCCCCAAAGTTCAAAAGCGATCAGCAAAAAATCCGCAGACCGGACTCACACTGTAGAATCACTCAATACCTCATTATAGGGGTAAGTCTAAGAGGGTTCTTCTAAATCTTTAAATTAGCCAATTGCATCCAAACACTTTCTAGCGCTGTTGGGTAGTGTATTTGAGGAATGACATTTTAAATATCCCCAGGCATTCCACCTGAAACAAATCCGGGATGCACCTAGGAGGAGCTAGGACTCTGATTTCCCCTAACGGAACTTCTGATTGGGGTGTGACCTGCAGAGTTCAGTTCAGTTTGTCTAGGTTTGGATCCATACCTGTTGGTGGGTTGTCTAGACTGCAACATACGAACATAATTGTTAAGACCTTAGATACATCTGATAAAACAGTTTACATAGGGGTCATTGTGCCAACTAGCAACCAATGAAATTCATTTTTACAGTGTAGGATATTTGCCTTTTTTAGTCTGTAAAAGAATATAAACATTTATATATACATATATACATAGGTACTTTAAAAAAACAGATCAATAGTAAAGCAGAACATGCTTCCTGTATTGCCAATGGTTCCCTGGCCCAGGAATCAACCTTGATTACGACACTGGAAATGTCTTGGTGATGGCAACTTATAAAAAATGGTCTCTTTCCACTTATTTGATCACCTGCAAATAGGTTTCCCTTTAGCACATGCGGTGGTATATGTGTTTATTTATAAGTTGCAGTTGGTTTCTAGATGTATTGTTCATCATTCACCTTGACAAAATGGCAACAACTGTTCAGCTGGCCTACATTGTGCGAAATAGTCCATCTGACACCTGCCTGCCGAGGGATTATGGTGTTCATGAAAAATGCTTTCAACGTTTCCTTTTTTTATATCCTTTTGTGGCCATATATCTTTGTTTTAATCCTCAATGCTACAGTCCCAAGAGGAATCTGTATTAGGCAGATCCCAGATAAATTAGTTACTTTCTCTTTGTGTTATTCAAAAAGATTAATACTCCAAACAGTAAAATGCTTATTTTATGAGAGGAGCAAAGGTTTCCCTGTGCAGTGCTACTAATCTGCACTAACCAATTAGATATTAGCTTATTACATGTCTACATCAACTAAATAACATCTGATTGGTTGCACCTCTAACTGTTTTTCCAATCAACTCTTATAATTGTATTTGTCATACAAGGCTTTATTTATTCTTTATTTTAGGATGTGGAGAATGGTTACATCTGTGAATGTCCTCTGGGATACTTTGGCACCCATTGTGAAAACAGCGTGTTAAATTGTGCTGACTCTCCATGCTTTAACGGTGGTACCTGTCGAGAGCGAGAAGTTGGGGCAAGTTATACTTGTCATTGCCCATTAGGCTTTACAGGCTCTAACTGTGAGAAGAAAGTGGATAAATGCACCAGGAATCCATGTTTGAACGGTGGGCAATATATCTTTCTTCTTGTATTTCTATCCATCAAATTAAATCTGCAAATGAAATTATACTGTGAAGCTTTGTTGCATTTTTGACTTTTGTAAGTAGAGTTTCATGCTATAAAAGAGCATTGCCCAACTAATGGTAGAAATATGTCAGAATTCCTTACTATGTAGTTCAGACAAAAGGGCGGAGACATGCATAGTCACTCATTTATAGGTCTGTGCCAATGCACATGTCAAGAACCACCGGTATTATAACACATTACAACCTAAATGTATAGAGCCATCAAATATATATAAGTGTTAGTTTGGTATGTTCTGCTTTATTATTGATCTGTTTTTAAAGGTACCTATGTATGTATGTATATATAAATGTTTCTTTTCTTTTACAGGAGGTCAATGTTTTGATTTTGGTAATGCGCAATTGTGCCGATGCCGTCCTGGTTTTACAGGCCCCACCTGTGCACTAAATATAAATGACTGCGCTAGGAACCCATGTGCCAATGGAGGAATTTGTTCTGATGCTGTTAATGATTATCACTGTGAATGTCCACCAGGATTTAGCGGAAAAAATTGTGACGTGACAAGTGGTGACAAGTGCGCCTATAGACCTTGCAAGAATGGAGGAACGTGCCGCACTGGGCCTTATGACAACAACTTTGATTGCATTTGCCCTGCCAGCTTCATAGGAGACCTTTGTGAGTTTAATGCAGAACCTTCACGTTCAGACTGGGAATTTCCATGGGTCGCTGTGTTTATGGGTGCCGGCTTTGTGGTAGTTCTTGTCCTTCTGTCTATGGTTATATTTGCATTCAGACATTTCCGTAAACAGCCGGCGCCCAAGAGTAACACAATGAACAATGTATCTGATTTCCAAAAAGACAACCTAATACCGGCATCGCAACTTAAAAATATAAACAAGAAGAAAGACTTGGAGGTGGATTGCGGAATTGAGAAATCGAACTACAAACTGAAAAATCACACATTAGACTGTAATCTGACCAATGGGAGGCTAAGTAGTGTGAGTAGTGGCATCAGCAAAGGGAGTAAGTTCCATAACAGTGAAAAGTGTTTAGAAGAAGAAAAGTTTCCTCTTCATTTACACAGGTGAGAATTTGGATGTTACTGCTGTGGGCTTCTTCCTCATACCATTTAATGTAGTATCAGATGTTGCCAGAGATTTTGTGCAATGGTGACGTGACGTTTAGGGGATTCCACAGACTCAAAACTGTTGACCACATTACTGGAAAACAAAACTGGCGTGTGTAGTGTTTATCTCCACAGTAGTTATAAGCATGAACAAATGTTACGGAATTCCAATCAAATATAAAAGGGGGATCCCATATTTATTAAGCCAATACAGTGCTTGAAGCACTTGAGAAAGGCCCGCGGGGCCGAAACGTTGTGCTGTGTTTGCTCTGCACTGTATTGGATCACCCTTCTACATTTGTTAATGTTTTTTACTTATACACCTGCTAGGGGGAGACGGTTGGTATATGGAATATCTGGCCCATAACACTTACATAAATTCTTATCTCCATAGTGGGGCATCTTTAGGTCAAACACCTTATTATTCGAGTATACTCTAGCTTATGAATGATGGTACACGATAAAATTAGAAAGTATTTATACTCTAACTCATATAAATTCAATAATAGAAATTATATCTGCCCAAGAGTGTCCTTTGAAATACTGAAGTGGCTAGAAATATTGAAAAAAATGTCAAGAATGTCAATATTTCAAGATATATTTAGGTAGCTCTGGTGCTATCCAAAAGCAGTAATTCTGGTTATTTCTTATTGAAGGAAGAGTTCACTGAAGAATGGGAGGTAAAGGAGGTATGCCTTACCTCCAGTTCTTCAATTAATTTTAGAGGAGCCAAGAAAGAAGAGTAAGAAATTTACCTTTCACACCATCCACTGCTGGCTGCACTGACATCTAACGGGATCACCTGAAAAGTACATTTCTTACTGTTCATTCCTGGCTCCTGTGAAATTGATTGAAGAACAGGAGGTAGGACATAGCTCCTTTACCTCCCTTTCTTCAATCAATGCATTAAAGGAATAGTTCACTTTTTCAGTGAACTATTCCTTTAATAAATAGTAATAGTTACAATCAAATATATCTGTATAATGCACATGTTATAATATGTAATTTTACACATCTGTAAAATATCAGTAAATAACTTCACTACAGTAAGTCCTACAGTTACTTCCTCTGACTTCCTCTTCCCCTCTACCACTGGTACAGGCATGCCTGATGTGCTTGATCAAGGAAAGCTAAATTCTGTCCAAAAAGCTGCTCTGTATCTCCAAGTACTAAGGAGATGGGAAATGAGGAACTAAATGCAGGGCCTCCTGTGTAGTAAGGTTTGACAGACTTCACATGGATGTATTTGTTTCTGGGTTAAATGTTACAAATGTGTTCTGTTTTTTTTTTTTGTGATTTGCCAGTAGCCTTATAGTGCACTGTGCTGGGTGATGTCTGAAGGTTGGCATTAAGTTTTGCATCAACACTGCATTACCTGTCTAGGGCAAAAAGGTTCTTAGTCTTAAGTAACATTTTCTAGACCTATTTTGTAAGCTTGGCTCTTTGCTTATCGTCCGTGTGATTTTCTTTCCACAGTGAGAAACCAGAGTGTAGAATATCAACAATATGTTCCCCAAGGGATTCAATGTATCAGTCAATTTACGTGATAGCAGAGGAACGGAATGAATGTGTGATAGCTACAGAGGTAAGGACATTGCAATCTAAACCAGCCTTCTAGATCGTATATCTACTGTAAGCGATACTTCCTTCAAAGACTGGAGTACACATTAGCGGTAGGGTGCATGTATCCACTTGACTCTAGATACATGGCAAAATGCATTTAAATGAATAATAGAATACATGCTAATTATATATCAGCGTTTATTTATTCATAAGGCAGTATGGTTTTTATAGTCCCATGTTTATGAACTCATAGCAGGATTAGCAATTCTAGTCCTTATGTGCTATTAATTTACCCAATGGTGTGTTAGCTTTTTACTGGGTCACTGTAGTTAGCATGTGATTGGCTGCTGCAGATTAATAACATGCTCGAATGTCACACTTTTTATTGCATAGGCCCCATTGCATTGATTGATATAATAGAAATTCAACACATTTCTAAAACATTAGAAAATACCAAACATACAGATTAGGTCCTGTAAACTTTGCAGCTAACTGCCAAAAACATATATCAAAGGACAATAATAATCACATTTTTTTTTTTCTGGCATTCATAGAATGGATAATCACTTTCCTTTATAAGTAATTACAAAAGATATGTGGGAAGTCAGTGCAATCTTTCACTTATTGCAGCTCTTTACTCATTTTCATTCTCACTTACTTCTGCACATAGGACAGGTAGATACAAAGAAGCTAATTGGACAGTGTATCTCTCTGTCTCTACATTACGCACAATGAGCATGTCTGCCCCACTGGGAGTCAGGTGGAACAAAACAAGGAAGTAAAATTGTACTGATTTCCCCTGGAATTACTTAGAAAGGCAAGGGTGACATCCTTTGTATCTGCAGTTTCTGGGCTAAAATTCAGTAAATGTTATAAATCATAGTTTTCCTTTAAATACATATTGATTAACGTGCTATTGTATTGTCCAAGCTCTGCCCCTTCAGTCTAGGATATATCCAATGGGAAAAGGCACCTCTTGAAGCACATGTCTTTCCATTGGTTAGGGCCTGTGCCAGAAGTGGGTCAGAGCAACAACCCTACATTTGTCCTTTTAGCCTGGCGTGGGCTGGTAGTTGCATTAAACAGTATATGGAAAGTATGAAATTAATTGATTTTTTTAAATTGGTTTGACAGGTATAAAACGTGAGTTGAAAATCCAGATACTCAATCTGCAAGGTCTCTCCAAAAAGGACAGCAAAGAAAAGAGACCCGCTGTGTAGCTCTGTTGTTTACAATTAAGGACTTGGACAGAAGAGATTTTTTGTCTCATGCAAATTGCTGCTTTCAGAAGATCGAATCATCTGAGCTGAAGGTTCAAAAACTGTGAATTTGCACCTGGGTGCAAAAAAAACGTACAGACTTCAAAACTTCAGCTCCGGATTTTCTAAACGTGATCAACTGAATGTAACAAAACTGGACGAAAACAAAACACAAGCAAGACACAAGTTAATTTTAAAGATATATTACCGTGTAAGCTAGTTCTGAAAGTGTCCTTTGAGTTATTAACTCCCGTGTCATTACGTTATGTTGCGAAATGTGAGGTGCTGACAGCAGTTGGATGTTGGCAGGTTGGTGCCGCTTAAAACAGATGTTTCAGGAAGTCCAATCAGATTTGTTTAGCTATGCAGAATTTTAGCTATCAAGTTTTCAATATTTTTCCTCCTGGTTTTTTTAAGTGCCTAAAGCAGAGTCTACATTATGTTGGCTGACCTTCACCCCTTTCCCATGAAATACCCAAACAGTATTAACCTAACATCTTTATTTCGTTGTTTGTTTCTGGAAAGAGGTGGGCACTGCTGTAAAGTGACAAGTGGACATTGCTGTCGGGGGACAGTCTACCCTGAAAAAAACTTTACAATATAAAAAAATCTTTAATTTACTGGAAGGTAGGAGATTGTAATCCTACCTCTCTTTTTACTAACAGTTGATAGTGAAAAGATGGGTGCTCACCTATGTATGGGAGGACTGGTGAGGGGGGGATGTCAGGGAACTTTCAGCACTCTATCTAAATCACCCATTGGAGGTAGGAATAGTTTCTTCTACCTCCTAGTAAATTATAGATGTTTATATTGTCAGTTTTTAAAGTGTTCCTTTAAATGATTTGTGATTAAAATTCAGGACGTTATGCCCACAATGCTCTTTGGCCAGCAAACCTTTTAGACAAAGCCTTACATTGCATTCCATGGCAGGTAAGCTGGTCTCTTTTAATTCATTTTGCACTACTGGGAATTGTAACTAGAATTCTATTTTGTATTGAGAAAATAGAACACTATGAGTGTGTTTTCATTTCTATTTATCACAGCCTTAATCTTGCAGAAAAGCCTCAATTGTCATCAGAAAAAAGTCAGTATGCAGTAAATGTAGACTATTACAGTTCAGATATGTATCTATTTAAACAATACGCATAACGAAGAACCAATCAGGAGACAATCAGGCTCAGAAAGGTTTCCACTTGATGGATTACAGCATTTGATTGGATGGTTACAAAGTAAGTTTTATTTTTTCCTCCTGTGATACATGACTACCAGGGCCCCAGATTTATCACTCCTAGAAAATCAATAATCAAAATGAATACACCCAAGGGTTCTATAGGATTCCTAATTGAACTTCATTGTCTTGATGTTTCCGTTCAAACAGCATTGTAATTATGTACTTATCACATTGTCCTTGTGGTTAAATTCTTAAGGTTTAAAGCACTGGGCTACCCCAAGGTGATAAGAGAAAGCAGTCCCTCTCTATACACTTCTAAATCACAATTGTTATACCCGCCTCTATTTTCCCCAGTACTTTATACTATAAACGGTGACAGAATGAAAGGGATTTGTCGATGACTGTGGGTACCGTTTTAATTTATTAAAAAAAGCAACAATGGAATATACGTACTACTGAATTCAACAACTTTATTGCAAAACCGACACACTGCAGCGATGACCTGCAGGAACGTTTTTTTTCCTCCAGCAGATACATCAATGGAAATATACAATAATACATATGTCCTGGGAATGTGGCTTGCTGTCTATTTGAAACCTAGCATTTCAATAATTTAAAGAGAAATTGATAAAAAAGCACTGAACTTTTTACATTTTATAGCATTGTTTTGTATATAATGTATATTTATAATCAAAACAAATGTAAATATGTTTATTTCTTCCTAAGTCATGTTTTTAATGTGCTAGCAAAAAAGTCTGAATTTTATTTTTTTTCCAAAACAATGAAGAAAAAAAAAAAAAACATCTTCCAACTAAAGCAGTTTCTGGTTGTCTTTTATTGGCTTTATGCAAAATAAGGGTTAGTGGAAACATTTTAAAGGAGAACTAAAGCTTAATGGTTTATTGCACGTGATTTCCCAATACAAAAGATATCAGTCATAGAAAAATAGTGCAGAATGACAGTGCTACTTTCACATTTCCTCCCATGCTCCTTTTCTCTTGGTAACTGTGTCATGATTGGTGCTGACTTAACCATTGCAAAGGACTATGGGAAACAGTGCTTAGACCCAATGTTGATAAAGTTAAAGGGCATGCCCACCCCCAAAACTAAAATTTGCTCCCGTACTGGCCACACTGTGTAGTTTTAAAAAATCCTTACCTTACATCCCTGCTCCTTATGGTTCTCCTAGAGTCAATGTCCAAAGTCCAGGAAACACCAGTAGGAGCTGTCTTCCTGTATTGAAGGTTTCTGCCTCTGATCTGTCCTCTAAGAGGGCAGTGACATGCACAGGGGAGCCCTTTCCCCCCTCCCTCTGGATCCCATCTGTCTGCCTCACCACCTACCATAAAACACTATTAATATTGTGTTCATCTCCCTTGCCCACCCCCAACCGCTGTTTTAAAACTAAAATAAACTTTTCAATGCATACTTACAGGCCTCACTGCCGCTGCTATCTTCACAGCCGGCATTCGCATCTGTGATTGGCTGACCAGTATAGAGGGGTAGAAGATAGCCGCGGGAGTGAAGGGAAAAAACTTGTTGGGGATGGGCAAGGGAGAGAAGCATTATATAAAAAGTTAAATATTTGGGTGGACATGCCCTTTAAAAGTAAAGTAATTGAGGTCACTATATTATTGTTATGTTAAATTCTTTCTTGAATGCCACCTAATGTTTATGTTATATAACTGTTAAAGAATAAGAAGCAACAGGTTGTGTTTACTGTATACAACTCTGTTCCTATTGCACTTGTTGCATGACCCATTTGGTAATTCAAGGCAATAAAAAAGGCCACGTCAAGGGAAAAATAACAGTGCATATTTCCTGTACTTTTCCTGTGGCCTTTGTCAAGATGGTCGATTGGGAAGTAAAAATGCATTTCCCACTAATTCTTCTGTGAACATTTACAGGAAAGACTTGTGTATCCACTTACTACAAATGAATGTGCATCCTGAATAAGTTATATTAAAACTGCACATGACTCACTCACAAGTAACTCTTATGGTTTTATTCTAAGATTAGATAGTAAGGCGAGAGAAGACAACAACATACCATAGGATATATCTTCCACATTTAGAAAAGTGTGGGGTTGTTTACGGTGTAGGGGGAGGGGAGTGGTGAGGTGGGGGGGATGTTGAGTGTGTGTGGGATTCAGGGGGTTACTGATAAATATAGAATACAAATATATATACTGGAATATATATATGATACAGAAATATATACCATATTACCAATAAGAAGACAATAGCACTCAAACTTGGTTCTGTAGTTTAACCTGATGTCCCACATGTCCATAGTCTAACCTGATTCCATATGTCCATAGTCTAACCTGATTCTATATGTCCATAGTCTAACCTGATTCCATATGTCCATAGTCTAACCTGGTTCCTTATGTCCATAATCTAACCCGGTTCCATATGTCCATAGTCTAACCCGATTCCATATGTCCATAGTCTAACCTGGTTCCATATGTCCATAGTCTAACCTGATTCCATATGTCCATAGTCTAACCAGGTTCCATATGTCCATAGTCTAACCTGGTTCCATATGTCCATAGTCTAACCTGGGCCATATGTCCATAGTCTCTAACTGGTTCCATATGTCCATAAGTCTAAACTGGTTTATAGTCATAATCTAACCTGGTTCCATATGTCCATAATCTAATGTGATCCCATGTCCATAGTCTAACCTGATTCCATATGTCCATAGTCTAACCTGGTTCCACATGTCCATAGTCTAACCTGTTTCCACATGTCCATAGTCTAACCTGTTTCCACATGACCATAGTCTAACCTGGTTCCATATGTCCATAGTCTAACCTGGTTCCATTGTCATGTCTAACCGGTTCCATATGTCATAGTCTAACACCTGATTCCATATTGTCCATGTCTAACCTGGTTCCATATGTCCATAGTCTAACAGGTTCATATGCCAAGTTAACCTGGTTCCATATGTCCATAGGTCTAACTGATTCCATATGTCCATAGTCTAAAGGTTCCATATGTCCATAGTCTAACCCGGTTCCATATGTCATAGTCTAACCGGTTTCCATATGTCCATAGTCTAACCTGATTCCATATGTCCATAGTCTAACCCTGGTCCAATGTCCATAGTCTAACCTGTTCCATATGTCCATAGTTAACCTGATTCCATATGTCCATAGTCTAACCTGGTTCCATATGTCCATAGTCTAACCTGCTTCCATATGTCCATAGTCTAACCGGTTCCATATGTCCATAGTCTAACCTGATTCCATATGTCCATAGTCTAACCTGATCCATATGTCCTAGTTAACCTGCTTCCATATCCATAGTCTAACCGGTTCCATATGTCCATAGTCTAACCCGGTTCCATATGTCCATAGTCTAACCCGGTTCCATATGTCCATAGTCTAACCCGGTTCCATATGTCCATAGTCTAACCCGGTTCCATATGTCCAGAATCTTACTGGTTCCATATGTCCATAGGCTAACCCGGTTCCATATGTCCATAATCTTAATGGTTCCATATGTCCATAGGCTAACCCGGTTCCGTATGTCCATAGGCTAACCGGTTCCATATGTCATAATCTTACGGGTCCATATGTCCATAGGCTAACCGGTTCCATATGTCCTAATCTTACTGGTTCCATATGTCCATAGGCTAACCCCTGTCCATATGTCCATAATCTTACCGGTCATATGTCCATTGCAACCGGTTCCATATGTCCATAATCTTACTGGTTCCATATGTCCAACTAACCCGGTTCCATATGTCCATAGGCTAACCCGGTTCCATATGTCCATAGAAATTACTGGGTCCATATGTCCATAGGCTAAACCCGGTTCCATATGTCCATAATCTACGGTTCCTATGTCCATAGGGCTACCCGGTTCCATATGTCCATAGTCTAACCTGGTTCCATATGTCCATAGTCTAACCTGGTTCCATATGTCCATAGTCTAACCTGGTTCCATATGTCCATAAGCTAACCTGGTGCCATATGTCCATAGTCTCTAACTGGTTCCAATGTCCATAAGTCTAAATCTGGTTTCATAGTCATAATCTAACCTGGTTCCATATGTCCATAATCTAATGTGATCCCACATGTCCATAGTCTAACCTGATTCCATATGTCCATAGTCTAACCTGGTTCCACATGTCCATAGTCTAACCTGTTTCCACATGTCCATAGTCTAACCTGTTTCCACATGACCATAGTCTAACCTGGTTCCATACTGTTCCATAGTCTAACATGGTTCCATTGTCATGTCTTAACCGGTTCCATATGTCCATAGTCTAACACCTGATTCCATATGTCCATGTCTAACCTGGTTCCATATGTCCATAGTCTAACGGTTCATATGCCAAGTTAACCTGGTTCCATATGTCCATAGGTCTAACTGATTCCATATGTCCATAGTCTAAAGGTTCCATATGTCCATAGTCTAACCCGGTTCCATATGTCATAGTCTAACCGGTTCCATATGTCCATAGTCTAACCTGATTCCATATGTCCATAGTCTAACCTGGTCCAATGTCCATAGTCTAACCTGGTTCCATATGTCCATAGTTAACCTGATTCCATATGTCCATAGTCTAACCTGGTTCCATATGTCCATAGTCTAACCTGCTTCCATATGTCCATAGTCTAACCCGGTTCCATATGTCCATAGTCTAACCTGATTCCATATGTCCATAGTCTAACCTGATTCCATATGTCCATAGTTAACCTGCTTCCATATGTCCATAGTCTAACCTGGTTCCATATGTCCATAGTCTAACCAGGTTCCATATGTCCATAGTCTAACCCGGTTCCATATGTCCATAGTCTAACCCGGTTCCATATGTCCATAGTCTAACCCGGTTCCATATGTCCATAATCTTACTGGTTCCATATGTCCATAGGCTAACCCGGTTCCATATGTCCATAATCTTACTGGTTCCATATGTCCATAGGCTAACCCGGTTCCGTATGTCCATAGGCTAACCCGGTTCCATATGTCCATAATCTTACCGGTTCCATATGTCCATAGGCTAACCCGGTTCCATATGTCCATAATCTTACCGGTTCCATATGTCCATAGGCTAACCCCTGTCCATATGTCCATAATCTTACCGGTCATATGTCCATTGCAACCGGTTCCATATGTCCATAATCTTACTGGTTCCATATGTCCAGGCTACCCGGTTCCATATGTCCATAGGCTAACCCGGTTCCATATGTCAAAATTACTGGGTCATATGTCCATAGGCTAACCCGGTTCATAGTCCATAATTACTGGTTCTATGTCCATAGGCTAACCCGGTTCCATATGTCCATAGGCTAACCCGGTTCCATATGTCCATAATCTTACCGGTTCCATATGTCCATAGCAACCCGTCCAGTCAATCTTACTGGTTCCATATGTCCCATGTCTAACCGGTTCCATATGTCCATAATCTTACCGGTTCCATATGTCCATAGTCTAACCCGGTTCCATATGTCCATAATCTTACTGGTTCCTATGTCCATATATCTGTGTGTTTATATTAATCCTTTTACACTATTTCAATTCCATTGCCATTTCTATCCAGAGAGTAAAGTATAATCTGTAATCGTGTTTGTTTATCTCTATTATCATTAAATGTGAATTGTTCCTATTTTTAATTGTGGCCTCTTGGAACATAATTAGATTTCTGTCCTAATCCATATCCTTGGCTGCTATTTGTAAAAGAGAAAAAGGAAAACACTTGAGTCTCAAAAATAAAATGTCCCCCACCCCCTTCCTCTCGTTCCATCCTCCACCAAATCTTCACCCCATAGAGCAAATTATATTAAAAAAACTCATTGACAAATATAGAGCAGATGCTCACGGCTTGCTACTCTCCTCCCGATGTGAAACCAACCAACAGATGCCTCCCTCCTAATTGAGCACATGGATTACACACACACAGTCTTCCATACACATACATACAGCCCTGCACACACTTATATACACACAGCCTGGCACACACTTATATACACACAGCCCTGCACACACTTATATACACACAGCCCGGCACACACTTATATACACACAGCCCAGCTGTTTTGTTGTATATAGTGTGTGCAGGGCTTGTGTAGTATGTGAGGAAGGCTGTGTGTATATAAGTTGTGTGCGGGCTGTGGTATATAAGTGTGTGCAGGCTTGTGTATATAAGTGTGTGCAGGGCTGTGGTTGTATGTGCATGGAAGGCTGTGTGTATATAAGGTGTGTGCGGGCTGTGTGTATATAAGTGTGTGCAGGGCTGTGTTGTTGTATGTATGTGTATGGAAGGCTGTGTGTATATAAGTGTGTGCCGGGCTGTGTGTATATAAGTGTGTGCAGGGCGTGTGTATATAAGTGTGTGCAGGGGTGTGTGTATGTATGTGCATGGAAGGCTGTGTGTATAGTAAGTGTGTGCCGGGTGTGTGTATATAAGTGTGTGCCGGGCTGTGTGTATATAAGTGTGTGCAGGGCTGTGTGTATGTTGATGGAAGGCTGGTGTGTATATAAGTGTTGCCGGGCTGTGTGTTATAAGTGTGTGTGCAGGGCTGTGTGTATATAAGTGTGTGCCGGGCTGTGTGTATATAAGTGTGTGCCGGGCTGGGTGTATATAAGTGTGTGCAGGGCTGTGTGTATATAAGTGTGTGCAGGGCTGTATGTATGTGCATGGAAGGCTGTGTGTATATAAGTGTGTGCAGGGCTGTGTGTATATAAAGTGTGTGCAGGGCTGTATGTATGTGTATGGAAGACTGTGTGTGTGTAATCCATGTGCTCAATTAGGAGGGAGGCATCTGTTGGTTGGTTTCACATCGGGAGGAGAGTAGCAAGCCGTGAGCATCTGCTCTATATTTGTCAATGAGTTTTTTTAATATAATTTGCTCTATGGGGTGAAGATTTGGTGGAGGATGGAACGAGAGGAAGGGGGTGGGGGACATTTTATTTTTGAGACTCAAGTGTTTTCCTTTTTCTCTTTTAATAAAGCCAAGGATATGGATTAGGACAGAAATTAATTATGTTCCAAGAGGCCACAATTAAAATAGACAATTCACATTTAATGATAATAGAGATAAACAAACACGATTACAGATTATACTTTACTCTCTGGATAGAAATGGCAATGGAATTGAAATATGTAAAAGGATTAATATAAACACACAGAATATGGACATATGGAACCAGTAAGTTATGGACATATGGACCTGATATGGACAATGGAACCGGTAAGATTATGGACATATGGAACCGGGTTAGACATGGACATATGGAACCAGTAAGATTATGGACATATGGAACCGGGTTAGCCTATGGACATATGGAACCGGTAAGATTATGGACATATGGAACCGGGTTAGCCTATGGACATATGGAACCGGGTTAGCCTATGGACATATGGAACCAGTAAGATTATGGACATATGGAACCGGGTTAGCCTATGGACATATGGAACCAGTAAGATTATGGACATATGGAACCGGGTTAGCCTATGGACATATGGAACCGGGTTAGCCTATGGACATATGGAACCAGTAAGATTATGGACATATGGAACCGGGTTAGCCTATGGACATATGGAACCGGTAAGATTATGGACATATGGACCGGTTAGCCTATGGACATATGGACCAGTAAGATTATGGACATATGGAAGGGTTAGCTATGGACATATGGAACCGGTAAGATATGGACATTGGAACCGGGTTAGCCTATGGACATACGGAACGGGTTAGCCTATGGACATATGGACCAGTAAGATTAGGACATATGGAACCGGGTTAGACTATGGACTATGGAACCGTAGATTATGGACATATGGAACACGGTTAGACTTGGACATATGGAACCGGTTAGACTATGGACATATGGAACGGTTGACTAGACATATGGAACCGGGTGTAGACTATGGACATATGGAACCAGGTTGTAGACTATGGACATATGGAAGCAGGTTTAGACTATGGCACATTGGAATAGGTTAGACTATGGACATATGGAATAGGTTAGACTATGGACATATGGAACCGGGTTAGACTATGGACATTGGAAAGGTTAGACTATGGACAATATGGAACAGGTTTTTTAGACTATGGAACATATGGAATCAGGTTAGGACTAGGGACATATGGAACCAGGTTAGACTATGGACATATGGAACCGGTTAGGAATATGGACATATGGAATTCAGGTTAGACTATGGACATATGGAACCGGTTGACTATGGACATATGGAACCAGGTTAGACTATGGAATATGGAACAGGTTAGACTATGGACATATGGAACAGGTTAGACTATGGAATATGGAAACAGGTTTAGACTATGGACATATGGAACCAGGTTAGACTATGGACATATGGAACAGAGTTAGATATGGACATATGGAACAGGTTAGACTATGGACATATGGAACAGGTTATAGGACTATGGACATATGGAACCAGGTTAGACTATGGACATATGGAACCAGGTTAGGACTATGGTCATTGGGAAAACAGGTTAGACTATGGACAGTGGAACCAGGTTAGACTATGGACATTGGAACCAGGTTAGACTATGGACATATGGAATCAGGTTAGACTATGGACATGTGGGATCACATTAGATTATGGACATATGGAACCAGGTTAGATTATGGACATATGAAACCAGATTAGACTATGGACATATGGAACCAGGTTAGACTATGGACATATGGAACCAGGTTAGCTTATGGACATATGGAACCAGGTTAGACTATGGACATATGGAATCAGGTTAGACTATGGGCATATGGAATCAGGTTAGACTATGGACATATGGAACCAGGTTAGACTATGGACATATGTAACCTGGTTAGACTATGGACATATGGAATCAGGTTAGACTATGGACATATGGAACCAGGTTAGACTATGGACATATGGAATCAGGTTAATATGGATATGAACCGGGTTAGATTATGGACATAAGGAACCAGTTAGACTATGGACATATGGAACAGGTTAGACTATGGACATATAGAATCAGGTTAGACTATGGACATATGGAATCAGGTTAGACTATGGACATGTGGGACATCAGGTTAAACTACAGAACCAAGTTTGAGTGCTATTGTTCTTATTGTAATATGGTATATATTCTGTTATCATAATATATTCCCGTATATAATTTGTATTCTATATTATCAGTAACCCCCTGAATCCACACATACATCAACATCCCCCCCACCTCACACCTCCCTCCCCCTACACCGTAAAAAACCCCCACATTTCTAAATGTGGAAGATATATCTATGGTATGTTGTTGTCTTCTCTCGCCTTACTATCTAATCTTAGAATAAACCAAAGAGTTACTTGTGAGTGAGTCATGTGCAGTTTAATATAACTTATTCAGGATGCACATTCATTTGTAGTAAGTGGATACACAAGTCTTTCCTGTAAATGTTCACAGAAGAATTAGTGGGAAATGCATTTTTACTTCCCAATCGACCATCTTGACAAAGGCCACCAGGAAAAGACAGGAAATATGCACTGTTATTTTTCCCTTGACGTGGCCTTTTTTATTGCCTTGAATTACCAAATGGGTCATGCAACAAGTGCAATAGGAACAGAGTTGTATACAGTAAACACAACCTGTTGCTTTTATTCTTTAACAGTTATATAACAAAACATTAGGTGGCATTCAAGAAAGAATTTAACATAACAATAATTAGTATGACCTCAATTACTTTACTTTTAAAGGGCATGTCCACCCAAATATTTAACTTTTTATATAATGCTTCTCTCCCTTGCCCATCCCAACAAGTTTTTTCCCTTCACTCCCGCGGCTATCTTCTACCCCTCTATACTGGTCAGCCAATCACAGACGCGAATGCCGGCTGTGAAGATAGCAGCGGCAGTGCAGGCCTGTAAGTATGCATTGAAAAGTTTATTTTAGTTTTAAAACAGCGGTTGGGGGTGGGCAAGGGAGATGAACACAATATTAATAGTGTTTTATGGTAGGTGGTGAGGCAGACAGATGGGATCCAGAGGGAGGGGGGAAAGGGTCCCCTGTGCATGTCACATGCCCTCTTAGAGGACAGATCAGAGGCAGAAACCTCAATACAGGAAGACAGCTCCTACTGGTGTTTCCTGGTATTGGACATTGACTCTAGGAGAACCATAAGGAGCGGGATGTAAGGTAAGGATTTTTTTAAAAAACTACACAGGTGTGGCCAGTACAGGGAGCAAATTTTAGTGTTTGGACACACTTATATACACACAGCCTTCCATACACATACATACACACAGCCCTGCACACACTTATATACACACAGCCTGGCACACACTTATATACACACAGCCTTCCATGCACATACATACACAAAGCCCTGCACACACTTATATACACACAGCCCGGCACACACTTATATACACACAGCTCGGCACACATTTATATACACACAGCCCTGCACAAACTTATATACACACAGCCCTGCACAAACTTATATACACACAGCCCAGCACACACTTATATACACACAGCCCAGCACACACTTATATACACACAGCCCTGCATACACACACAACAACTGCCCTGCACACACACCGCCCTTCATACACCCACAGCCCTTCGCGCTCACACACACATACAGCCCTGGAAACACACTTACATACAAATAGCCCTGCATACACACACAGTCCTGTATTAACAAACACACAGTCCTGCACACACACATGCACAGCCCTACCAGGGGAGGACTGGGACCTTTTGGCCTGGGGGGCAAGCACAACCATGTGACCCTTTCACGGTAGATTGCAACATTTTTGACCAGGCGCACTTTGCTAAGGTCACACTATTTGTTTACGTTATGCCCATTTTTAAGACCACTATTCACATTTTACATTGTTGCAAGTGTAGAACAATTATTGTCCTAAAATCTTTCCCCTTCCCATTACAAGTACCCAGGGTGAGGACCTGAATCACTAAGTCCTCCCCCCTGGGTACACTTTCTAGGTCAAGTTTTACTTACCCAAATTTTGCTATGTTCCTAATGAATTGGAGGGCTGGCTAACACCAACTAATGAACTGGAGGGCTGGCAAATACTGAATAATAAACTAGAAGGCTACTGAACAGGAGGGCTGACTTACACTGCTAACCATCTGAAGGACTGAAAACAATGGCTAATTATCTCAAGGGCTGACAATACTGGCTAATGAACTGGAGGGCTGACAACACTGGCCAATGAACTGAAGGGCTAATGACACTGGCTAAAACGCTTGGGGGCTGACTAACACCGCTAATGAACTGGAGGGCTGACTGGTAAACAATGTGAAGGAGTTTCCTGTTGTTTGCCCATGTTAGAGCTAGAGGTGTGTGCTTTCAAGCTAATAACTTCTGTGGCAGCACAAATTTTTTATTGAAGACCAGCCTGGGGGGCATTTTCCCCTCAGCCTACTGGCCCAGTCCTCCCCTGAGCCCTACATACACACTCGCATCCCTGCACACATACACACACAGCCTTACACACACTCAGTAGTCTCAGTAACAGTAAAACATGTTTCAGGAATTTCATAAACCCCTCTCATTAGAGAACAGAATCCAAATGGGTGAAAAGCAATGACAAATAACAGCCAGTGAACAGTAACATATATTCATAGCAACTGTATGGACGGTATTTATGAATAAAAAGTTTGTATGACTGTACTCAGGAAAAAATGCATTTGATTCATTTAGTGTCATAGCAAATAATTATCAGCCATCAAAATGACCTTGTCTGCTGCCTGCATGTTCCTATAGGTGGCCATACACCTTAACGATCTTTGAGAAATTATATCTGTCATAGGCACCATGGTGAGTCAGTGCGGAGGGAAATGTTACATCTGTTCCTCCTTTAATTTAAGTAGAGGGAGCCAATGCGATCCACTTGTGTATGTGGACCCTACTGATTTGATATTCCACAGTACTCCTATGGAATCTGTTGCCATATATGTGACAGCAGCTGTAGGACATTATATAATAATTTAACATGCAAATAAATAGAAAAACCCCTGCTGGTGGCCCTGCACGGTGCACAGAAGGTGCTGGTTAATATATGAGCATGCTCAGTTGGGTCCTAGACCAACCTAGCATGAGCATGCCCAGCACACTTTGATTCAACCATGGGTTATGACATAGTAACATAGTTATTGAGGTTGAATAAAGACATAGGTCCATCTTTATTCTCTATTCTAACTTTTAAACAGGAAACCCACGCAAGCACGGGGAGAACATACAAACTCCTTGCAGATGTGTCCAAGGGTGGAATTGAACTCAGGACTTCAGTGCTGCAAGGCATCAGTGCTAACCACTGAGCCACCATATATTATAAAAGACATTTATAAAGACATAAGAATGTCTTAATGATCAACAAACAATCAGAAGAGATTATGTAATATTATGTAAGCCAGTTATTACTAGCTGTACATACTAAGCCAATTTGCCCCAGAATTATGTTCCCCTTCTACCTATACTGTTTTTCAATTATTTAAATAGAATCCGACCATTGCTTGCAAGAACTCTCTGGAATGCTAATAATAATTTCTTGAGGGACAACTGCCCTCGTCCTTATCTTATTTGTTTATGTAGGTGCCTACAGGTAGCACAGCTCCATTCACCAAATACAAACAATTTCATCCCAATTAATCCCATTTCAATCAATATCAATTTTAAGAACGGTGTGTCCAGGATGACTTTGGACCCTAACAATAATTTAATATGGAAATTCAGCACAAACACATATGCTTTCAAGGGGGGGGGGTATATTCTCATTCCACTCTCATTAATCTTCCCTGTGCACAAATAAATAAATAATAAAATAACTTCTTGTTTGCAGGACACCTAATACAATAGTGCCTGTAATGGGTTTGCCCTTGACTCATATGCTTGACCCATACAACAGCCAATGAGGTGAATATACTGTCTGGGGCAATCCTGTCTTAAAGAATGGCGGCACGCTCCTGTTTGCGGAAGAGAACCGCCACTGACTTCTATTGTAAGCCCCTAGCAGCGCTCCACATTACTGTTAGGAACATTCCAAGGAAATGTGCATCCTGGGACGTAGAAGAGCCATTGTAGAAATAGGTCAGCTGACAACAGATTTGAAATCAATTGAGTTTTCAAAATTGAAGAATACCAAGTTATTTGTAATATACAAAAACTGCCATATTCCTAACTTTAACAGGACTAATGTTTAAGGCTTTAGAGTATTTTAAAAAATTGAAACAAAGATGAATTTAAGGCAAGATTAGGCTTTCTAGCAAGACTTCATTTGTGGTCAGAATATATATAAGTGTCCCAATACCTTTCAAACAAGCCTAGGATTATGTCTCTTGCTGCTGTGAATCAAAAGTTATAAGCATGAAAGTTATTGGCTGTTAGGGGACGCCATTCCTTACCTCCTCAATCATTCCCACATTGCTCCCCCATCTGGCTGTTTTTCTGGCGTCTTCTGATTTCTTTGTTTGGCTTTCAGAGATTTCCTAATATTCAAGAATGCTAGGCTTTCTTTCTTCTTTCTCTGCTCCTCTCTCCATATTTACTGGTTCTACCTTTATTAACTCCTCTAGCCTGCACTTCCTTTCCTTGTTATAGCTTTGGGTTTTTCCCAATTTTCCTGGTGGTTTTCCCTTCTCCTTCTCTGTTTCTAGCTTCTGCTTTTTCTTGCCAGTCTAGTCTCCTGCTCCGCCCTTGCCTTTGTTTTATTCCTGCGCTCTCAACTCTATTGGTCCCCTGCTACTGCCTTCCTTTCTTTGGTTCCGTGTCCCCCTTTGGGCTCCTGGTTTTCTTGAGTATATCCAGCCTCAGCATCAATATCTTGCACTCTTAAGACCTGGGGGTAGCTGTGTACTGTGAGATGCTTCCAGTCTCCAGAAGACTGGGGGCTTGTCCAAAGGCAAAGATGGCGGTTACATATTGGGCAATAGGTGCTGAAGGTATACACGGGGCCCCCGGGCATTACATAGGAAAGTACATTTCCACTTGTTTGCTCCTCTGCTGTGACAAAAACAACCTAAGCCCCACACCATAAAATATATATTTTTAAATAAAATTTTTTACAGGCTATGCTTTCTTCTGCCCATCGGCACATTAGGATCAGGATACAAGTGGGCATGCTAGAAGAATCGTCCCTTAAACTGTTAAATAGTTTGCACCTAGAAGCATTGGATTCATTTTAAATGTAGGAACATGCTTTTTTTAACAGTTGCTCTTTAAGGTTTGTGCCAGGTATCAGGTAGGGAATTTGCAAAGGTGATGTTATTTTAGAAGTGTGGAGGTCCTTAAAAATGTTTTAATTGTCAGGGGGATCCTCCTTACTGTATTCTTTTCCCTAGCAGGAGAGGATCAAGACATAGTAGTGGGAAAGTTTAAAGAGCCTCTGCAACTGTATTTATTCAGTGGGTGGAATCTAAAACCTAATTGCTATGCAGCGTTGGAAACTGAGAGGGGTATTGTCGCTGTCCAATATCATGTGTCATGAGTGTTTGTCTAGTAACCAGTTTAAAAGGGGGAAATGGATAGATAGGTAAATATAACTTGTATTTTCACATCATTGATACAGGAACCAACAAACATATCAACCTATTCCTTGTCTTATTTTATTCTGGGAATAGATTTTATTTTCTGATGTGTAGTCCTTCTCAGACACATTTATTGTAAATTAGTGGCTTCCAGCGCAACATCTCATACTTCTTAATCTTAACAGGTAAGTGGAGAATGTGACCAGTAAGTGGAGAACAAGTGAGTAGTATTTCCTTTAGTTCTCTTGGTGCTAATTGGCCCCTTGGGAGATGAGATGTCATGCAGGTCATTGGTCCTTCTTTATTAGGCTTCTCTTGCTCAGATAACTGGTTCTTCTAGAAATGATGACTATGGCTCGTGTGTTTCAGTGTCTGTGCTCATTGGCATTGATCTAGTGTTTGTTTCCTTGTTCACTGATCCTCTCTTCTATGGGTGGGAGGATTGCTGTACCCTTCCCTTAACAGCCCTTCTGTGTTTCCTGGAATCCTTACAGACATGCTAAGAAGCCTGTATTTGCTTGAGTTTGTAGTGGAGTTGGTGATCCATAACAACTTTCTCAAGGTATTGGAGATTAATTGGTCAATATAATCACTTTATCCCTATCAGGAAAACTACCAATCCGATTTACAAATAAAATTGGCTGATTTGTACACAGCTTATCGGAAATATGCTTGGCTCCATCCCAAATTATTATTATTATTAGCTGATGCAATAAGAGGTGCAACCAAAATTTGCAGTAACCAATCAGATGTTAGCTTTTTACTGGGCTGCTGCAGTTAAGTAACATCTGATTAGCTATTGCAGATCAATATAGCACAAGCCAACATTTGCAACTTTTTATTTCATCAGCCCCATTGTTTCTTCAGAATACACCAACTTTTGTTTTGGTTTTGAAGGTTATTAAGATGGTTGCGATTGGGACAATGTGTGAAGATGGTCAAGTTTCTAACTTGTGCATGAGTGTAAATGTGTCTCTATACTCAACACTTGGTTTGAATCCAGAATTTGACTCCAAATTAATATCTCTGTAAGCCTGTTGTAGTCTCTTTCATTACAACAATCAACAGCCTTCTGCCTGTTAAAGAGGTAAATTCAGGTGATTAGTACAGAACAAATCATTGCTTACATCCCCCAGAGGGCTGAGGGGCTTCACCATTCACTAACACAATCAATAAGATGTAATTATTGGCTAGGGAAAACACAAAAACACGCTACTGTCAGGGGGATGAGGGCCTCTAACCTAAGGTTTGTATAGGAAAACACCCTAAAGCCAGCACTGTAAATATAGCAAATAAATACCCAACCTAGGATCTTTCACCAACCTTAGAATTAATGAATGAATGGAGAGCAGTAGAAGGGATATCTTGGTTTAGCAGAATAAATAATCACACAGCTGTGTGATCAGTACCTAGAGGTTCATTGGCCACCAGTAACTATTGTTTTTCCTTGTGCATTTCTGTCATTGTTAATTGTTCCCCCCCCCCCCCGAGAGTGACTATAGATCATACATTAAAGTGGTTGATTCAGCCTTGCAATACGAGGCTACAAGATATTACTCATCCATCCAGATGACAGATTGACACATGGAATGTCCCTCTATGCTCACATGTGACAAACACAAGAGGTGATAAGCTAGTATTAAAACAATAATGGATAGGCACGCACACACCTGCTAGTTCTCATCGGTGCTGCTCCATTCAAACCCCATTCCAAAGGGTCAATCGTCACTGCAGAACAGAAAGGGGAACCAGAATGCTACTCAGATGAACAGATGATAAAAGGGGGAGAACCCCAAAGGGTAGCGTTCCGAATAGCGTTCCGGTTCATCTATCTCCTATCTATAATGTTCCATACAGAGCAAGACTAGTGCAACATGATGACTTTTTTTACAGGGGAAAGACTATGAACAAAGTCTATCAGACACTGTATATTTATATTATTATGATGCAATCATATATGAGGAACATTTTAAGATATTTATTAATGTATTTCTTCTTTATTTGTGTTTGACCATTGTTTTCCTATATCCATATTTATTTTCATTTCGATTCATCAGCTCCTTATTTTCCATATAAGCTCCCGTTCCAGCCCAACAGACTAGCAGGTAGCCTGTAATTATGGCTTTCTAATTGCGCGTAATCAGAAGAGGCACATTTAGAACTGACACTTGTGTACGCGCGAGTAGATTTGGGATATTAATAACGGCGTTAACACGGAGGCTTGAAACTTTTTAGCTGATATCAATTGCCATTGAAGAGAATAGATCACAGCTTGTTCCGATAGCCAAAAATATAAATACCTTTTGTTTTCCATCAAAGTCCAACAAACAGCATTAGTAATCAAACACAAACGGATCCATTTATTATGATTGGGTTTTCAAGACAGAGAGCACAGGATACAGTTCTAGGTCTCTATGAATAAATTGTTAATGGAATTTACAGAAACTGTAAACTGTAAATTTCCGATTTTGTTTCTATTTACTGATGATTAAGATATAGAACTGGACCTGCTATATTGTTCAAACACTGACATTAAGGCTACATTCACACGAAAAATGCTTGAAAAAAAGCGATAAAATGCATTGCGATCCAAGGCTTTTTTACAGTGCTTTTATATATTTTCTGTGTATTTTATGTATTTGTATTGAGTTTTTATGCAGTGAATTTTAGTGTGTGGTTTTGGCTTTTTTTCTGGTTAAATGGCAAAATATTTTCAGGGAGGTTCAATAAAAGTTCTTATAGCTTAAAATGGTGCTAATTTTGAAACAACCAATCAGATCTTATTTAACTTTTGAAAGATAACATCTGATTGGTTGGGGCAAAATTAGCACCATTTTTAATGATAAGAACTTTTATTGAATCTCCCTGCATGTGCTTTTATGCGTGTTTTTTCCCCCATAGACTTTAATTGAATGCATTATCACACTAAACTGCAGCAATTGGTGCATTAGAAAATGCAAGGCAATAAAAACACAGCAGTGAAAACAGTTCCTATATCCTGGCATTCCTATAGGAAAAAGAGATGGGATCCGGGTCCGACATGAAACCCCCTTGGTTCCGAAATCCGAAAGATCCGTACGAATCCGGATGGAACCTATGTGTTTCGGGACTTCGGAACAAATTTTAGAAGATTTTCGAATGTACGGAGCTATTTTCGATAATTTTTTTAAATATCTTTGAATGGTCGAAAATCCTTGAAAATACGATTGGAGACCACTTTTGTATTTTCGAGGATTTTAGAACGTTCAAATATATTTTCGATAATTATCAAAAATAGCTCCGTACATTCGAAAATCTTCGAAAATTCGTTCCGTGTTAGGATCTTCGGATCTTCGGGATTTTCCCGAGATCCGGGAATCCGAAAACGGAACGAAACTATGTAGTTTCGGCCATCTCTAATAGGAAACTATAATACTCTAATACTGGAAACTATAATCCTTCCCAACTATCATTGAAACATTTATTTGTTGATCTGTCCCGTTTCCTTAAATATCCAACAGAAGATGATCCTCAGGCAGCAGATATTCAAATACCTTGAATAGGCTCAAACATGTGGAGAGGGCACACCAATGTTCAAGCCTGATAATCATAGAAAACATTATCACACAGGAACCAAATCACAGTGCTTCAGTGATTATTATTGGAGATGTAGCACATGTTTCAGCCCTTAGCGTATACAAAGGATAACTGCACCTAATGTAAGACCGGTAAGGTCTGAATAAATCTCCACGAGCCTGAGTGTCATTTTAACTCCCATAGGCATTATCTGTATTGCAGCAGTAATTTTCAAATTTATGCCACCTCCATAGTAGTGTCAATCAGTATGGCATCTCCCACATGGTCCAATTGTTAAGTCAAAAGATTAACCAAACCTCTGGAACAAACAAGTGCACTCTTACCCAATGGGTGGGTGCAGACACCTCAATAATCCTCCCTCAGGAACAACAGCATTAAGAAAAATGAAACCGAGGGTTGCACTTCAAGTGAACAACTCAATAATTTATTTGTGACCACAATTCTTATGTGTGGTCACAAATAAATTAACCAAACCTCTGCCTGACCATTTGTAAAAGACTGGGTTTTCTTTAATTGGTTCAATCCAGCAAGGTGTCTGTTCAAAGGGGGAAAATGTAAAAGTCCCTGTAAAATGCGCAGATCTGAATAGACTTTTCGGCCACAGTTGGTCTGCTGCTTTACAACAAAGCTAGAACAGATGCCAGTATAAAGTCAATTCATATTTCATAATAATTCAGGGTCAAAGAATTATAGAATACTTTCCAAAATAATGTCAGCTGACACTTGAACTAAGCCGTAATCGCCCATAACTTCTAAGAGGATTGTATCATACGGAATTGGTATTTTACTTCCCGGTCATACCAACTCATAATAATATCCTGTTTGGTATCTGTATGATATTAGCCTATCATAAAACTGGTAATAGTTTATATGTGAGATGTACGGTATGGACTGGAGGGAAAAAAGAGTCTCTCCAAAAAACAGGTTACACCTTTCAGGGTAGAAACAGACACACACCCCTTTGGACCAAAACCCTCCCAGATTCAAGAAAGGGAATAAATTGGAGTATGGAATCAGCTCAACAGTTCGTCATAACATCAAATCAAGGAACATCAAAGCCAATTGGACGGGCCATGTATTGGATTCCATCTTGGAATTTCACATTGGCAATTTATTTTCCCATATTGAATCACCAAGTTTCCTGGACCTTGCTCATGGACTTATCAGATGCCATTTACTCTCTACTGTATCCCCTTTACCCTTAACTGTGTGCTGCTGTTTGTGTTCAATAATGCCCCCTAGCATTTTTCTGTATCTTTTTATGCACTCTTTTTTACCTTTTAATAAATTATATAAAATCATTTAAAGGCTAATTTTCCAGTATATCACAAAATGAAACTGTCTTTAAAGTTACACTATTGGATAGGAAGTATTGTTGAGATATATATATATAACTGTGTATAGAAGTTATAGGTGTGGATAACCTTTTGCTTAAAGAATTGTTATTGCAGGCAATATGGCAGAAACTACTCATACAATACATGGGTCAGATTTACACCTCAGTAGCCTGTAGGCCCTTGAAAGCCTTGTGCCCTTAGCCCTTCCCCTACACAAAGACCACACCCCCAAATCACACCCATTTTCTCTTTTTTGGGGGGAAGAAAATAGACTATATAAGGTTTTTTTGGGTTTTTTACAGCAACACCTCCAACCACAGGCACTCCTAGACATGTGCCTAATGGTATATCCGGGCCTGAATACATATACATATAATGGAAACAGGGGTGTCTCTAGGGTTTTTGCCACCTGAGCCAAACTTTTGAATGCAGCCCCTATGTACTACTAGGTGCTATGTTAATTTTCCTTCTGCTCTGCCTGCCACTTTTCTAAAGAAAAAAAATTAAAGTGAGCTCTGCCTGCCGCCTCTCTGATATTTAGCATGGGTGCCGTTCTGAACATTTTGCTCATATTGCCTCATTAGAAAGACACCCCTGAATGGAAAGGCATAAAAGAAATGGCATCGTATACTTTTTTTACATTTATTTAATGGACATGTCCACCCCCGGAATGAAAATTGCCATGCAGGTAGAGGACCCCCAAAAAGCCAAAAGTGCAATACTCGCATTTCTCATAATTACTCGTGGTCTTTGCTGCATGTAGTCAGGACGTGATGGGTGATGACCAATGACTCATCCGCTGTGAAAGCTCAGTGAGGGTGAGCACATACAAAGAGGGTCAGTAAAAACCAGGAAGGCATACAGGAGAAATGTAACTAGTTCAGTCTTAGTTTTTTGGGTATCCTCTACCTGCATGGCAATTTTGATTTTGGGGAGTGGATTTGCCCTTTAAATAAATCTCCCCCCCATAGATTCCCATTGACAGTACACACTCAACGGATGTATAATGAGTAAAGGTTTATACACATGGGCGATCGCAGGGGCGGTATATGAGCACTTTATCGACCAAAATGGCCGCTCTTTCGAAGATCCGCCCAGCCGGTCGGGCAAAAATACCAACAACCGAACGGCCGTTTCGTCCGAACAAATGCCCATACATGGCACCATTATCGTCAGAAACGGGCGTTCATACACTTCATGCGTCACAGGTCGGCCCCTGCAATCGCACGTGTGTATGAGCCTTAAGAATGGATATTTGAAGTTACCTAATAGAATTCTCTTTTCTGCCCTTGTAGACAGTTATTGATGGGCTTATGTAGCAAGAGGAGAATAGGTTGTTATCTAATAATAAAACAAATACTGCAGTATCTGAGAATTAAATAATGATCTGACACTGTGCAAGGCCTTAAATAACTTTAAACATTAAATGAAATAAATAATGGTTCTTGTGTTTTCTTTTATGCTTTATCATTTCAGTATTTAAGGCCTTTACTTACCCAGCATTATTTATAAATAACGGGGCCTTGTCCCAAAGAGCTTGCCTTGTAAGTACTCACAAGTACTTGTAAGTCACACAACCTACTAGTATAGCGAAGTAGACATATAAGACAGTCTTCTCAATACAGACTGGCTGCTTGGTCGTAGACGAGCAGCCTGTTCTGTACTATCGGGAGAGCAACAGGAAGACCTCTCACAGCATATGAGACCAATGCCTATAGCTCCCAAACATCATTAAGTGATCCCTCAGGATAGATCAGTTAACAATGTTGTCCAACAGCTGTACACACACTACATCGACAGCTGAGGCAGCCAGTCGTCACCCATTTCATCCAACGTTCATTTAACGTGTTTTTAATTTATGTCTTTATAATTGTGGGGGAAACTAGAGAACACAAACAAAACGAAAAAAATGCCGGCAAAGCACTTGCCTGATGTTCTAATGATTCAAATTGGTGTTAACATTGGGCCACAAAGAGGTGTTTTACCTTGTGACATTCCCACAACATTCCCAGTTGGATAATGCTTTTTTGGAACATCACAGGAACATTACAGGTAAGAATTGTATGACCTCCATAACACATGCAATTATGATCCATTTGGAGCCAAGGAGGGATTTGAACCCAGAACATCAGTCCCAACCTCTGAGCCACCATCCCTGCCCATGTTTTCTTGGTTGCACCTTTAAAGCTGTGAATTAAACAGAATAAAACATAAATGGCAGAACATAGTGGAAAGAGATTGTTTGTATGTGAACTGAACAAAGTCCTTAAATCCTTTTTCTTTTTGAGTGATAAGCGTCTCTGTACCAAGCTTGGGAATGGGAAGTTGATAAAGGATGCGACACACCATGAAGCAATATAAATATACCCTGGGAAAGAGAAACATTGTAATCCAATGCACAAAATCTGCCCCCGTATGATAAAAAATAAATAATAAAAAGGGGGGGGGGGGGGGGGATTGAAAGACACGGGGTCTTTATTCTAAATGAATTTTTAAGGACAAAGCCACATTCTTATTGTATTATAATCATTGCTTCCTGTTTGTTCGCGAATTACATCATGTCCTCTTTTCCTGTCTGATTAAAGCACTGCTTGACTGTTTTCCTAATAAGACTCCCCTCCCCCACTCCAAGAAATGCTCTAATAAATGAAATTTCCCACCGTTAACCTGTCTATGTGCCATATTCAGAAAGGCGCGCTATGTTATGATATCTCACTTTTAACGATTCTTGCCGCAATCTTAAATGTATGTGCGTTAATCTGCAATCGTGTTCGTAAATCTATGATAGCGTTCATAAATGTACAATCCCAAACGTAGATTTACCATCATGGGTATCTTGGGTTTTGTGTCTGCGTAGTTTTACGATCGCCCATACAAAAACTTTGCGGTATTTTGGTGCTAGTTCTATAACACTGTATGTGCCAGCTAAGAGGAGAACAGCATTTCTAAATAAAGCGATATCTTTGTAATGTCAGGAAAATCTTTGAGTAGAGCAATCCTGTGGTTACAGTCACTCCATTGTAACCCCTCTACGTGCAGAAAGTAGATAATTGGACAGTTTCTCACACTCTCCCTAGGTAAAGCGCACTGAGCATGTCTGTCCCACCGGTTGAGCGAGTACAGATTTAACTCTATTTATTTTCCAGAGCAGAGTATATGGCTGATAGGTCCATTGCCATGTTTGATTCCAGGGTTCTGGTGCAAAAAAAGGTGTAAAATGTTTTTCTTTCCTATTAATCTGCAGCAAACAATAAGATGTTATCTTTTTATTGGATCCTACAGTAATAGAATATATGATTGGTTGCTGCAGTTTATGTTTTATGCTCTGTACTTTTTAACCTTTCACATGAACATCTCCAGGTTGTGGACGCTCAGGATTCCAAGCTTCAAGGTTTGTTTCAACTGTAAACGAAAGTTCCTTTTGGTCTTCAGCAGTAACATTTCAGCATTGTGTAGCTAACAGTAAACATATATTCTCCTTTGTTAAACATAAGGCTGAAATCACTGCTACTTTCTACTTTCCTGCCTACTGCTACTCTCCTATAGCAGACCTGGGCAAAGTAAGACCCAGGGGCCACTTGTGGCCCATGGGCTGCCCCTCACTAGCTTATTAATACTAGAACTTTACTGAAAAATCTTAATATTAATTGATTGTCTGAGGCTGAATAATGAATTTTTCATTAGATTTATTTAAAAAAATAAAAAAAATTGATGACCTGATCAATTGATTATTTGAATTTGATGGAATGGATCTAAAATACTACACAACTTCTATTAAAATGGCAAATGAAAATAAAAAAATCAAATCAACCAGGTATATTAATCTAATCTTTTTTATAAAACCCAGTTTTATAATCTCTATAATGAGAATTGAGTTGAAACTATCGGTCTGGCCCCCCTTGCGAAATTGAATTGCCCACCCCTGTCCTACAGCTACCCTTCTACCCTCCTTCCACTACTCTCCCACTGCTACTCTTCAACAGCTCCACTCCTACTTCTACTTTCCTACTGCTACTTTCCTACTGATACTCTCCTACGGCTACTCTCCTTCTTCTATTCTCCTACAGCTTCTCTCCAACTGCTACTCACCTTCTTCTACTCTTCTACTGCTACTCTACTACCTAATTCTACTCTCCTGCTACTCTTCAAAGCTAATAATCTCTCCTGCTGCTACTTTCCTACAGATAATCTCCTGCAGCTACTCTCCTACTACTACTCTCCTACTGCTACCCTCCTACTTTTACTCCCCTAGTGCTACTATTCTACAGCTAAACTCGGACCTCTGATAGTGGCCAAGATAAGATCCTAAACTACTAGGTAATCACCACTGAGTTCTATCTAGATGTGGGATACTACCCATCCACCCACCCTCTAGTCCTTTCAGATTTCCTTAATTTTGATTAAAGGTGCCCATTCACTATTACATCTATAGAAAGCAATCTAATCTAATATCTATAATATCTTGCAGGAGGAATTGCACATAGAGCCCTGGTATTGCCTTGGTTAAAATCCAGCCATGGAAATATTTAACACAGTTTTCTGGTGCTAGTAAAATACATGACAATAGCAAAAGAAAGATGTTACCAATAGATTACCTTACATTAATATAGGTCTTTAGTTGGGTTTAGTTCCCCCTTTAATAGATAAAATGGGGCTACAGATTGCTGCCCCAGGGCAAAAGCTGTCTGTGCTTCTTTGGTGGCGGATGATAGAATAAAGGGGCATATGTGTTTGTGTACACTAAAAAAGGGATAGTCAACCTTGAAACCAAAAGATCATGTCTGTTGGTTTTAATGAGCTTTGTGTAATGGGGGTGGACTTTAAAGCAGACGAGTTCCACAAAGCTTTTACAGATTTTACAGATTTCTTTTGTGTTCTTATAACCCAGAGAGCATTGCTGCAGCTCTCAGAACCATAAACCCAACATAAAACCCTCTCATAAAGTGTGCTGTATCCCATTTATACCGCAGTAAGTTCCAGTAAGAGCCAAGTGAACACAGAAATCCATTTGTCATATCTTCATGTAATGTATGCACATATTCAGTATATTGAATAAATTGCAGGGATGGGTTTAATGGATGCGCCATATGTTTGGAATGTCTGATGCTCTTGGGAGCAATTATCTAAAATAGAGCCTTCTGGGATTGTTTTAATGTGGAAATTTATAAAATGGTCAGGAAAGGGGAGTTTAAAGGGGGAGATGGAAGGGAAAGGGGAACTTACCCAACCATCACTTTAAACTACACATGAAGCAATGGCTGAAATACTCTTCCAATCAATAGAACTTTCTTGGTATCTGATAAACACATTCAACTACATTTAAGTGAAATTCAATTTAGCTTATAGGATCATAATTTAAAGGGGAAGTGAAGTGTGATTGATCCAGTGACCTCACTGAGCGTTACTGATCATTGTGCTCTGTGAAGATTAGCAAAGTGCACCTCACTGGGGAGAACATTGACTCTGGTCTTTACAAACAGTTTTATATTAAGGAGCTTCACCTATTATGGCCATCAACTGTCCCCATCATAAAACCAACAAATTGTCAGTACATTTCCATTAAAAGTATTATGCAGACTGCGTTGATTTTACTGTAGCCATACAGCATGTATTTAATAACCTAATACTCAGCCTTGCAGCATGTAGATGGCATTACGTGAAACACTTATCCTCTTGCCTAGCACTGCACAGCTTCAAGGGTGACTCTACTTCCAGGTGTGTAATTTAAAGGGGCAGTCCTGATATGGCTAAGATAAACAGATTTGCAGTAGCACTGTGGTATTGACCACATTACCCAAGCCAACTACCCTTTAACCCCTCCTTAATGTTGACCCTGGCTATTACTCACAAAGGCTACACAGGGCCACATCTACCATGAGGCAGAGCGAGACATTTGTCTCAGGCGGCACCTCTGCACCGAAGAAGGTGGCAGACAGGCAGTGGTGAAAGATGCATGTATGACCACAAACGTGAATGCGCGGCCACGAGAAGTGGGAGTACTACCCCCATGACTCCAATACACAGGGTTCAATATACAGGCTACCTTGAAGTTGCTTCAACTCTAACTCTCTTAAGAAGCAGAGTCAGGACACACACCTTGCTGCTCAGTGCTCAGGTTCTGGGCCTTGCTGGGTGGCCTGGGCCTTGCTGGGTGCACATGTTATGAAATAAGTTATTTTGATTTAAGCAACAAAACCCTGAAAGGAGCAATATGGTAGTGGCAACACAAGCTGAACATTAAGAACATTAATGTGCCGACCTGTTTCATCATCAGGCCTGTGTTTGGGCTCAGCAGATTTCTGCTAATAGAGGAAATAAAACCAGGAGCATTTACCAGATGGATTAAACTGGAAATGTTCTCTGATCCGCAGTCCTTGGAATCTTGTTCCAGTGTCCTTCATCCTGACCTTCCAACTGTCCCATTTTCTCTAACGCAGACACCTGTCCTCCTGGACCAGACTGACAAGCCTTGTCCTGGAATGGGATTGGACTGTCCAGGGGCATTTCCTGCCTTGCTACCTATGAATGTTGGGAGGTTTGTAAGATGATGTAAAAAATATGATCACTCCTCATCGGAAGTAATATGGAACATGGTGGAATTCTGGTCAAACAATGAAAATCAGTGCACACTGCCCTGTCCAATATAGTTATTACAGTGTCTGTTTATCTATAATCACATGTGGATTAAAACCAATTGGAGCACAAATATGGAACAAAAATCAATTATTTAATTTAGTGAATAAGCAGGGTAATTCAATAAAAGTTCTTATCGTTTAAAATGGTGCTAATTTTGCCCCAACCAATCAGATGTTAGCTTTCAAATGTTAAATAAGTTTTGATTGGTTGGGGCAAAATTAGCACCATTTTACACGATAAGAACTTTTATTGAATCATCCTGAAGGTTATCTAAATGGTGTATTTTAACATTTTCCCTATTCTGCAAGTCAGCCACCAGGGGGCGCACAATGCAAAACTGTATGGAGCCCTATTCTGTGGGATTCAGTTAGTTAACTTAGTTCTTGAGACATTTCGCTAGTCATCCGACTGGATCTCAATTCAGAATGATACAAGAATCTGTTGGCAAAAAATACCCTGGAATATCCCTTTTAGCATATAACAGCCAGGTGTTAGGGACCTCCTGAATGCAAGGTATTAGTTCAAATTACAAAATGTCTATTATGGTTAAAGCTATTGTTGTACAATATTAGTTGCAGTATGACAATTGTAATGTTAGTGACAACTTAAACCCAAATTGAACATTCTGGAAAACGTATCTCACTACAGTCATTATCAGTGCAATCAGTAGATCATTAAGGCACTGCTTCCTACACCAACAGCAGCAGAGCAGGTGTATCAGTGCTGGAGAGGGATTGCAATCTGTAAGTATCTTTGGTAAAGGTAAGTACTGTATAAAGTGAAATGCTTATGGGGTGTCTTTACAAAGAGGGATTGTTGTTTAGAGATATGACTTGCCCTTTGATGACCAGTTATTTCATTTATTATTGCATGATTTTATTACAATACAGTAGTTCGGTAATTTAGCAAAATGATCGTATTTCAGGAATTCTGCATTGTGGCCACTGGAGGCTTAGACTTTCCTGACCACTCATCTCCTCTGCAACTTTCCTTCCCTTAGGACTAGGCCACACTAGTGCATTTGTATCATGACAGCGCACATTGTCATATGCCGTTGTTTTCAGTACGCCTCAGCCTTAGCAGGCTGTAAATGAACAAGGTTGACTTAACTAGTTTGTACAGGATCAAAAATACATCCTAACAAGGCTGATTAGACTGGATTGTGAACACCCAATAGGGGCAAGCACAAGATTTTCAAGGGAGGGATTCCTGAAATCTGTCAGGGTTTTATCTGATTCTGTGGCAGAGATCAATTGGTACCCATAGGCACTGGGGCGCAGGGTCTAAGTGTTGCCAGGTTTTCAGCAGAGCCCCTGATGTTGGGGGTGTTTCGCTGATAAGTCACACCAGGTTGCGGCACCCAGTACCTGCAAGCAACGAGTCAAGGGAGTCGGTAGAAAACAAGTCGGAAATACAGAAGAGCAGCAATGGGCACAGGAGCCGAGGCACAGGGACAGGAGAGAGGAACAGGGACCACCAGGAAGCCAGAGTGGGAACAAATATTCAGTACCAGTCCTCTCCACTTCCTGACTTTTAAAATCTGGGACCACCATACGGGCGCACGTATGAACACCCGCACACGCCCTCATCAGAAGTCCACCCACCAAGGGACCCAGGACAGGTAAGGACCGATCCTGACAAAATCATGGGCAGTGGTGAGTGCATCGCACCACCAATTTAGCCACACACATTCCTTGGTAAGGGAATTATAAAATAATAATTGTTAAATTATACCATCATTATATTTACCTTGTCCCTAGATTTTTGCGTCTTAAATAATGCTTATGTTTATTTTCAAATGTAAGAATATTAGAAATTACCATGAATTCCTTACCATGAATTCCCATGACCATATAACAGTGTGAGGTATGGGGATGAACATTGAATCTCATAATGTAAACATTGGTCAATCATTTGTTACAGGTGCAAACCTCATTATAGTAAAAACAACATTGACATAAATCCTTGTTACTTTCTTTAGTCCAGTTCATGCTAATACTGGTACCAGGACAATAAGCATAAGGATGATACGTTTCCATTTTTGTTACTTTGCATCCTCAGTCACTGTCTATGTGAACAGTTTCACACCTGTCTCCAAACATGTAACACTTAGCCAATGAGAGTGTGGTCGCCAAACGTTCGGGTTGGCCAAGCAGTCATTTGGGAAAGACCGTAAATTTCCCTCGGCTGCGGTAGACTCGGGCACCTCTAGGTTTTTTGCTGCCTAAACCAAACTTTTGAATGCCGCCCTTCGCACCCCACCACATTAAAGTGGGTGGGGCTTTGCCCATGGGCATGTTTTTGGCAATGACCCTGGCTTCGCTGGAAGACGTGGGTAAAATTTTACGATTTTGAACTTACTATCACAGGTATTTAAACAGTTCCTCAGACAGTCAGTTAGCAATAATGTAAATTACTAGAAACAGATATTACATCCCATTCTCAAACAGCTTGTGTTGTCACTACCCTATCGCTCCTTTCAGGTTTTAGTTAATCAAAATAACTTATTTTGTAGCCTGTGCTATACATGTTGGTTCAACTGTTACAATACATTAGAAATGCCACACTTACTGTAGTATAAATGATTTTAGACAAAAGATTTGTAAGCCTATCACTACATCAAGCCCTCACTAGCATAACTAGACTTACCTAGCCTAACAAACTAAAGCTAACCTAACCACATGAAATGTTGAAGTGGAGTTGAAGCAACTTAAAGGTACCGTGTATTGGAGTCATGCAGGCGGAATACTTCTTGTGCATGTTTGCCAGTTAAAGGGATTTTTTTTCACCCTTTCTGGCCTTTCTGCCACCTTTCTTCTTCAGTGCAGAGGTGCCACCTGAGACAAATGTCTCACTCTGCCTAATGGTAGATGTGGCCCTGGGAAGACTCCCTATAGAGGGAGTCAGCCCCGGTCGAAGGAAACACATAGTCCCTATGCTGTGTATATGCTGTGCATAGGGAGAACGCTCGGGACTGTGTGTATCCTAATCTTTGAAAAATAGTTTGCCCAGTTACGCAGTATTGCATGTAACGAAAAATGCATGTATTGCAGACTTACACACACAACATGTTTCAAGTGCTGCTGAACTGCAAAAGTGTTGAGAGAGATTTACATACAGTATCTGCCTAGGGTTCCCTTTAAAACGGTGCACATATAAATCAGCTGAAAGACTGGTCAGTTATTATTAGCGGCAGGGGCATAACTGCAGGGGCCCGAGCCCCCCCCACAAGATTGGAGGACTGAAAGGAGCGCTGTGCGGCTGCAGTGCTCTTCAGTAAATTCCCCCAGTAGTGTACATGCAATGCTAAGTACCAGTACCTATACTGTACATGTATGCCATATAGCTACACTGAAACCAGTACAGCCTGCATCGTACTTCTAGTACATCAGCTGATTTCACAGGTGTTTAGTTTTAAAGGGGAAAGTCTGTTTTCCGATCTGTGGCCTCCTCACACATAGTGACATGCATAAATAAAATGTACCTCACATGGAATTTTTTTAAATTACTGTAAATATAATGAATTTTTCTGGCCCTTATTTATTTAGCTCCTTATTTAAGCCATAATAGTGCACTTCCTGATATTATCTTCATTCCTACTGAAAGGTCTTACGTAAAATAGGACCTTGGTTCACATCCTTAAGCATTTTCCTCTTTAAAAAAAAAAATCTACACCTCATTTAAACACATGGTTTGTCCATCCTTCCTCTCACGGAAAGGCCTCTTCTTCTCTTTATTGTGTGTTTAGGGTCTATTAAAAGGAATATTGAAAGTAAAAGCCTTTTCTACAGCAGGATAAAAATAGGTCATGTTTTAATACTATTCTACCACCAGGGGTCACTAATTACCACTAAAAGTGTTCAAACGGATTTAAATTATTTCACAATTTTTAAAAAGGGTAAGTGGCTACATAAGAAAAAAAAATACATTTTAAATAGATTTAAAACAAAAATGAGAAAATGTTTAAAATCTAGATAAAGTGGTAAGTTAGAATAAGAAATGGTAAGTTAGTTAACAGTCATAAGAAGTTTATACAGATATGTAAATATAAAGAATAAGTGGTGAAATGTTTAGTGGGCCCTTTAATGCTTTCTGGTGGGCCCCTGGTCTTAAATTTACTGGTGGCCTCCAACACCCCAGTTTGATACTGATGAACTACTGTATATTGTTTATTGGGAATGACTTTGGTTTCTAATTGGGGAGAAGGAGGCAGTGTGTGTTTTGTCACTAGATACACTAATTGCAGTGGGAACGCCTAGGAAAAATTTGCAGGGTCATAGCTCCCATGAAGCAAACTGAAAAGTTTGCTATTGTGGATCGCCCTTGTTATACACTAGAAAGAAAGCATTCATTTCTGCTGGTTGGCGCCTGAGATACTTACTTACCAGCAGTTTCTCCTGATTCTTATATTTACAAGTCTATATTGTGGGTATTTTTATTTACCAGTTCACCAGCCAGTATTAAATCATCCTTCCAGTACACCAGCCAGTTAAGTCAACCCTCCAGTTCACCAGTGTCAAGTCAGCCCTCCAGTTCATCAGCCAGTATTAAGTCAATCCTCCAGCAAGTGTTAGGGTGCCCATATACATGTGACTGTGATCACAAACGCACATTACAATTATGATGGAATCGTTCATGAATTTGTCAATGCGGCCATACAAAGGAATGCCCTTGACCCAGCACCTGGGTTGATTCAGTTGCTCAGTAGAGATCTGAGCATGTTTGACCCATCCAACAGCCAATCAGTAGAAATTACTGTAAGGAACATTCCAAGGAAGTGGTGCATCCTGGGAAGAAGAAGGACCTTTAAAACCTGAAATGTCAGCTCACTAATGTCAACAGCAGGGAACAGCAAAGGGTATGATATCAACTGATTTTTCAAAATGGGAGAGAATATGTAGAATAACTATGAAGGCATTACACAAACTAACAATTTAACAAATATTGATAATTTCCACTGAACTGTCCCTTTAAACGGATAAATGGATACAGGTAAAGGCCATATATGCCATATACACAACCCAGAAGAAATATTTAGATTATCGCTGACAAAGTTACTGGTCCTGAGAGAATCCTCAGCAGGCTGGGAATGGCAGTTGGTGCAGGGCATCTCCCTCCATGGCACAATGTTCCATAAGATGGGGTCTGTTTACCCTCTGAAACATTTTTAGGGCTATGCACGGAGAGCTGTTATCGCTCTCTATTGTCTCCACTAGGCAATGCACTGGGATGATAATGGCTCTCAGTGTATAGCGAATGGGGTTTTCCCGTTCTGAAACTTTAAAGATATAATTCACACAAAAATTGAACTATTCCTTTAAAGTAGTGATTGAAGACTGGGAGGTAAAGGACCTATTCCTTACCTTCCTTTCCTCAATCACTCATCCAGAAGCCTGGAACGAAGGTAAGTATATTTACCTCGCACATTATCCACTGCCGGCTCCGTTGACAAGTCCCGACCGTTTCCTGGTTTAGTTTAACTATAGCGCGCATTATCGCGCATGTTGGGGGCCTGATTATTTCTATTAATGCAGTTGATGATGCTCATTATTGGAATAGCTACTGTGTACTAGACCCACTTTAACTGATAGTATCATGTCTTTGGTTATGGATTATTACACAAATAAAGTAATGACTTATATTCTCTCCTTTAGTTGTAAACATATTTCTGTAAGCAGTAAATACACATTTAAGTGCAATCTGAACTATTATACCACTTGTAGCAGATGCTGCTTGATCGCCCCTTAGGGAGAAAAGCATTTTTACATCTATATTTAGCTATGCGAGCATGTTTTGAGCTTGCACATGTGCAGATGAGATAGCCTGGTCTGCAGCAGTCATTCATTGGCCTACCTTCCCAGGCTTAAGCATAAGGCCTGGAACACATCGGACACTTTTAGCCTAATATTCTGGCCTGATAGATCTACCAATCAATATACAGTTTATTAGCCTGTAGAATTCAGAATTGAAGACAATGTCATTGGCCGAAATTTACCAACATGTCCAGTTGTTCTGAATAACCAATTTTTCACAAAATAATCAGACCAAAATATTGTGCCTGGTGATCGACTGGGTCAAATTTTCAGTGAACCAGCCCTAAAGCTATAATAAAGTCCCATTACCTCTCAGACAGCCCTGTTTATGGGGGTTACTGGAACCTCGGTAACCCTCAGGTAAGTTCCTGTTAATTGTGGCCTGTGTGTGTAATGATCTTATCACTGTGTCTACGTAAATGAAGGTAACATCGTGGAAAGCGTCTCTAGAGTTTCACATTTTTTTAGGATAATTTGTGCCCAAAGTCACAAAGAACCAAATGTTCTGTTTTATTAATAGGATGTAAAGATTCCAACAGGGTTGGAACACAGTCCACACACATAGGAAAAGTCTGGTGGTTGCTGAACAACATATTTGCATATTCCCATTACTGACTTTTTAATAAAGCATTATATAATGAGCTGAGCTCTCTGTATGACGCCAGGTGAAGCTGCAATATACACCATGCCCCATAACCACTCACAAATAACCATGATGACAGGACTGTGCCAGCACATTGATTTATGAATGAAGATGTTTGCTGCACGTCAGTCTTTCACCGTCTATTCACACAACTGTATGTAACATCAGAAAGGCAATGAGGCTTCATCACGAACCATAAAGCAAGTATGATTAAGAGGCAATGGTGGGTAGCCAATGGGCTAATTAGACACACTAACAGGGCCAGGCAATTACAATAAAAATGTGTTCACGTTTCTTACCTCTGCTGTGATCGAGTTACTTACCTCCGCTATGATCCTGCTACTTACCTCTGCCGTGGTCCAGCTTCCTACTTCCGCCATGATCCTGCTACATACCTCCACTGCACCGCAATGTTTTTCAGTCCTTTGTCCTTCTTCATGTTTAAGTCCTAAACCAAAAAAATCCAGCTATTCCCAATCTCGCGCCACATTAAATTCAAAAAGTTGGGAGTCTTAAACCTATGTTAACCCCTTTGTGAATGGGCTAGCATAGCTTTAGAGGGTATGTACACTGGGAAATTTTTTTTGTAAGTTGTCAATTAGTGGAAACTATAATTCATCCCAAGATGCCAACTATCACTGTACCATTATTTGTTGATCAGCCCCCTATTTATTTAACTATCCAATCTGAAATGTCTTACAATTCAGCTGTCAATCAAGTGCCTTATTATCATAAACTTTTCTTCTGTAAGCAGTTTAGCTGGAATGATTTCACAGTTGGTGGGCTGTATGCTGAATGCGGTTTTAACACAGTTGGTATGTCAGAAAATAGGTCAGTGGTCAGAGCCTGAGCAAAACAATTACTGTATTGAAGTCATGCAGCAACACACACCCCACAGAGTAATTGCTACCGTATATACTCGAGTATAAACCGAGTTTTTCAGGCTGTAAAATCAGCCTGAAAACTTGGACCGGTTTATACTCGAGTCACTGCTTACTTACCTCTCCGGCAGCCGCACGATCATTTCTTGTGGCGCACCAGCTGACGTCACTAATTGGCGCCGGGCTTGGCGCCGGGCAGTGACGTCGGCCGGCGCGCCAGTACAGGGAATTGAATGAAACGCCCATTTTATATAACTAATACATAGTTATAACTGCGTTTATTTATCCTATCTAAAACCACAGGCCGCTGTGCAGCGTGTAGGACTGTATTAGAATGTAAGCAATGTGAACTGGATGTGTCCTAATATCCCCATCTCTACGTAGTGTCATGTATTTCTCAGAATATTTTCCATAATAAGTCATTTGATCCTATCAATGGAAAATCCATGGCTGCAATCACTGCTAAGATTGTGAGAGGCGTCTCAGCAGGCGATAACCTTGGTGGGAAACGGTAAAACATCCTTATTAACACTGGAAAGCAACAAAACAGACTAAGGACGCAGGAACTGCATGAGAAATAAAGACAGATCTGTACAGGGTTCCTGGAAGAAATACATAGTCTGGAGAGCCTTAAATGTGCCTGATATCTGACTAATCGCAGCATTACATCATTTTGAACCTAAGGAACCGATTTACTAATTACCAAAGGATTGGCACATAAAATCACTTTTTAGTTAATAGTTATACAGGGAGATTCAATAAAAGTTCTTATCGTTTAAAATGGTGCTAATTTTGCCCCAATCAATCAGATTACAAATGTTTAATAATATGATTGGTTGGTAAGTTTCTAAAGTGCTAAGTGGGGTGCCACAGGGTTCTGTGTTGGGGCCGCTTCTATTTAATCTATTTATTAATGATTTGGAAGTGGGTATTGTCAGCAAGGTTTCTGTGTTTGCTGATGACACAAAATGTTTTTGACCATTAAAAACTTCAGAGGATGTGCAATCGTTGCAGGGGAATTTACCGTATATACTCGAGTATATAAGCCGACCGAGTATAAACGGAGGTACATTTTTACCTAAAAAGTAGGAATCCATTAGGAAATATGGCTACTACTGCCTTCTGATTCAGTATTGTTTGAGGCTTAAGTTGCCCTTTAAATGGACAGCAGAATTCCCATACAGATGTTTGAAAACTACAACTCCCAGCAACTAAAACATGCTGGGAGTTGTAGTTTACAAACATCTGTATGGGAATTCTGCTTTCCATTTAAAGGGCAACATTAAGCCTCAAAACAATACAGAATCAGAAGGCATCTACTGCAATAGATACCTTCTTCCTTCTGATTCTTTATTGTTTTGAGGCTTAAGTTGCCCTTTAAATGGACAGCAGAATTCCCATACAGATGTTTGGAAACTACAACACCCAGGATGCTTTATTTGCTGGGAGTTGTAGTTTCCAAACATCTGTATGGGAATTCTGCAGTTAAAAGGCAACTTAAACCTGCAGAGTAGAGCCCCCTTCCCTCCCTCCCCGGAGAGGACCCCCAGTAAGTTGGTCCTTACCACTATCAATGTTGCTCACACCCGAATCTGGCAGCCACACACTGTGTAAGTCCTGTGGATTTGCCGGCTGACATCACTGCTCGGCGCCGGCAAACCCACATTACATACCCAGCGTGCGGCAGCCCGATTTGGAGTTGACAACATCGATGGGTAAGGAAGGACCTTGACTCGAGTATAAGCAGAGGTAAGGTTTTTAGGTTTATTTTAAAACCTAAAAACCTCGGCTTATACTCGAGTGTATACGGTAGATAGATTGTCACATTGGGCTGCTATAAGTGGCAGATGAGATTCAATGTTGATAAAAGTAAGGTGATGCATTTTGGACTTAAAAATCCTTGTGCTGTTTATACTATAAATGGCTCTGTGTTAAGTGAATTCCTGTTGGAAAGGGATCTGGGAGTTTTGGTGGATAACAAATTTAAAGGAAGCAAGCAGTGCCAGGCGGCAACAGCCTGCTTGTGTGGGAATATGATTACTGTGTATAAATACATTAACAGGCCATACAATATACTATCTGGGGCATTGTTCACCAATAGAACATGTCAGAGGACACAAGGACATCCCTTAAGGCTTGAAGAAAAAAGGTTTAGGCTTCAAGTTCAGAGTTTTTCACTGTGAGAACGGTAAGGCTATGGAACTGTCTTCCAGTGGATGTTGTTATGGCAGGTTCATTGGTCAGTTTCCAAAAAAAGCTGGATGAGTTTCTACAAACAAGGAATGTTGCAAGTTACTGGTATTGATACATAAAGTAGAGTTGATCCAGGGAAATTTCCGATTGCCACTTGGAGTCAGGAAGGACTTTTTTTCCCCTTCATAAATTTGGTGTTTTTTTCCCCTCTTCTGGATCAACAGTTAGGCAGGAAATGAGGATATTGCTAGATGGGTTGGACTGGAAGGACATACAGTATGTCTTTATTCAACCTCAAGTACTATACTTTACTAGTTAGAAGACGTCAGATGAAGACTTTACCGTGTGTTGTAAAATTTTAGGAAGCCTCGCTTGGTGTTTTCATGTCGTTGTCCGCTGAAGAAACGCTGCCTGCAGTGTTTTTGAAATGCTAGAAAACCTTCATGCTGAACATACACCAATTTTGCACCCATTTTTAGGAACACGGAGCTTCCATTGACTACAATAGGTGAAAGATTTATCATCACTAAAAAAAAAGTCAAAAGCCACTTGTGTAAAAGTGACCTTAAAGGGACATTCTCTCTTCTAAAAATGTTTTGCCAGAACCCTATTTAATGGGCATTTTCTTGCTATATGCCGGTGACACCGTTGGTGCTGTGACATCAACGTCGCCAATGTGGCCAGTGTCTTGATCCAATGTCTTCTTTCTTCTCAGCCAGCGACACCAACTCCGATAATGTCGCCAACACCAGGTGATGTCACTGTGGTGGCGACATCAGTGTCCCCAGTGTTGCTGTCGTCTTCTCTCTTCTTACTTTCTTCATCACTGTGATGACTTCTAAGCTCCGCGGGGTTTGCACCTCTTTATATAGGTTTGCTGAAGGACCAAATACAATTGTGATTGGTTAAGATTTAAATTCTTCACACATTAACCAATCATATTTGAATAAAATATTGAAATATAATTGGTTCATGTGTGATTGCAAGCATTAAAACCAAACACAATTGGATTTGTGCCTTCAGCCAACCTATATAAAGAGGTGCAAACCCCGCGGAGCTCAGAAGTTATCACAGTGATGGCAGAAGAAAGAAGACGCCGGCAACACTGACAATGCTGGCGGCCACAGGGACATCGCTGGTGTCAGCAACGGCGGATGGAAGAAAGAAGACACGCCCCCAAGGGCTCTTATAAGAGCCAATGGGGGTCCTGGTTTCGAGCTGCAGGACCCCCAACAAAGGCACTTGTCACTTCTAAGTGCTGGGGTGGAGGGTCCCGGTTCGAGCTTCGGGACCCCTTAAGCCCCAAAAGGCCCTTATCAGTGCCACAAGAGCCCTTCCAAGGGCCACAAGGGCACTCCTAAGTGCCAGGTAGGGGGGTCCTAGTTCGAGCTGCAGGACCCCTTAAGCCCCAAAGGGCCCTTGTAAGGGCCACAATGGTCCTTCTAAGGACCCGGGAGGGGGTTCTGGGATGAGCCTTAGGACTCCCCGAATGTCTGGCCGCGGAATTGTTGAGGGTTGCCGAACGGCCGATTTCGAGAATCCCGTCCGTTCACAGGTTTTCAAAATCGGCCATTCGAGGCTTACCAAATGTTCGGAAATCCTTGTATGTTTGATCGAACGTTCAAGGATTGCCAAAAACGGCCATGGGAAACCGGAAGTAGTATACATGTGCGCTATGTCCTTTTTTTGCAGTTCTTCCCGCAGGGACGTGTTCCCCAGACCAAGTCCCAGACTAGCATTGACAGTAAGTTATCGTCACTATATTTCAGAAAGTTCATCCTTTCCAAACTATTTTCCCCCATTGACTTTAATAGGTTTGTTTCTGAACTTCCAGATTTTCAAACTTTTACTGAAGTTCAGAAACTAACCGAACTTCAGTAAGTTCGCCCATCTCTAGCTGCTGATGACATTTTTTCATTGAACTGGGAAACAAATGGATCATATGTTTCAGAAATTCCAGCTTCAATTGGTCACACTAGAATATCATCCGTACCGGTTTTTATTTCAGTTGTATTTCAGTTGTGTGCCTAATAGCTTTTTACCTTTACACCAACCTCTCAGACAAGATGTAACACAATTTCTTTAGCTTGTGCTATTGCCAAATCCAACTGTCATTGAAGACACTGTTGAGGCACATTAGGACATACATGGGTGGATATTTTTGACCATTTTGTGGTGACTACACTATGAAATCTCCTAGATAAATAAGATTACAGAAGAGGGTGAAAACGGTTAAAACCCAGACTCAAACCTTCTGAGTGTTAAAGGATAACTATACTCTAAAAATTAACTTTTTAAAAATGGAAAGTACCTGGGGCAGGGAGGTTGGATTGATTATTCCAACAAATATCATTTTGTTAAGGAGCTGCAGCACAAACAGTTTACATTTGCCAGTTTAGTGCTGAAGCCAGGAGGAAGACTGGCAGAATCAGTTTCCTTTGGGCTGGTGCTCCTCACAGAAACAATATTGGGAGGTAGGAATTACCAATCCTATATCCCTGTCCCAAGTATTTTTTTAACTGTTTTTTAAAAAAACTTTATACACACGATAGTTCTCCTTTAAGCAGATGTGAGGGGAGTTAAAGTTAAAGGACAATTATACTCACCTTCCCTCCGCTCCTCTGCTTTGGTCAGTACCTTTTACCCAGAGCGAAGACCTAAACTGCTAGGTCCTCACCTCTGGGTTCGTGTAACTTGCAGCATAGCCTTACTGACACGCTGCTCTGGTAGGCTCCGCCCCCTCCTCCCCGTTGGCGAAGAGGCCAATAGGAAGGCACACTCTGCAACGACCTAGCGGTTCAGGTCCTCACCCTGGGTACAAGGTACTGACCAAAGAAGAGGAGCGGAAGGAAGGTGAGTATAATTGTCCTTTAATAGACAAATTATTTTTATCTCTATGGAGCCCATTCTTTTTTTCTGATTCCTACGAGACTTGTCATAGTGGTTCCATAGTGTAGCAGTCATTATGTCTTCTTTACACACAGAAGGTCCTGGTTTCGAAACCCAGTGAAACCAGTTTTTGCGATAAGTTATGTCAAATTCAACCAAAGGAGAAACCTTATCTGAGGAGAAGACAATACAGCCATGGTCTTACAATTGTGACAAATTGGACATGCAATACCATGTGGCAGTAGACTAATACAATAGGGGCCGTAATTGTTAACCTGCGGTACTTGAAACATCCAGTACTGAGTTTTATACAATTATGACCGCTCAGCCTTACGATACCATGCGGGAGTACACTATTATAATGGTATTGTGTCAGGCCCCTCTTCAGCTCCCTTCCTGGTTAGCCTCTTTAGCCAATAGGAGACAACCAGGAGGGACACCTGGGTATGCCTTCCAAGCAGTCTTCAATTGTAGGTAAGTGACGCCACACGCTGTATGCAGGTCCGTACGTGCGTGTGCGTTGACGTCATTCTCCTTAAGTGTCTCCTTATATGCTGGTCTCTCCACCACGTAGGTGCCAATCGTTTATTCTCATCTGTATCCTGCTCCTGGCCTCCTACTGCCATCTCATTCCACCATATCCACATCCTGCTCCTGGTCTCCTGCTGTGGTCTCATTCATTACATCCTTCAGCAGCTCCTGGCCTCCTGTTGCCTTCTCACCCACCATAACCATCAGCAGGGCCGGCCTTTGTTATGGGTGACCTGTCCGACCGCACAGGCTGCATTACTGGGGGCACCTGCCAGGAGTCTTAGGTCACGGACCTGTAGGTCAAAGTTATGCATCAGTGCCACAGCCCCCCAGATACAGTCCTATGGATCAAATGTATGTTTCAGCACCACCCCACAGACAAAGCCCCAATACACGTAAGCCTTACTTAAGATGTCTGTAGGCTGTGCTCAGTGTGTGTGCTACAGAATGATGTACAAATGAAATATACAAGCTCATATTGCAGATAATGAAAGACAGCAAGCAGAGGTGTCGAACCTGATTTGATGCAGACCAAGGCAAGCAGCATTCACCATTGCATTGTGTGTGCCCAGTGGGGTGTTTTGGAGGGGGTGCTAGGAGCCAGTAACATATCTTGCACAGGATGCTATTAATCCTAAGGCCAGCCCTGACCATCAGCTTCTCCTAGTAGCCTGTTGCAGAGCTGACCATCATATTCCACATTAACCAGTGACTGGTTCCTAAGTGCCCGTTATCCTCAAACTCTGCAATTTTACCCTATCCTTTTGGGATGCCTGTCACCCCAGCCCGTACCACAACTCAGGAACATAATTGCTGCCATTTTCACCATGAGTCTCCGCCCACAGAACGTGGAATATTGTACAGTTGATAATAAATGTATGATCACAATCAATTTTGATTGTTAAGGCATGCAAAATAGCGATACAGCGCCTTTATAAATATGGCCTTAAAGTTAGTTGGTGGACCTTCCTGCAGAGCAAGGCCTATTAGCAAACACAGACAGTGTTTGTCATCTTTAATATCTTAGTTATTTTTAAATGGTTTCACTGGGGAATTGAACCCAGGACCTTGTGCGTGTAGACGGGATGACCACAGATGGAACGCAATTATTGTTTAAATTGGATTTTCAGCATACCGTAAACAGAATGTAAATCATTATAGTATTGATAAAGGACATAAAAATCCGAATGTTGGTGCTTTAGCCAATAAAATGATGGCCTTTAATTTCTTCCTAGTTTATATATTATTTTCAAAATGGCAGTGGTGTTAGGGTTAATATCAATACAATAATGATATTTATTTTAATGTTATATCTATATCCAACAGCACTGCTTGTTATCTATTGTCCCTCACCGGAGATAATAAATACATATCTAGTAATAGGCCTACAGATTGCAAGTTGACAGCAGATTCAGATTTCCATCTGGTTGGATTGATCCCAATGGTGAAAGATTATCAAACGTTTCTGTGCAATACACAGGGCTAATTATTACCAAATTTCAATAGATTTGACTGTATTTGCTGAATACAAGCCAGTAGAGATGTACTGTGGGTTCGAATAGAACCTGGTTTCGAATCGAATCCAAGGGTTTCGAAGTCCCGACGAAACTTTCGGAACTCACTGATTTCACAAAACCCGAATTTTTTGAGTTTTCGTATTTATATAATAACCTGGTTATTATATGGTTATTATATGACTAGGTTATTATATGGTTATTATATGACTAGGTTATTATATGGTTATGATATTACTAGGTTATTATATGGTTATTATGGTTATTATATTACTAGGTTATTATATGGTTATTATATGACTAGGTTATTATATGGTTATTATATGACTAGGTTATTATATGGTTATTATATTACTAGGTTATTATATGGTTATTATATGGTTATCATATGACTAGGTTATTATATGGTTATTATATGACTAGGTTATTATATGGTTATTATATGACTAGGTTATTATATGGTTATTATATTACTAATTTATTATATGGTTATTATATGACTAGGTTATTATATGGTTATTATATGGTTATCATAACCATATGATACCCATAAAATAACCTAGTAATATAATAACCATATAATAACCTAGTCATATAATAACCATATAATAACCCAGGAAGGTTCATTCATTCGTTCGATAATGTATGTTCGCTAACCCAGGAAGGATCGTTCATTCGATAATCCGTTCGCTAACACAGGAAGGATCGTTCATTCGATAATCCTCGAAATGTATTGTCGAATGTAGCTTGCGCAAAAAACCCGACAATTGTCCACCTGACTTCTGGTGATAGTGACATGTTCCCCGGACCATTTCCCAGGTGCCACAGCCATTTACAGTAAGTTACCATTGTTAGTTTAGCTTCAAACTTTCTGAAAATTTCAAAAACAGAACGAAACTCAACGGTTTCGAACATCTCTAATAATGAATGAATGAAATGGCGTGGAACACGCATACACCAAACATTACTACAATGCAGGGGAATTCTAGCTGATCATGGAGAGAGGCAGAGATGTCAGAATGGCTGGTACCAGAACCAGTTCTGCCGGACTGAATAGTACAGTTCAGATATAATGACCGCCCAATGCTCCCTGTACGTTTCACTTTTGTTATTGTCTAATTTCCAATTCTACAAAACCAAAATATTTCAGAGACAAATCTCCTGTTTTCAGTGCATAACCAAACATATCCCACATTCCGATAATTATAAAAATAAGAACTCAGTATTGGGTCTGCGTAGGGGGTTTAGGCTGCGTAGAATGTGGGTGTTCCCTGAGCAAACATTTCAGGGTTGATATTAATGTAGGAATGTGAACATAATATTTAGATTGGGGCAACAGGCCAAGCAGAGACACCCCTACCTACAATATTATTGGTTAAAAATACAATATACAATATAAATGTGATAAACAGATAGCTGTGCCCTATCAAATCAGAAGAATTCTTTAATCCTGCATGTGGCTTTTCCCGAGTCCCTTACATCCCTCTCATTTTTTATATTGAATAAAAATGGTTTTTATTGGTCAACTGTAAATTCAGAGAGGTTAGGAAATGGAGAACAATTAGATACTTGCAACAGGAGAGGTCCACTGAGCATGTGCAAGAGCCCTGTCCTGAAATGTTTACAATCTCCACACCATATCAAACACACATCCTATCAATTAATCTTTATGATTGTGGGGGAACCAACCATAGGCACAGAGGGAAGCACAGAAGGACATAGGGAACATACAAAAAAACCTTGGAGATGTAGATAAGGGTGGACTAAACACTGAGCCAATGTGCTGATACTAAGTGATTTAAAGGGTATCTCCACTGCTTACATTTTTTTGCTATTCTGTTTTATTGAAGAACAGGAGGTAAAGGAGCTGTGTCTTACCTCCTATTCTTCAATAAAACCTGCAGGAGCCGGGTGAGAAGGAAAGGTTCTTACCCGATCGCTCATAGCTCTGCCATGTAGTCTGACAGGTCCTGATGTGCATAGATTATAGAGTTTGTCGGGACCTGTCAGATGATGCGGCGGGGGAGCAAGCAATTGTGTAAGTTCTTTACCTTCTCTCCTGGCTCCTGCAGGTTTTATTGAAGAACGGGGGGGGGGGGGGGGGGGGGGAGGTCAATAAAACAGAATGGCAAAACAAAATTTAAAGGGCATGTCCACCCCCAAAACCATAATCCCCCCACTACTGTCCCCATTGTGTAGTGTAGTTTAATCCTTACCTTACATCCCAGCTACATATGGTTCTTCTACTATCCCCCCCAAAGTCCAAAAAAACACCCACCAGGAGTACTGCAGAGTCCATATAGGACTCTGCCTCCTGTCTCCCCTCAGTAAGAAGTTTGGCATGCACACTGCAGCCCTTCTCCCCCTCCCTCCCTCTCCCTCCCAATTTAGATTCCCTCCCCCTAGCGTAAAAACCTTTTTATATAATATTCTCCCTGTCCCCCTATCCCCAACCGCTATAGTTTTAATATCAGAAAGTGCCCCAAACATTACTTACCTTCCCTCTTTCCTCCGCCGCACTGAACTCCCAGCAGCCACGTCCGTGATTGGTTGCCATTCAGCCAATCACAGGCGCGACTGCCGGTCCCACCCCTCTGCTTGCATTTTCGCGCAAGCAGAGGGCCTGGCAGTGCGGCGGAGGAAAGAGGGAAGGTAAGTAATATTTAGGGCACTTTCTCATATTAAAACTATAGCGGTTGGGGCTGGGGGAGCAGGGAGAATATTATGTAAAAAATTTTTAAGAAGGGTGGACATGCCCTTTAAGCAGTGGAGATACCCTTTAAACCGAGTACACACATGAAGATCCTGTCTGTCATTTTTTAAAGATTACACTACACAGTCCGGAGTGTTCTCCCTATGTAAAGCATAGTATGTAAAGCACATGCAGAACGCTCGAGAATGCACATGTCCTTCAGCCGTGAACAATTCCCTGCATTTTTAGCAGAGGGAGATGACCATGGCCTAGTTACAGTTTCAGTAGTTCCAAGCGATCCCGAGGCCAACAGTGAAAGTCCCTCAGTCCTTGGGAAGACTCGGAACTGTGATACACACATTACCGATGAAGGAATTGTCCCTTTATCACTAATATGGAAAGAGCCTTCAAGATACTATACAGATGGTAAATCAACAAATAAACCTCGCCAAACACCCCCATAAACTGCTTCAGAGGCTGCACAGACTCAGGCACGTGTGGTGGAACTGCCCAGTAATAACCAACATCTGTATTTAAACACAATTAGAACAAATATATAATTACCATTAAATCCAACAACATTCCTTCTGGGACAACCACTACCGGAACTATTCAACAAACAGCAACAAAACCTGGTAGCTAAAATTCTCTAATTCTCTAATCTAAAGGGGAACTGTGGTCTCCAAACAATTAAGTTTAAATGAAAGACCAGTTTCCTACCTTTAAAACGAGCCATCAACCACCTCTCTACGTGCTCCACAGCCCAAGATATACAGTAATGACTGACCAGAAAGTTAATGGGTGGGAGGCTGACTTGTGACATTCCTGAGGCTTCTCCTGCACAGTGCCGCCGGCGAGCACAGCCTCAGACTCCCTCAGTTTGTGAGGGAGACAGGAAGTCCCTCCTCCTCTCTGCTGTGTGTGAAGTCCTGACAGAGAAGGTAAGGGAATCTACAGCCCTTCTCTTTCACTGTGTGAAAATAGCCTTTTCAGGCAGAGCTCTCACTCTGTTCTCACTCTGCCTGAAAAGGCTGATTTCACAGAGTTTTCTGTAGGGGGAGGGGTCTGAGTAACCCACGGCACTTGTGAGTGGGCGGGGCTTAGGCACTCGTGAGTGGGTGGGGCCATGGCACCCGTGAGCGGGCGGGGCCACATGGGGCTGTAAGATAATGGGCCATGGGGGGCCTGCAACTGGAGGGACCATGGGTTCCAAGAGTGGGAGGAACTAGGGGGGCTGCAAAGTGGAGGAGGAGACACAGGACAGATTGACTGTTTCAGAGCAGGAAGCAGGAAGTGCAGGGGACCTGGTGATACTGCTGCCATATCACACACAAAAATGTAAATATCTTCAAAACTATGCAAAATAAACAATGGTAATAAATTGCAAAAATTCTCAGGGGAGCAATTCCTATCAATTTACCTAAAGTCATTTTTGGACCACAGTTCCCCTTTCAACATCTACAAATGAAAGAGGATTAAAAAATCCACCACAGAATGTTTACCTTTTGATGAATATCTAGAGCAGGGGATCCCAACCCAGCTGATGCTGGGGGCTGCACTAGCGGCACTGAACACTGTGAGCGGTCCGTGAGGATTAGCTCCGCCTCTGGCTCGCCCAGTTATGCCCCTGGAATGTCCCCAGCCTGCCCCTTTCCATGGCCACCCGCAGCTCCACGCGGGCCATGAAAAAATGCAGCCGGCCGCTTTCAGGGCATCACTGATCTACTGTATCTTAAAGAAAAACAAAAAATAAAGGAACAAAAACTAAAATGTAATACACAATCACATAACCACTAACACCTCTTTTTTTTCTTCTCTATCTCTCCTCTTTCCTATCCTACAAACTAACTACTATTAAAAGTTGTGCTATTGTTTAAAGTGAGTGCAGATCTACCGATGAAATAACCAATTGTATGTTATTAAGCAAGGAAAGGATCCTGCACACTCCCAATATAACACAATTCAATGCTGGGTGCTCCAGCGTAGTGGCAAACTCACATATGTAGAGAAGAAATGCTGTGCACACCAGTCTTTATTCGCAGTAGGTGTTTATTACATCAGTATAACACATGGTGTTATACTGATGTAATAAACACCTACTGCGAATAAAGACTGGTGTGCACAGCATTTCTTCTCTACAATTGTATGTTATTATCACGATAGATACAAAAACTGTTTTATATGTTTATATGACACTGCTTCAAATAAAAAACATATTAATAAAAAAAAGAAAGAAACAGATAGGTCACTTTAAAAATGATATCATTGCATTTATTTTTTTTATAGATGGTTAATATTTTGATCAGTGATTGAAAATTTAATTTGCTTATTTACATCCAGCTCTGCCCTTAAGAGCTTACAATCTAATATTACAATATTGTTTAAACAACCTGTCAGTATGTATTATGATTGCCTTATTGGATTGTAGATGTTACCATTCATCCCACTAAACAAAGACCTTGGTGTCTGGCCCCTTTCCAGCTTTTTCACCCTGGCTCCATTTAATGGGGGAAGGTGGGTTAAAGAGTTTATTGCCCTTTAAATGTCATCTATACCGAAAAATAGGTTATTTTAAATTGACCATAACTGGAAACTATAATTCTTCACAACCACCACTGTATCATCTTTTTGTTGATCTGCCCCCTATTTCTTTAGATATCCAATCCAAAACTTCTTACATGTCAGCTGTCAATCAAGTTCCTTGCTCTCAAAAACTATTCTTCTGTGAGTAGCTTTACTGTAGTTGGAATGGTGACAGAGTTTTGACAGTTGGAATGCTGTGTGCTGTGTGCAGGCTTGACAGTTGGTTTGTGGGGAAAAAAGTCAGGTCGTATGGTAGTGGGAGTGGTTAAAAAAGGGAGGGGTTAAACTGCTCCTAAACAAAATGTGTGCTGGATTAAAGGCATGCAGCAAAACACGCTCCTTAGATGTATTCAATTATAAATTAAGATGAGGCAAAGTAATTTTTTCAGTATAGTGTCCCTTTATTAAGCATTTCTAATTCTAGCTCACAAGGAATGCTGTTACAAGGGAAACTATCCCTATATCACATTTTTTAGATTAATAACTGATATTCAAATAACCAACATATACGTATTAAAGGTTTAGAAAAATCCACCCATGGTTTTAGATAAACATAGTGTTACAATGATTTATCAGATTATTTGATTAGAACACTTGATAAATCAGCTACTATAGCACAGTGAGTTCTACAATGATGTTTGATAACATTATTGTAGAACTCAAAAGTTAAAAGTTCATATTAAGATTGTGTAGAATCTTCACTCAAAAAGATGATAAGTCCAAAAAAGAGGAGAGCTCGTGGTGGGCCAGACATGACCCCAGACCCAATCGCTCCAGCGTGCAGCGCCCAAGTGAATTTGGTATGATTCCTAAGCAGGTAGGGGTATCTAGGTACACAAAGCGATGAATTCCAGTGCTTTACACTTTTCCAGTCTACACCATGCTGGATAATCATGTCCATAAACAAGTAGTAAAGCAATATCACAGAACTGTAGCTGTGTGAAACAAGAATTTATTTGACACTGAAACATGCGTGCAACATGTTTTGGACAGGAGTCCTTTCTGAAGCCGGTACGATGTTTCTATTATACTGTATAATACGCAAGGTAAAAGATATCACATCACACCAGTCCTGGTGGGTGGTCCAGGTGCTAACCAGCCCCGGACCCCTCTAAAGGTCTGTGTATCAAAATGAAGAGGATCAAGGTAAGTGAAGGGCTGTATGCAATCCAAAAAGTGTTAAAGTGACCATACATTAGGCTGATTTTATGTACAATCCGACATACAATCTGACATTTCCATTGATTGGTCGAAAAATTTTAAATTTTCCTGATATTATTATGCGACATTTGATCGTAAAATCAATCGTAATTACGATTGGGAAAGTCGTTTTTTTAAGTCGATTGGTAAAATGATTGTAGTGTTTTCTGAAGTTCCGATTAAATGTTAATGTAATGTAACCTCACAATAGACGACATCCGACATTAATCATGAAACGAATTGAATGTCGAACAATATTTATGGTACATCTTAGTACAATTAACATTGTAAATCTGTCTATCAAAGTATCGGTCAGTTTAAGATCGTAATTACGATCCTAATAGTGTATGGCCACCTTAAGTCTCACAGCTGTAACATGAGGCAACCCATTTTATTTACACATGTATACAGACACAGAAGCTGATGTCTTAGACATGACATGAGCTTCTCTGTTTGTAAATATGTCTAAATAAAATGGTTTGGCTCATGTTCCAGCTGTGAGACTAGTACACTTTGTGGATTGCTAGAGCCCTTTGCTTACCTTGCTTTAAATCTGGACTAGAAATAATCAGGGAGATTCAATAAAAGTTCTTATCGTCAAAAAGGGTGCTAATTTTGCCACAACCAATCAGATCTTATTTAACATTTGAAAGCAAACATCTGATTGGTTGGGGCAAAATTAGCACCATTTTTAACAATAAGAAATTTTATTAAATAACTCTGAATGTACTTTATGCATAAATGTACCAGCTTAAAGGGCATGTCCACCCTTGTAACAAAAATAATTGTCAAATGTCTGTAATCTGCCCCTAACCCCAACTGATATACTGGTATTCAGCTTATTAGATGCATTGCTAACCAAATGAGATATTTAAGAATAATGATTGCTCCTATTCTGCCGGAGTTAGCGGACTCCTCACTCCCTGCAGTCAATCAAGGGACCGATGACATCACAACAAGCCTCCACTGCACATGCTCAAGCCTTTAAAAGCTCTGTGAGCCAAAAAGAAGGCAGATACATTTTCCATAACAGAAAGAAAGTATTAAATATCTGGTTACAAATGCATGTAATAAAAAGGTAAAAATAGCAGTTGGGGTTGCGGGCAGATAACTGACAGTTCACCAGTTTTTTGTTTTAAGGGTGGAGAGATCAAACATTAATCAGCCAAGTGAAGTTCTGCTCCTTCTTATATTTCTTCTCTAGTGTCCCCATATGTTGACCATAACCTCCGCTCATCACAGAACCATCTCTTATATAGACCCCCCACTCACACTGACTCCTTCAGCTTAAACCTTTTTCTCTTGTGGCTCCTACTATGGCACTTCCACCCTTTCCAATGTATCTGTATGTTACCAACCTAATTAGATTGTAAGCTCTATGGGGCAGGGACCACTTCCCTCAAGTTACATGTTTCAAGCACTTGTATATTTAATGATGCGCATACTTATTTATATATTTATGTATTTATTTATTGTCCCTCTTGTGCGTTTTTTTGTATTCTAATATTGTACAGCGCTGCGTCCCATAGTGGCGCTATATAAACATATACATACATAAATACATTAAACAACATGTCAGGTGAAAATATTCCGCCTGGCCCGATCTTCGTTTTTTTTTTATAAACCGCTCGACAATGAGCAAGTTTATTGGAAAAACAAAAAATGTTTTCAACGTTTTGACCAAACCAATCAAATTTATGGGATTGCTACACAGAAAAATGTCAATCCGGTGTAATGAGGGCTTTAGGCTCCTGAAATTGAAATCTTTCCCTGGGCGTAGTACTGCTCTCCATGTTATATGAGGGGGATCTCCCAAACAGGTGAATAAAGTTTATTTCACATTGTTGGATTACCCCAGAATTTCCAATATGCCCTTGAGTAGTCAGAACATAATAACATTGTTCATTTAATCTCTTGTAAAGGTTTTTACCCTGTTATTGGTTCAGTAGGAAATGAAGACACAGATAAATGTGATAAAGACGCATGTGATGGCTACTTTGGTAATAACAGCTGTGATGGAATCAGGGCACTGATACATTCTGTCCTGTTTAGTGTAAGGTTATTTTGACAGCATTGCGAGCTGTTATTTCACAGCGTGGTGCGCTTGGCACTTCTCAGGCTGCCTGCATATTGTGTTCTGAAACCTGGGATGTGCATTGTTACTGTTAGATTGTAAGGATGTAAAATTACATTATTTGGCCTGGAACAAAAATTCCACCAAATTTAACCCTTAAAGGGCCACTCCACCCTCATAATCTTTTACAAAGAGTGGCCCCTTTGAAATATGTTATTTCCTAACTTGTCCTCTGGAATTATTAGCAGATATCCAACCCTGTGGAATGTGGCTTCCCGGGACTGGTGGGGAGAAAGGGGAGTGACGGACCAGCATGGCCTCATCCAAGGGGCAGGGCGGAGGCGGGGTTAGGGACAGGGCGCGGTATGTGATTTACATCACAAAAGAGGCATGGTTAGGGGCGTGGTAGCTGAAAAGGGGCTTTCCAGAGGCAGAGGCTCCAGGTGCGTTCTGGTCATGGGAGTTTGGGGTGGTCTTGCAAATGTAAGGGAGACCACCTCAAATTTCGTGAGACTCCCGCGACTCCCAGGACAAGAGGGATACCTCCATTAGCCTATGCTCCTGGATGTCTCATGGGTTATGGGGTAATGTGTGTTAATGGTAATATTTGTTCAGGCCCCCTTCATTAATTAGGTGAGATGGTTATAAACTTGAGTATGCTCACAGCATGCATCTTAGGTTAAAGCATTCAGTAATTGGCTGTGATGTCAATTGTCACATCCATCATTGACAGGTGCTAACCGGAAGAACCAGGAAGCAGGATCAGGGATGACAGGACATTTCAGGTTAATATTATAAATTTCAGATTTCAAACTATTGCAGTTTTGGGGTTTGGGGGGTGATTTTCCTGTAGACAATTTTTTATTTGAGGGCTGGACTTGTCCTTTAAAAAACCTCAACACTGCCACGCTACCACCACAATGGAGGCGCGGATGGTAAGAGGGCCCATCACTACCTCCGTGATCAGCCGTTTAAACAACTGATTGTGCATATGAAGGAAACATACTCTCAGTTGTTTAAAAGACCAAACCCAAACTTCTGGAACTAAACTTAACTGGAATCTCAGGTCCAGTCTTTTAAACAGCAGTTATGCAATTGTTTCATTCATATGTACGATCAACTATTTAAAAATAAAAATAGCTGATCATGGACCTCAGTCTGGGGAGGGGAGAAAGGTGGTGGGTCACGGGACCAGTCCAGCCTCCAATCTCACGGGGGGCTGTGCCCCTGCAGTTACGCCCCTGTTCTGTGCCATGCCATGCCATATAGTAATATGTTTCTATTATCTACCTACAGTTTAAAGCAATACATCACCTGTGCGCACTATCGTGCCCCATATTCTGCTAAAGGGGAAGTTCAGTGCAAATACATGTACTTTTCAGAAAAAAGAGCAATATTTTTCCATCCTAATGACCTTAATCTGCAAATTCAGCATTTTGTCTGTATATAAATAAATGCTTCCGAAATACTGACTTCCTGTTTGCAGGACCCCTAGTTAAGACTGTTATGGTCTTGCCCTTGACCCAGCGCCTGGGTTGATTCAGTTGCTCAGTAGAGATCTGAACATATTTGACCCATCCAACAGCCAATCAGTAGAAATTACTGTTAGGAACATTCCAAGGATGTGGTGCATTCTGGGAAGAAGAAGGACAGTTAGAACCTGAAATGGCAGCTCACTAATGACAACAGCAGGGAATAGCAAAGGGCAAAATGGGAGAGAATATGTAGAATAAGTATGTATAATACAATCGAAGAATTGAAAAATTTGTGATATTTTCCACTGAACATTCCCTTTAAGAGCCCCCTAAAGGGATTTAGATGGTTACAGTAGCTTGTTGTTACTGATGATCCCTCTGTGCAGAGTTGCCATATTCTTGCCGCCCCGAGCGGGACAGGCCTTGAGTGACGTCACCTTGACATCACGGTAGGCATGGCAGGGGCAGAGACTGGGTAGGAAAGAGGCATGGTTAGGGGTAGGGTGGCATTGGGAGGCGGAGTTAGGGCATAACAGGGTGGGAAATGGGTGTTCCAGGGGTGTGGCTGCCAGGCTCCTCTGTAGGTTGGGACTGCATACTGGGTCTTGGGTAGGGATAGGGACGTCTGGCAACACAAATAGGGACGTCTGGCAACACTGCCTCTGAGCCAGGTGAATTATCCATCAGATATATAACTTACAAAGGCACACTACCCCTTCTTAAATGGGCTGGTAATACCCTAACTAGGATGGTGCTTGGGATCTACTACTCAATAAGTCAAAAAATAATAAAAGAGGTGGGAAAAGGCCCCCATAAAAGAATTCCCTATAAGCACTCACATACTTGCCACACCCAATAGTTAAAATACAACCTCTATTGACATGATACATATATGATATATATATATATATATATATATATTATATACATATACATATACACCTATACATATGTACTCAACACACCGTGCAAACAATTAATACAATACAATGTTGATATAGAAATAGCATCCTTAAAAATGCTTTAAAAATATATATGGAAGTCTCCATTACAAATTATAGAACAGGATATGTCGACTGACTTACCTGGGTTTATACACCCAGGATACACTTGATCGTACTGACACTGGTGGAACTGTATAAACTGATGTCCCAAAAGCATATCCTGTTCTATAATTTGGAATGGTGACCTCCATATATACTTTTTAAGCAGCGGACGCCCTGCTATAGGAATTTTCTACAGCACCTTTAGATTGGATGCTATTTCTATATCAACATTGTATTGTATTAATTAATTTGGCTTGAAAAAGCCAAATTACTGTTCTTTCTATTTCTTCTTCTTCTTCTATTCTTCTTTTTCTTCCGTTTCATTCTTCCGCTTTTTTGGACCGTATCTCCTCCCACAGTTTTTGAGCTAGAGACGGTACAGACGTGTGGGGCATATAGGAGAAGTGTGCTATCTTCTAGCTAAGGAATCCGCGGAAGCGTTACAGCGTTATCGGCGAATTTCAGAACATTTTTTCCCATAGACTATAATGGTAACAATCCTCAAATGTGGATATTTCAAAACAGTTTGTTTCATGGTCATAAATACAAATGGTGATACCCCCAACCCCCCACACAGACCCAGGTACACCCACCTACTAATCTACCTTTCCATTCCCATGGAAGCCATATTTAAAGGGTAACTAAAGTCAAAAAAAACTAATTTAGATTTATCCTCAATAAAAGATAGTTTTATGGTTATAAACACAAAAAGACATACCCCCTCAACCAGACCCAGGTACACACACCTACTAATCTACTTATCCATTACTGTGGCAGCCATACTTAAAGGATAACTAAAGTAAAAAAAAACTAATTTAGATTTATTCTCAATAAAAGATAGTTTTATGGTTGTAAACACAAAAAAGACATACCCCCTCAACCAGACCCAGATACACACACCTACTGATCTACTAATTCATTATGGTGGTAGCTCTTAAAGGGTAACTAAAGTAAAAAAAACTAATTTAGATTTATCCTCAATAAAATATAGTTTTATGGTTGTAAACACAAAAAAAAATACCCCTCAACCAGACCCAGGTACACACACCTACTGATCTACTTATCCATTATGGTGGCAGCCATATTTAAAGGGTAACTAAAGTCAAAAAACAAATTTAGATTTATCCTCAATAAAATATAGTTTTATGGTTGTAAATACAAAAAAAGACATACCCCCTCAACCAGACCCAGGAACACACACCTACTGATTTACTTATCCATTACTGTGGCAGCCATCCTTAAAGGGTAACTAAAGTCAAAAAAATTAATTTTGATTAATAATAAAAAAGGTTTGTTTTTTTAACCCCCATGTGGCACAGTTACATACACCTACTGACCTACCCCTCCATTACTGTTGCAGCCATACCTAAAGGGTAACTAAAGTCAAAAAAACAAATTTTGGACCAATCATCACCAAGTTTTTAGTTTTTTAACCCCCAACCCGACACAGGTACACACACCTACTGATCTACTTATCCATTACTGTGGCAGCCATACTTAAAGGGTAACTAAAGTAAAAAAAAAAATTTTGACCAATCATCAAAAAGTTTATTTTTTAACCCCCAACCCGACACAGGTACACACACCTACTGATCTACTTATCCATTACTGTGGCAGCCATACTTAAAGGGTAACTAAAGTAAAAAAAATTAATTTTGACCAATCATCAAAAAAGTTTGTTTGTTTAACCCCCACGTGGTACAGGTACATACATCTACTGACCTATCCTCCATTACTGTGGCAGCCTATTTAAAGGGTAACTAAAGTAAAAAAAACAATTTTGATTAATAATAAAAAAGGTTTGTTTTTTTAACCCCCATGTGGCCACGTTACATACACCTACTGACCTACCCCTCCATTACTGTTGCAGCCATACCTAAAGGGTAACTAAAGTAAAAAAAACAATTTTGGCCAATCATCAAAAAAGTTTATTTTTTAACCCCCAACCCGACACAGGTACACACACCTACTGATCTACTTATCCTTACTGTGGCAGCCATATTTAAAGGGTAACTAAAGTAAAAAAAATTTGACCAATCATCAAAAAGTTTATTTTTAACCCCCAAACCGACACAGGTACACACACCTACTGATCTACTTATCCATTACTGTGGCAGCCATACTTAAAGGGTAACTAGTAAAAAAAAATTAATTTTTGACCAATCTCAAAAAGTTTGTTTGTTTAACCCCACGTGGTACAGGTACATACATCTACTGACCTATCCCTCCATACTGTGGCAGCCATATTTAAAGGGTAACTAAAGTAAAAAAAAAACTAATTTTGACCAATCATCTAAAAAGTTTGTTTTTTAACCCCCAACCCGACCCAGGTACACACACCTACTGATCTACTTACCATTACTGTGGCAGCCATACTTAAAGGGTAACTAAAGTAAAAAAATAATTTTGATCAATAATCAAAAAAGTTAGGTTTTTTAACCCCCACGTGGCACAGGTACATCACCTACTAACCTACCCCTCCATTACTGTTGCAGCCATACCTAAAGGGTAACTAAAGTCAAAAAATTTTTTTGACCAATCATCAAAAAATATGTTTTTTTTACCCCCAACCTGATCCAGGTACACATGCTACTGACCTACCCTCCATTTTCATGGACACCTATTTAAAGGGTAACAATAGTCAAAATACAAATTTGACTAATCATAATTTTGATCAATAATCAAAAAAGTTGTTTTTTTTAACCCCCACGTGGCACAGGCACATACACCTACTGACCTACCTCTCCATTACTGTTGGAGTCATACTTAATGGGTAACTAAAGTAAAAAAAACTAATTTTGACCAATCATCAAAATTTTGTTTTTTTTAACCCCCACGTGGCACGGTACATACATCTACTGACCTACCCCTCCATTACTGTTGCAGCCATACCTAAAGGGTAACTAAAGTCAAAATGTTTTTGACCAATTATCAAAAATTTTTTTTAACCCCCAACCTGACACGGTACACAAACCTACTGATCTACTTATCCATTACTGTGGCAGACATACTTAAAGGGTAACTAAAGTCAAAAATACATTTTGATCAAAAATCATATCATTGAAAATGACGCTAATTTGCCCTAACCAATCAGATGTTAGCTTTCGATTGATTAGATCAAAATTAGCACCACTTTGGGCTGGGTACACACAAAAGTATTTTTGGCCCAAACAAGCGTTCACTACAAACCCATCATTCCCATTATTGAGTTTTAAGATCTGCAGCAAACACACATATTACCTTCCAAAATGCAGCCCTCAAGCCAAATTCAAGTTTTACTTAAACTTTCCCTTTCTAGTGTGTTTGCAGGGTGTGTTGAGTATATAGTAAAGGTATAGATATATAATTTTTGATGTGTTCCCGATCTGTATCCCCACACTTGTATCTGTTAGTTTCCCCCCCACTTAGATTGCAAGCTCTTCGGGGCGGGATTTCATTCCTAATGTGTTGAGACTTGTTGCCGTTATATATCCATTTATACATGTATGTACCGATGTATGAAATTGTATTTAATTTAATTTTTATCTATCTTTATGTAAAAATACACTATTATTAAACTGATCGATGTACATTCCAGAGAGCTCTACAGATCTCTAATGTAAACATTGTGTATTTATAATAATACTTCTTTAGTTCCGTGTAAGTTATCTTATGGTTAATAATAACACTCACCAAGGTATATATTCAAATAAGGATTTATTGTATGGAGTAGTTACAAATTATGCAAAGTAAAAAAACAGTCAAGTATATTAGAGACAGCCTACAAATTTTAACTATATACTTTAATTATAATTATGTCTATTATGGTGTGTGTGTGTGTGTGTGTGTTGTGTGTGTGTGTGTGTGTGTGTGTATATGTCTGCTTACCTCCTCCTTCTTCCTACTAAAATCAACCTCCAACTCCCACCTCCCACTCCCACCACAGTGTGTGATCCTGACAAGTTATATACATCTCTGGTGCTTTAGTTACACTCTAAAAGTTCCATGAATGGTCACAACTTATGTTACTGATGAACTTCATTTTCCAAATAACTTCTACTACTTTGTGAGTAAGCAGACAGTTGTGCATACATAATAAGCTTTGGTTAACTCTTTACAATACTGATTAACCCTTTATACTGGATTCAACACTTTATAATGGCTTGCACTTATCCCCTTGTTTGCATTCTCTGTATTTTATTGTACAGTGCTGCGTACCCAAGTGGTGCTTTAATAATAAAATTATCATACGTACATACATACAATAAAGGTTGTATTTTAACTAGCGGGTGTGGCAAGTAAGTGCTTACGGGATACTTTAGTGGGGGCCTTTCACCAACTCTTTATATTTTTTATTATCCATCAGACACTGTAATAAATCCACTGCTATTTATTCACCTAGACACACATGCTTGACCTATAAAGATAACAGGATCGCTAGAATTGCCTGTGATGTCATAGGTGTGAGTGTTTCTGTAAATTGGATGAAGAAGAATGTACTCAGAGATGTTTTGCACAGAGCTAGTGTATGTGGATTGTAAACACTCAGCAATAATTACCGGACTAGTCAGGAAGCTTTGTTTGGTGTTTAGAGCTGTAATTATACACTGAAATGTCACGTCAGGTTCTATTAACGGGCAGTTTGTTTATTTGCACTTCCAAAGACCAATTTCATTCTGGCTGTGAGTTATATAAAAATCCCGGACTGCTACAATGTCACACTAGTGTTGGTTTTGTCTATTTCCCTCTTGTTTACATATAAACTGACATTGATGGGTCATGAATCTATCAGGGTTAGCACCACATTATTGCTTAAGGGACTGTCCACCCCTCTTTCCAAAAACTGATATAATGTAGATAACCCACCAAAACCTTAACTTCGTTTCAGTCACAATTTACAAATCAGCTCCCACACTGGAGTTATTATACTCACAAGCTCCTCCTCGCTCCACCGCCCCGCTTCCGGGTTCTTCTCCCAGTCTCCACTGTGGCTGCTCTGTTCTTTTTGTGTTCTTGAGCAGCCGCAGTGGAGACTGCTCGGGAATGGCAGTCAGTGATTGGCCGTGACATCACAGTCACGGCCGACACTGACTGCCACCATTACTGTGGCAGCCATACTTAAAGGGTAACTAAAGTAAAAAAAAAATTTTGACCAATCATCAAAAAAGTTTATTTTTTAACCCCCAACCCGACACAGGTACACCCACACTCCTGAATCTACTGATCCATTACTGTGGCAGCCATACTTAAAGGGTAACTAAAGTAAAAAAAATTATTTTGACCAATCATCAAAAAAGTTTGTTGTTTAACCCCCACGTGGTACAGGGACATACATACTGACCTATCCCTCCATTACTGTGGCAGCCATATTTAAAGGGTAACTAAAGTAAAAAAACAATTTTGATTAATAATAAAAAAGGTTTGTTTTTTTAACCCCCATGTGGCACAGTTACATACACCTACTGGACCTACACCGCATTACTGTTGCAGCCATACCTAAAGGGTAACTAAAGTCAAAAAAACTAATTTTGGCCAATCATCAAAAAAGTTTATTTTTTTAACCCCCAACCCGACACAGGTACACACACCTACTGATCTACTTATCCATTACTGTGGCAGCCATATTTAAAGGGTAACTAAAGTAAAAAAAAAAAATTTGACCAATCATCAAAAAAGTTTATTTTTTAACCCCCAAACCGACACAGGTACACACACCTACTGATCTATATTCCCATTACTGTGGCAGCCATACTTAAAGGGTAACTAAAGTAAAAAAAATTAATTTTTGACCACATCATAAAAAGTTTGTTTGTTAACCCCCACGTGGTACAGGTACATAATCTACTGAACTATCCCTCCATTACGTGGCAGCCATATTAAAGGGTAACTAAAGTAAAAAAAAAACTAATTTTGACCAATCATCTAAAAAGTTTGTTTTTAACCCCCAACCCGACCCAGGTACACCACACCTGATCTACTTATCCATTACTGTGGCAGCCATACTTAAAGGGTAACTAAAGTAAAAAAATAATTTTGATCAATAATCAAAAAAGTTAGGTTTTTTAACCCCCACGTGGCACAGGACACACACCTACTAACCTACCCCTCCATTACTGTTGCAGCCATACCAAAGGTAACTAAAGTCAAAAAAATTTTTTGACCAATCATCAAAAAAATATGTTTTTTTTAACCCCCAACCTGATCCAGGTACACACATGCTTACTGACCTACCCTTCCCTTTTCATGGCAACCATTTTAAAGGGTAACTAAAGTAAAAAAAATTAATTTTGACCAATCATCAAAAAAGTTTGTTTGTTTAACCCCCACGTGGTACAGGTACATACATCTACTGACCTATCCCTCCATTACTGTGGCAGCCATATTTAAAGGGTAACTAAAGTAAAAAAAACAATTTTGATTAATAATAAAAAAGGTTTGTTTTTTTAACCCCCATGTGGCACAGTTACATACACCTACTGACCTACCCCTCCATTACTGTTGCAGCCATACCTAAAGGGTAACTAAAGTCAAAAATGTTTTTTGACCAATTATCAAAAAAGTTTTTTTTAACCCCCAACCTGACACAGGTACACAAACCTACTGATCTACTTATCCATTACTGTGGCAGACATACTTAAAGGGTAACTAAAGTCAAAAAAATACATTTTGATCAAAAATCATTATCATTGAAAATGACGCTAATTTTGCCCTAACCAATCAGATGTTAGCTTTCTGATTGATTAGATCAAAATTAGCACCACTTTGGGCTGGGTACACACAAAAGTATTTTTGGCCCAAACAAGCGTTCACTACAAACCCATCATTCCCATTATTGAGTTTTAAGATCTGCAGCAAACACACATATTACCTTCCAAAATGCAGCCCTTCAAGCCAAATTCAAAGTTTATACTTAAACTTTCCCTTTCTAGTTGTTTGCAGGGTGTGTTGAGTATATATGTAAAGGTATAGATATATAATTTTTAAGATGTGTTCCCGATCTGTATCCCCACACTTGTATCTGTATGTTTCCCCCCCACTTAGATTGCAAGCTCTTCGGGGCAGGGATTTCATTCCTAATGTGTTGAGACTTGTTGCCGTTATATATCCATTTATACATGTATGTAACCGATGTATGAAATTGTATTTAATTTAATTTTTATCTATCTTTATGTAAAAATACACTATTATTAAACTGATCTGATGTACATATACAGAGAAGCTCTACAGATCTCTAATGTAAACATATGTGTATTTATAATAATACTTCTTTAGTTCCGTGTAAGTTATCTTATGGTTAATAATAACACTCACCAAGGTGATATATCAAATAAGGATTTATTGTATGGAGTAGTTACAAATTATGCAAAGTAAAAAAACAGTCAAGTATATTAGAGACAGCCTACAAATGTTAACTATATACTTTAAGTATAATTAGTCTATTATGGTGTGTGTGTGTGTGTGTGTGTGTGTGTGTGTGTGTGTGTGTGTGTGTGTGTGTGTGTGTGTGTGTGTGTGTGTGTGTGTGTGTGTGTGTGTTTGTGTGTGTGTGTGTGTGTGTGTGTGTGTGTGTGTGTGTGTGTGTGTGTGTGTGTGTGTGTGTGTGTGTGTGTGTGTGTGTGTGTGTGTGTGCTTACCTCCTCCTTCTTCCTACTAAAATCAACCTCCAACTCCCACCTCCCACTCCCACCACAGTGTGTGAATCCTGACAAGTTATATACATCTCTGGTGGCTTTAGTTACACTCTAAAAGTTCCATGAATGGTCACAACTTATGTTACTGATGAACTTCATTTTCCAAAATAACTTCTACTACTTTGTGAGTAAGCAAGACAGTTGTGCATACATTAATAAGCTTTGGTTAACTCTTTACAATACTGATTAACCCTTTATACTGGATTCAACACTTTATAATGGCTTGCACTTATCCCCTTGTTTGCATTCTCTGTATTTTATAATGTACAGTGCTGCGTACCCAAGTGGTGCTTTATAAATAAAATTATACATACGTACATACATACAATAAAGGTTGTATTTTAACTATCGGGTGTGGCAAGTAAGTGCTTACAGGGGATACTTTAGTGGGGGCCTTTCACCAACTCTTTTATTATTTTTTATTATCCATCAGACACTGTAATAAATATCCACTGCTATTTATTCACCTAGACACACATGCTTGACCTATAAAGATAACAGGATGCGCTAGAATTGCCTTGTGATGTCATAGGTGTGAGTGTTTCTGTAAATTGGAATGAAGAAGAATGTACTCAGAGATGTTTTGCAGCAGAGCTAAGTAGTTATGTGGATTGTAAACCTCAGCAGATAATTACCGGACTAGTCACAGGAAGCTTTGTTTGGTGTTTAGAGCTGTAATTATACAACTGAAATGTCACGTCAGGTCTATTAACAGGGCAGTTTGTTATTTGCACTTCCAAAGACCAATTTCATTCTGGCTGTGAGTTATATAAAAATCCCAGGACTGCTACAATGTCACACTAGTGTTGGTTGTCTTATTTCCCTCTTGTTTACATATAAACTGACATTGATGGGTCATTGAATCTATCAGGGTTAGCACCACATTAGTGCTTAAAGGGACTGTCCACCCCTCTTTCCAAAAACTGATATAATGTAGATAACCCACCAAAACCTTAACTTCGTTTCAGTCACAATTTACAAATCAGCTCCCACACAGAGTATATACTCACAAAGCTCCTCGCGCCACCGCCGCTTCGGGTTCTTCTCCCAGTCTCCACTGTGCTGCTCGTCTTTTGTGTGTTCTTGAGCAGCCGCAGTGGAGACTGCTCCGGAATGGCAGTCAGTGATTGGCCGTGACGTCACGTCACGCCGACACTGACTGCCTTACCCGGAAGTGCAGAGCCGCGGCGGTGGAGCGAGGAGGAGCATGTAAGTAATATCCCTGGTGGGAGCTGATTTGTAATTGTGACTAAAACGAAGTTAAGGTTTTGGGGGGTTATCTACATTATATCAGTTTTTGGAAAGAGGGGTGGACAGTCCCTTTAAGCTGGGTACACACCTAAAAGATTTTTGAAAGATGACAGACAGAATCTGCAAGATTCTTCATTTTTTCCCTATGACAGATATAGCCTCCTCCCAGAAAACCAGGATGAAGCACAGTTAGATCAACTGGACTTAAAGTTTAGTTCTTGTAGACATTTCTCTAGTCATCCGACTGGCTTTCTCAATTCAGAATGTCTTGTACAAGAATCTGCAATTAAGTGCCCTGGAAAGTCCCAATTAGCATATGACAGCCAGGTGTTAGGAACCTTCTGAATGCAAGGTGTGGATGCATTGAGGCTAAGGGTTGTTATTGAAACTGCCCAGGGTAAGGTGTCAAAACAGAATTGTACATGGCAGACAGTTGGTGTCGAACCCCCCCACCACTATATTTTTGATGTTTGACTCCGACCACCCTTTAGATCACAAGCTGGGTGTCATCAGAACCCTGCAACACAAAGCAGAGAACATTCCCACTAGCACAGAGGCGATGGCTAAAGTTACTAAACATATCAGAGGAGCCCTTAAAACTTGTAGATATCCAGACTGGGCCTTTGTCAAAAGAAGTAGAAGGAAAGAAAAGAAGTTGAAGTTTAGTTCTTGAAGACATTTCGCTAGTCATCCGACTGGCTTTCTCAATTCAGAATGCTTGTGAAGGTTCTCATTCATCCAGGTCATGGTATATCGGTTGTATTCAATAGATCAACTGACTTGAAGTTAGTTCTTGAAGACGTTTCGCTAGTCATCCGACTGGGTTTCTCAATTCAGAATGACTTGTACAAGAATCTGTGGCAATTATGTACCCTGGAAAATCCCATTAGCATATACACGCCAAGTGTTAGGGCGTGATTGGATAGTGGTAAGAGGTGTTATAGGAACCCCAGAGGCTGTTGACATGTGAGAAAAGGGCTAGGCCATAACAGCACTCTTACCAGCAGAACTGATCTCAACCCAGAACAGTTCCTACTGGACTTGTGCCTGAATACCACCTATTTCAAATACAGGATAGTAAGTTCTATAAGCAAAAACACGGATGTGCTATGGGATCTCCAGTTTCACCTATTGTGCCAACCTTTACATGGAGGAGGTAGAAAAACGGCGCTTAATACCTTTAAGGGCATATCACCCAGCCACTGGTTCAATATGTGGATGACACACCGGTTAAATCCCACCAAAGGAAGTCAAGCTTTCACAGAACACATAATGCTTAACCAAAACATCAAATTTACAAGGGAAGATACAAACAACAAAACTGGCTGCTCTTGTACCCTTGGTAGAAGTTAAGGAAAATGGTAAACTGGAAGTAGAGGTTTACAGAAAACCAACACACACAGATCAGTATTTGATGTTTGACTCCCACCACCCTTTAGATCACAAGCTGGGTGTCATCAGAACCCTGCAACACAGAGCTGAGAACATCCCCACTAGCACAGAGGCGAAGGCTAAAGAAATGAAACATCTCAGAGGAGTCCTTAAAACTTGTGGATATCCAGACTGGGCCTTTGTCAAAAGAAGTAGAAGGAAAGAAAAGAACACGAATACCAACAGTGAAGGGGAAAAGCAAGACAGGAGAAAGAACATGGTCATCCCATATGTAGCAGGAGTCTCAGAGAAATTAAGGAGAATTTTCAAAAAACACCGTATCCCTGTCTGCTTTAAACCAAACAATACACTGAGGCAGCAATTGGTACATCCGAAAGACCCAATACCGAAACACAAGAAAAGTGACATCATATATGCAGTGCAGTGCAGTGAAGAATGCTCTGATTTGTATGTGGGGGAGACCAAACAGCAACTGCATCAACGTATGGCCCAGCACAGAAGAGCCAATTCCTCGGGTCAGGACTCAGCTGTGTACCTGTATCTTAAGGATAAAGGACATACCTTTGAAAATTGAAATGTTAACATATTGGCAAAGGAACGTGACTGGTTCAAGAGAGGTGTTAAGGAGGCCATTTATGTGAAAATAAAGAAACCAAGCCTAAATAGAGGTGGGGGGGTTCGACACCAACTGTCTGCCATGTACAATGCTGTTTTGACACCTTACTTTGGGTGTTCCTATAACACCTCTTAGCCACTATCCAATCACGCCCTTAACACTTGGCTGTGATATGCTAATTGGGATTTTCCAGGGTACATAATTGCCAAAGATTCTTGTACAAGTCATTCTGAATTGAGAAAGCCAGTCGGATGACTAGCGAAACGTCTTCAAGAAGTAAACTTCAAGTCCAGTTGCTTCAAGAACTAAACTTCAAGTCCAGTTGATCTAATTGAATACAACAGATATACCATGACCTGGATGAATGAGAACATTCACAAGCAAAGGTTCGTTCTGTTTTCGAACTGTATGGAAAGTTCAAGAGGTCGAAAAAGGACCCATTAAAGTCAATGGGAGTCAAATACTTCAAAAAGTTTGAATTAAATACAATTAAAATATCAATGGTAACTTAATGTAATTGGCTGTGGGACCTGAGAAATGGTCTGGGTAATAGGTTCGAATATCCAGGACTTTAGAAAAATCTATTTTACTCTCACGCGTGCTACTTTCGAGCTCTCGCGTTCGAACATTCGATAATTATCCCATAAACGATATTTACTAGTGGATTGGTATAATAGACATTTTACTTGCATATTCGAAAATTCAATATTAACTCGCATATAGGTATAATAGACATTTTACTCGCATATTCGATAATTCGATATTTAATCGCATATTGGTATAATAGACATTTTACTCGCATATTCGTTAATTCAATATTTACTCGCGTATTGGTATAATAGACATTTTACTTGCATATTCGTTAATTCAATATTTACTCGCGTATTGGTATATAGACATTTTACTCGCATATTCGATGATTCGATATTTACTTGCATATTGTTTCGATATATACTTGCGTATAATCGTTTATTCGATATTTAATCGCGTATTGGTATAATAGACATTTTACTCGCATATTCGTTAATACGATATTTACTCGTGGATTGGTATAATAGACATTTTACTCGCATATTCGATAATTCGATATTTACTCACGTATTGGTATTTTACTCTCACGTGTGCTACTTTCGAGCTCTCGCGTTCGAATATTTCGAGAATTATCCCATAAACGATATTTACTCGTGGATTGGTATAATAGACATTTTACTTGCATATTCAATAATTCGATATTTACTCGCGTATAGTTATAATAGACATTTTACTCGCATATTCGATATTCGATATTTACTCACATATTGGTATATAGACATTTTACTCGCATATTCGATGATTCGATATTTACTTGCATATTGTTTCGATATATACTTGCGTATAGGTATAATAGACATTTTACTTGCATATTCGTTAATTCGATATTTACTCACATATTGGTATATAGACATTTTACTCGCATATTCGATGATTCGATATTTACTTGCATATTGTTTCGATATATACTTGCGTATAATCGTTTATTCGATATTTAATCGCGTATTGGTATAATAGACATTTTACTCGCATATTCGTTAATACGATATTTACTCATGGATTGGTATAATAGACATTTTACTCTCATATTCGATAATTCGATATTTACTTGCGTATTGGTATAATAGACATTTTACTCGCACTTTCATTTATTCGATATTTACTCGCGTATTGGTAAAATAGACATTTTACTCGAACGTTCAAACATTGGATAATTCCATAAATTATCAAAAGTCCAAGAAATCAGGGTCCGGGGTAGTTCGAGAAGTCCGAGTTTGTTAAAACTCGAATTGTACTCGGGTCCATCTCTACTTTTCAATCCGAACAGAAGGTTTTCAGACAGTTATCGGCTTCCTTTACTGTAGACTGGATATCCACAATATCAGGGGTGGGAAAACGTTGGCGTTTTGTCTAAAAATATGGGATTAAGTCTTGTCGGTTTTTTTTTTGCACACATTTGTGAGTACCTCTGTCTTCTTTGGCTTCGGGCAGTGCTGCCAGCATGGATGAGACTTTAACACGGAGGACTTTGTAATAGCCCACGTTATATTAATATCAGGATGGACAAGTCTTATGGCAGCAGTACACATGGCCAATAATTAGCAAATCCTGTCAGATCCAACATGTTTAGCTGATTATCATGCATACGTACTGCATGAGAACAACCAATCAGACCGACCAAAAACTTTACAATCTAAGCACATTTATGTGACACATACAACCTTTCAGTATGTATTTTGATTGGTTGATCTTTAAGCAATTTCCATCTGTCTATATGGTGTGTGTGGCAGACTGGTAGATCATTCACATTATGGCCACCATAGCAATGTGGTGATAGGGAGCTGTAGGTACTTACAAACTCTGTAGCATGAGGTACAGACAAAATGGCTGGAATCCAGACACGGCACACTGCATCTATATTGTCCCACAGCGGTGTTTCCAAGTGCAGGGCTATCCAGAATCTTCCCTTTAGGTCAGGGTCTGGAATGTCTCCTAACACATCACAGATATATATCTCACCCTGCCAAATGTGGCTTCCAGGCAGGGTGGGGAGAAGGGTGAGTGTCAAAAAAGGGGTGTTCCGGGGGGTGGAGATTATAGGTACATGCAGGTTGCGGTAGTTTGTGGTGGTCTCGTGTTAGTGTGGGAGGCCCTGTCAAAATTCAGGAGATTCCCGCAAAAGCTGAGAGGTTTGGAATACCTGACATCATCCCAAGCACAGACAAACACCACCTTCCTCCTTATACCAGCTCCTCACATCCCCCCCCCCCTCAAAAACTTTCCTTCTCAGTAGCTCTGTAGGTCTAGGTCTGTATTCAGCAGTGGCCATCTATGAGAAGGGCAAACGGGATTTACTTCAGCCCGCAGCACTTTCATGTCACAACAGTAGTTATAGCTTAGTGGTAAAGGTAAGTCCTAAGCCATTTATACATAAAGAGAAAGGCAGATAAAAATCATGTTATTATTTAATGGTCTCCACTCATTCATCCAGGTCATGGTATATCTGTTGTATTCAGTTAGATCCACTGTACATAAAGTTTAATTCTTGAAGACTTTTCGCTAGACTTTCGACTGGTTTCTCAATTCATAATGACTGATAAGGTGTCAAAACAGCATTGTACATGGCAGACAGTTGGTGTCAAAACCCCAACCCCCACCCCCATTCAGGCTTGGTTTCTTTATTTTCACATAAATGCCCTCCTTGACATCTCTCTTGAACCAGTCCTGTTCCTTTGCCAAGATGTTGGCATTACAATCTTCAAAGGTATGTCCTTTATCCTTAAGAAAAATATAGCTAAGGAAAAAGGACATAACTTTGAAGATCACACCTTGCATTCAGAAGACCCCAAACACCTGGCTGTGATATGCTAATTGGGACTTTCCAGGGTACATAATTGCCACAGATTATTGTACAAGTCATTCTGAATTGAGAAAGCCAGTCGGATGACTAGCGAAACGTCTTCAAGAACTAAACTTCAAGTCCAGTTGATCTAACTGAATACAACAGATATTCTGAATATATAATTTAGAGTTGGGGGCAGCGGCAGGTATACGCCATGTGACCAGTCTTTTTTTTTAAGGGAGGACATGCCCTTTAATGACTGGTCAGGAGGGCCACAATAGATAATAATGGGTAATTTTGTATGTGCCAAACCCTTCAATTTAAAAACGAAGTATCCCAGCATATTGGGTTGTGTTATGGAGAACTGACAGTTAATGAGAAAGACAGAAGGTGCCTTATAGTGGTCCAATGCTATAGAGTGCTCTTTGAATATAAACTGCGTACAAAGGAGCTCGCCACTATTCACTTCTGTTGTAAAAGGAGTGGCACCGGAGGCAATCAGCTCACAGCACTCCCCCTAGTGGCCCTCCTGTCTATAACTATTTCAAGGCAAGGTAGAGTAGATATTGAGATATGCCGTGACCTGGATGAATGAGAACCTTCACAAAGAGCTAGGCAGTGAACAACATTTTTGATGAAAACAACTGGAACAAATGATAGAGTATTGATTTGCTTTCTGAAACACTCACATTAAAACCACCTTGCCATGTTCCTGTTTATACCAGAGGCAACCGACTTTAATCCTTAAGGATGTAAACAGCCCAGGACACAGTACCAGTCTGTAGCCCATCAGTGATTTCAGTCACACCTGTGAGTTAATAATAATTCAGTTAACTGTTCACTGGTGCTACTTAATGTCTTACAAATGCCCATTAGAATTCTGTGGAGCGTGAGGGTGATATTTACTGCATTCCATGTTATGGGGCCTTCTATGTAACAATCCTGCAGATACCCCGTATCATACAATAAGTATCGTCTAAAGAAAGGTTTCCACTATGTCATTTAAGAAATAATCAGAACGCCTATCACCACATGGATAGAGATAAACGAAACTGGGTTTTATTGGATTAGCGCTTCCCCAGAATTCCACACAAATTGGCAACAAAATTTCTTTCCAGAGGAAGTTCCTGGTGTTCAACTTCCAAAAGTTCCGCCGGATCCTAGAAGTTTTTAAAACCCTCATTACTACACGCGATATTTGGATATCCTAATAAAGTACGATCGGGTTTGTTGTGGGTATGGGCCCCTTAACATTCTGCACTACAGAAGTTTTCCTACTTTGATGATTATTTATGACACACAAACGAGATAATACATAGTGCAGATCAGTGGGCACAAGGTTTCCCGAGATTGGAGCAATGAGGGACAAAATGACAACACACTACTCACGTCATCTGCTTCCACAATTCAGAGCTCCTTCTTCATACTAAACCTTTTTAGAATAACATTGGCTGACTTCCAGATAAACTAACTAGATAAATGATATAAATTTGTTCAGTTGTTTGTCCTTACTTTTTAAATTACACCCATTAAAATTGCAGCTTTCACAAGTACGTGATATGACGTGAAGTTGCCATAAATCAAAACTAATGATAGGAAAAACAAACATAAATAATTCTATTCCACTACACCCAGGATTGGCCCTGAATCTATTGACTTATTATTTCACTCTAAAGCTGGGTACGCACATCACAGATTTTTGAAAAAAATCCCTCTATAGGGAGTCTACCGCGGCCGAGGGAAATTTATAAACTTTCCCAAACGAGCGCTCGGCCAACAATAATGTTGTTATTGTTAACCGCGCACTCATTCGGGAAAGCCGCCAGACACAGTGCCGATAAAGCCCCGATACTGTCGGATCCGACGGTATCGGGGCTGTATGTACCTAGCTTTAGGCTGACCATGATACACTAGGCAGACATTAGATAGAGTTGTGATATCTATCTAATGTCTAAAGACAATTAAAAAAAGTGTTTTTTATCTTGAGATGTTCCTATCTGACCCATTCATTTTGTGATGTCAAATTGATTGCATGAAAGAACAGGTTAGGCGATTCTAGAGAGATTGGACAAGTAGTGTAGTGCCAAATCGAATGGGATGAAAAACCTGCAGTGTTTTTATTGTGGAACGAGCATTTGGACATGCCGATAAATAACAGCTGATTGTGCAGTCTCCTATTGACAGCATGGTTGGCTGCGTGAACAGTCGGCTGCTGTGACCCGTCAGGCCGGCTGGGAAGAAATATTTGTCCCTGTGTACCCAGCTTAAAGGCTTGTACATGCTGGCTGATATTTCAGCCCAAAGATTTGCTTTGATTGGGCAATGGTCGGTTGTGACTTGCCAACATGACAAATCATTTCCATCACCATATTACCATGCTTTATACTAGATGGCAAGACACAACACATGCCTTAGTGTTCCTACAATCCATTGCTCCTAATTTATACCTCAACTTTTTAAGGTCACCTCACCATCTTGCCAGGTAAATCTGCATTAACCAGTTTAGTAAATGTCATTGTTTATAATGCCAGTTTCCACCTATGTTTCATACATTATTCTTTTATGTACATTTACATCAGGCCCTGCCCCCTAGAGCTTACGATCTAAGCACATTTATTTGACACATACAACCTATCAGTATGTCTTTATGATTGTGGGGGAAACCAGAGTGCCCGGAGGAAACCCACGCAAGCACAGGATATAAAAATTATAGGGAGAACATTCGTGACTGACATACTCCCTACGTCCGCGGCCGACTCCCTATACTTTAGCAAAGGGAGCTTACTGTGAACGTGGGCGGCATGGAACTTTGCCGATAATAATCGGGAATGTATGTACCCAGCTTTAGAGATTATAGTGTATAGTGGGGTCAGGGGGTGTAGCCAATAAGTGCACATGCTCACAAGTCTCTTTGAATACTATTCAGGCTGTGAATTGTACTGACAAAAACATGGAAGCCTTCTTAGTTGTATTGGTGTTCTGGGGGGAAAAGCTTTAATATTAAGATCTAGTGCTCCTTTAAGATGGGGGGGGGAAGAAAGTTTCATCTTCAGGTTAGGAAAGGTTTATTTACAGTGAGAACAGCGATACTGTGGAATTGTCTTCCAGCAGATGTGATAATGGCAAGTTCATTGTATATCTTTAAAATTAGTATTGGTATTAATACATAAGTTCTCATTAATCCAGGGATCCTTTCCAAATGCCATTTGGAGTCAGGAAGGAATATTTTCCTTTCATGCTGTGTTTTTCCCTTCCTCTGGATCAATTGTTAGGTAGGGTTCATGGGTAAGCTAGAAACCTCTCAAACAATGTTACTATGTAATATATTTGTGGAGAACTAAATTATCCAGGCAAATTAATATTACCTGTTTTACTAACATTCTAGATTTCACCCCTTACCCTGTGCTTATTAAGAAGCAATGATCTAGATGTTGGTGACATCACCAAAATCTGGATCATGCAAATTAAAGCTCTCCAATCAGTGAAACTTTGTGAAAAGGTGTCTGGACTGTTTAAAGATTGTCGTGTCTTTAGAATGCTGTATCTATGTGAAGAATCAACCGTCAGGTAAACTGTGATTTCACCTAAAAGCCTTAAAGGGACTGTCCACCCCTCTTTTGAAAAATGAATATGTGGTAGATAAGCCCCCAAAACCTAGACATCGTTTAAGTCTCAACCTTTAATTCGGCTCCCACACAGGGATATTATACTTACATCCTCCTCCTCGCTCCACCGCCGCGGCTCTGCACTTCCGGGTAAGGCAGTCAGTGTCGGCCGTGACTGTGACGTCACGGCCAATCACTGACTGCCATTCCCGGACCAGCCTCCACTGCGGCTGCTTGGGAACAGAAAAAGCGGCCACAGTGGAGACTGGGAGAAGAACCCGGAAGCGGCGGAGGAGCGAGGAGGATGTAAGTATAATATCTCAGTGTGGGAGCCGAATTAAAGGTTGAGAATTAAATGATGTCTAGGATTTGGGGGCTTATCTACCACATATTCATTTTTCAAAAGAGGGGTGGACAGTCCCTTTAAAGCCTGTAAATGATATATTGTAGAATGTTGTCAACAAAATATACTTTATAGATATTTTAGAAAAACAGTTTTAACCCTTCCCTAAACATCTGCAACGCTGGGTTTGTTCTGTAAGTTGTGTTTCCAGATCTAAAGCCTCATTCACACGTATGGGGCCTTGTGTCTATAAGTAAGGGGTAAAACCCAAAACGCATTAGACCTTTATCCTGCACATGTTCCCTGGTAGCCAGCTTGGCTTGAACAGGTTGAAGTGACCTCGCAGTGACTGCAGTTAAGGTACTGTTATCTGTCCACAAATATCAGCTACAGTTGTTCTGTCCCGATCGTGCTTCTATCTCTAGTATTGGCGCGCATGCGCCTAAGAGAGTGCGCATGGTCGGGACAGCAGTTGTTAGAGCAGGAGCGTCTGCGAGCGGAGCGGAGCAAAGGTAAGTTCCAGTGTCCCCTGAGCAAAATATTATTCACAGGGTGGTGAGAATAAGCGTTCTCACCTCCCTGTGAATAATACAAACGGAGAGCAAAGACTTCAAATGTTTGGTATATGGGTTTACAATTCCTTTAAAGGGCATGTCTACCCTTTAAATAACAACAGCCTTAATATCATTTGCAGAAACTCCTCCGATCAGGGGCGTGTTTAGGGGGGGATTCCTGGTGTAGCAAAAAGAAAGGTGAAGGATCGCACACCTTACATGTAAACAAACCTGTTTATTGAACCATCAACAGAAACACGCACAATGTTTTGGGGGGCTCCTCCCCCTTCATCAGGTGCTAGTACTAGCAAAAAGTACAGAATATATAATATTATGATGCATATATAATAGAATATATGGATGTATTTGGTCATGAACTTCCTTCTGGGGTTGTTCGGTGGTAACCCATTCAGGAATCCCCCCTTGAAAATCCTGCGCTTGCCCCTACCGATCTTTACTTACCTTCCCTCTATTCTCCGCCGCACTGCCAGGCCCTCTGCTTGCATGGAACTGCAAGCAGGGGGTGGGACCGGCATCCGCCTCCGTGATTGGCTGAGAGGCAGGACTGCCGGACGCAGATTCCGGCAGTTCAGAACGGTGAAGGATAGAGGGAAGGTAACTAAAGATCAGGGGACTTTCTGCAAATAATATTAATGTGGTTGGGGCTGGGGGAGCTAGCACTTTAACATATTAAAAGGGATTAATGCTAGGGGGAGGGAGTCCAAAACGGAAGGGAGAGGGAGGGGTGAGGGCTGCTCAGAGCATGCCACAAACCTCTCAGAGGAAGCCTCAGAGGCGGAAACAATTTCCCCCTCTGCTGGGCTCCTGGTGGCCAGTTTTCTGGACTTTGGAGGGGCATTGCAGGGCAACCATTTGGATCTGGAATGTAAGGTAAGGATTTTTCTACACTACAGAGTGGGGCCAGTAGTGGGTTAAATTATAATTTTGGGGGTGGACATGCCCTACATTATTATTATTATTATTATTGATTTATATAGCGCCAACATCTTCCATGGCGCTTTACAATTACATAGTCATACATTACATACAGGGTAATACATGTTATACAAAGTCATACATATTACATACACAGGTAATACATAATATAAGTAAACAGAGTGAGGAGTTTCTTACAGCAATACCGTGATACAATAGGAGAGAGGACCCTGCCCATAGAGCTTACAGTCTAGAGGATATGGGGGTGAGACATAAGGTGACAGGAATCGGTAGGCTGTAAGTAGATTGGCAGTGGAGCGTGAAAGGTGGGTTGGATCATATTGGGTAGTAAGGGGGTAATGTTTAGGCCAAGTTATATGCTTGCCTAAAGAGGTGGGTTTTAAGGTTATGTTTGAAGGTGTTAAGGGATTGTGAGTGATGGACAGACGGAGGGAGTTCCAGAGCAGAGGGGCAGCACGAGTAAAGTCCTGAATGCGGGCATGGGAAGTGGTGACCAGAGTGGATGAGAGGAGGGTATCATTTGCAGAGTGGAGGTTGCACCTGGGACGGTATCGCTGGATCAGCTCTGAGATATATGGAGGGGCTATGTTGGATAGTGCTTTATAGGATAAGGTAAGCAGTTTGAACTGGATCCTTTGTGTGATGGGCAACCAGTGAAGGGACTGACAGAGAGGAGAGGCATTAGAGAAGCGAGAAGAGAACTGAATGAGCTGGGCAGCAGAGTTGAGAATGGATTGAAGCGGCGCCATGCGGTTGTTTGGTAAACCACACAGGAGTGTGTTGCAGTAGTCTAGCCGGGATATGATTAGGGCATGGACTAGGATTTTTGTAGCTTCCTTCGAGAGGAAGGGTCGAATACGGGAGATGTTTGTGAGTTGGAGCCGACAGGAGTTGGCAAGCGAATTGACATGAGGTTTGAAGGAAAGATCGGAATCTAGCATTATTCCCAGGCAGCGGACATGAGGAGATGGGGATATGGGTGTGTTGTTAATATTAATAGTAAGGCTAGGGAGGGGAACAGATTGTGAGGGTGGGAAAAGGACAAGTTCAGTCTTTTCCATGTTTAGTTTGAGGAAGCGGGAGCACATGAAGGCAGAGATGGCACTAAGGCAGTCGGGGACCTGGGGTGTCAGTGTAGGGAGATCCGGGGCAGAGATGTACATTTGGGTATCTTCCACATACAGGTGATACTGGAACCCAAATGAACTAATGAGTTGTCCAAGGCGATAGGTGTTGATGGAGAAAAGAAGAGGACCGAGTACCGAGCCTTGCAGGACCCCCACAGGGAGGGGGCGAGGAGTGGAGCTAGTTTCAGAGTGAAAAACACTAAAGGTCCTACCAGAGAGATAGGAGGATAGCCAAGATAGTGCAGCATCCTGGATACCTAAGGAGGCCAGGATCTGAATAAGTAGAGTGTGGTCGACAGTATCAAAAGCAGAGGACAGATCAAGAAGAATTAGCAAAGAGTAGTGACCTTTAGATTGGTCACTTTAGTGAGGGCAGTTTCCGTGGAGTGGTTGGGGCGAAAGCCTGACTGGAGGTGGTCAAAGAGAGAGTTAACAGACAGGTGATTAACCAGGTCAGCATAGACATGTCTTTCCAGTAGTTTGGAAGCAAAAGGGAGAAGGGAGACAGGCCGGTAGCTGGAAAGAGCAGGCGGGTCAAGGGAGGGTTTTTTAGGTATAGGGGATACAACGGCATGTTTAAATATAGAGGGAAAAATACCAGTGGATAGGGACAAGTTAAAGAGAGAGGTTAGGGCTGGAATGAAGGAAGAGGAGAGCGGGGGAATAAGATGAGAGGGAATGGAGTCGAGGGGGCAGGTGGTGAGACGTATCCAGGATAGGAGAGATAAAAGACCCTGTTTTGTTATAGTGGTGAATCTCGTTAGGGGGCAAGTAAAGCGATTAACCAATGAAGGGAGGCTAGACATTGCAGTGGTAGGGGTAGAGACGGAGGGGGTGAGCAAGGAAGGTAGATTGGGCAGAGCAATGGTAGTGGCTGGAAGCTGTAGGGAGGAGCTAGGGCACACAGGAAAACAACTTTGGATGTTTTCAATTTTCTCTGTGAAATATGAGGCTATTTCATCAGCCGATAAACAGGACTGTGTGCTTACTGTGCATCTTGCTTCACCCCTTAAACCCAAAATCACAAAAGGAAATGAACAGCTGTAGGACAACCGTATATACTCGAGTATAAGTCAAGGTTTTCAGGCTGTAAAAACAGCCTCAAAACTGAACCTCGACTTATACTCGGGTCAGTCACTTACTTGAATGAGGAATCCGGCTTCCGCATCCACTGATGGTCGCATCCACTGACATCACTACTCGGCGCCTGGAAATGAGACCGGCGCCGAGTAGTGACATCAGTGGATGAGACCATCAGTGGATACTGCAGCCGGATTCCTCATTCAGTTAAAGTGACTGAGCCTTCAGGCGAGATATCAGTTGTTTTTCCAGTAAACCCAGTAGTAGCAGGTACATAATACATAATTCAATTTTCTCTGTGAAATATGAGGCTATTTCATCAGCCGATAAACGGGGTAGGCAGAGGAGGTGGCGAACAGAGCAGGGAGTTGATTGAAGAGCTGTTTGGGGTTATGGGATTGGGAGGATATGAGTGAAGAGAAGTAGTTTTGTTTGGCTAGGGACAAAGCACCTCTGATCCGACAAAGGGCACTTTTAAATTAGAGAAAGTCGCTCGGCTATACGGGATTGCCTTTTCAACTTTTTTGTCTGGTCCATAAGCCATGGTTGTGGGTTCCTGCATCTAAGGTGACGGGTGGATAAGGGAGCAACACAGTCAGAGTTGGAAACAGTGTTATGGTAGTGGACAGCTGCATGGTTAGGGTCAGAGAAGGAGGGCATAGAGTTAAGTTGTTGGAGAGGGATAGAGAGTGAATGGGGGTCGAGATTAAGCAGGTCCCTGCATATGGTTGTTAGGGGTTACGGACGGGACAGATGACACAATATTAAATTTGAAAAGATGATCATTAAGGTGCACATAAACAGGACACTAACGGTTGTTCCGTATATACAGCAAGAATTGGAAGGATCAGGAGGCAGGACTTTTGCGGAGGCTTGGTTAGGGGCATTCTGAGGTGGGAAATGGGCATCTTGGGGACGAGGCTGCCAGGTTTAAACTTTGTCACAGAGTTTGTGGAGTCCTAAAAAAGGTACGTTGTGAGGTGCACCCCCTATGGTCTGCGCCACATCAGGTAAGTATACATCAGTTTTTCAATGGGAGGCAATCTTGAAGTTAATTTCTGAGTGTGCCTCCCATTGAAAAACTGATATATACTGCCAGGTTTAAACCACGATTGTGGCCCGGGATTCTAGATTGTGTCCCTGCAGTTGGGACAATCCTGTCCAAATATGAATTCCTGGCTATCAATCAAATCACATAAGACTGGGAGCCATAGTTATGGCAGTGAATTAAACTTCTGCTTGTATGAATATTTAAAATAATATTGTTATCATTCTACCAATCCAAACATGTGCACTTGCCTTGTTATGTATAATTCTGCCAGTGCAATGTGACATGCCTTGGGTAGGAATGTGAGTATAAATATATATCTTGCTATTTTTGGGATCTTTGTGAATACATAAGGACATTAAAACAGCTTCTTCTTTGTACATCCAATAAAAATAAACTGCACGTAACACATCTGTTGATCCTGGGTTTAAAGGAGAACTAACCCCATATTTTTACACTTTAGAATCGGAAAATATCCTCTTTAAAAACACCAATAAGCTTTACAATTCCACTACAGTAAATAGTGACCACACTGTGCTATATACTGCAATACTGGGAAATAAAACACTAACCCCATGTTAGAAAGGCAAATTTCCCCACAACCATATTAACATGACAGGTGAGACACATATTACTGCTTTTATATTAAGGTTTTGGTCTGAGGCTTTAGTTGGAACATTCACAAGCCAGTGAGTAAAAGTTGACAATTCTTAGTGAGATTTCGGAGGCAGATGTGAGATATTGCCTGTGTAAAGCCTGGTACACACGTGCCAATTCTCCCTCCTGACCGATCGTTCGACCGGTTGGCCAGGAGGAATCACTTCAGTCACGGCAAAAGCAGCCACGTCCGACAGTAACCACGACCGAGCGTGCGGTCCCATAGAGGACCGCACGATTGGCCGTGGTTTTCCGACCTGTCCAATCATACATTCGTATTGGATGGTGTGTACCCAGCTTAAAGGAACATAAAATAATTCAAATCCGATTAGACTCCACAGACATTAAACACTTATCATTTAGGACTGTTACAGAATTGTGTAATTTACACAGCCCTGGCTAACAGTAAACCCCATTCCCAGAAGATATTCTGTATACACTAGCTGTGTGCTTACTGTGCATCTTGCTTCACCCCTTAAACCCAAAATCACAAAAGGAAATGAACAGCTGTAGGACAACCGTATATACTCGAGTATAAGTCAAGGTTTTCAGGCTGTAAAAACAGTGACATTAGTGGATGCGACCATCAGTGGATGCGGCAGCCGGATTCCGCTTTCAAGTTAAAGTGACTGAGCCTTCAGGCGAGATATCAGTTGTTTTTCCAGTAAACCCAGTAGTAGCAGGTACATAATACATAAAGGAGAATTAGTTTTAAGTGTGTGTGTATATGTTTTTGTTGGCAAACTTAAAGTACAATGTTCCCAGGGGCCATAAGTGATGTCAACAACTCCTTGTTGTTTTTCCTTAAATTGTATCTGAAAAAATTTCTCTTCCAGTGTGTGTGTGCAGTTCCACTGCAGATGTTTGTAAACTAGAACTCCCAGCTACTAAAGCATGCTGGGAGTTGTAGTTTCCAAACATCTGGAGTGCCAAGGTATTGGGGGTTACTGTGTGGGATCTAAAGGGCAACTAACCCACAATACAGAATCAGGAGGATGGTATCTATTCATTATTAAAGATTGCCTTCTGATTCTGTATTGTTTTGAGGCTTTAGTTGCCCTTTAAATGGACAGCAGAATTCCCATACAGTAGTCCCATACAGTAATAGCCATACTGGATCAAAACAATACAGAATCAGAAGACAGCAGTGGTTATATTTTCTACCCTCGACTTATACGAGTCAATCAGTTTTTACTCAATTTTTAGGTAAAAATAGGTACCTCGACTTATACTCGGATCGACTTATATCCGAGTATATACGGTAACCTGTTATGCAGTGAAAAGTTCTTCTGCCCCTCCCTTTGCCTCTCAAAAAGGATCCACCTCCTCTCCAACTCTCCAAGCTCTTTTATAAACCCACATATGCTCAAGTTTATTAAGAACTACTAGAATAATCATAGTCTTACGTTTCTCAGCTTTTTAACTATTGAGGTTTTGGGGGGATGATTTATCCAAATATTTTTCATTTGAGGGGTGGACTTGCCCTTGAAAATAGCACAACACTAAAAAAATGTGTATATATTACCACGGTAACAACATTCTACATAAAATAAGGAACCCAAGCAATTCTGGCATTGGAAAAAAATTGATTATCAAGCTATGAACACACCCCTACCCTCCAACATTCCCCTGTAAATAGATAGACTATTGGGAAACGCCTTGCACAGAGCTGTGCTAACATCAACTTCACTCAATTATCCTCCCTGCAGTTCTGTACTATGTTGTTTGTATAAGTGTAACTACAGTGTTAAATATAAAGCTGCGCTTGTGATTTGTGCAATAGTCCTCAATTGCAACACATGCGATCTGAAAATGGTGATTGCATGCATTGCTATAACTGACTGGAGCACAACGCAGCCAATGGGGCCACCTATGATGCCCCCCATTAGTATGAGATATAAGATATAAAGCTTCTAAATTTACCTGGACTCTCTGCTTATATGGTGGTGGCACACCTGGTAAGGCTCTAATTTTAGAAACACACAGTCCAGAAGTTTATAAGTTCAAATCCCCAGACTTGTTTCCAATATGTTCCTAGTAAAAATAAAGATTTTACATGTGCTAGTGTTCCACATAGTATCTCTGTTAGGTTAGGAGTAAGATTTCTGCTTTTAGCAAGACAGACTATACGTACAAGTTGCAGATTCAATTTCCCACACATACTTTTGTTTTATTTTTACTGAAATGTTAACATTCTGTTTCTTACAAAAATGCAGGGTTATTCAATAAAAGTTCTTATCGTTTAAAATAGTGCTAATTTTGCCCTAACCAATCAGATGTTAGCTTTCAAATGTTAAATATGATTTGATTGGTTGTGGCAAAATTAGCACCATTTTAAACGATAAGAACTTTTATTGAATCTCTCTGTTGCTTTCTAATAAAATAAACTGTAAAGATTACTTTTCTGTTTTGTATGAAAAATAAAAGATGGTATCATTGTTGGGACATCAGCATTAAATGCGTTTGAAAAAAAAATGTTCTGTGTCAGGGAGAATCTCTGTGCTGTTATGTGATTGGCTGTCAGCTTCTGGGAAACAAGCAACTTCCTTGTTTTGATCTCTTAAACACTACAGAGTACATGCATGTATGGCACCACTTAGCTGAGGGTTTACCCAGATAAGGTGGATTATGGGAGCTAAAACCTAGTATCCACGGGTTAAAGGGTATGTCCACCCTAAAATACAAGTCTTTCTGTAGTGTAGCCACCCCCCTCCCAGCCCCAACAGCATTGTCCATATTTTTTAAAAAAAGCATAGAACTTACTTATCAGCCTTTGTTCCCGCGGCCTCTGCCCGTAATGTTACTTCCGCCAAGGAATCCCGCGGCCTCTGCCCGTAATGTTACTTCCGCGAAGGAAGTAACATTAGGGGCCAGACCGGCAGTCTCGGCTGTGATTGGCGCGGCTGCCAGCTATTGGGAATGTTGCTGGAACAAAGGCTCGTAAGCAATCTGCTATTTTTTTACAATTGGACAATGCAGTTGGGGTTGGGAGGGGGGAGGCTACACTACAGAAAAAGGGCATTGGCTCTTCTGTGCTGGGCCATACGTTGGTGCAGTTGCACTGCACTACGTATATGATGTCACTTTTCTTGTGTTTCCATATTGGGTATTTCGGATTTACCAATAGCTGCCTCAGTGTGTTGATTGGTTTATAGCAGAGAGGGATATGGTGTTTTTTTGAAAATTCTTCTTAATTTCTAAGAAACCCCTGCTAAATAAAGAAACTAAGCCTGAATAGAATTGGGGGATCGACTTCAACTGTCTGCCATTTACAATGCTGTTTTGACACCTTACCCTGGGCGTTCCTATAACACCCCTTAGCCTCAATGCATCAGAAGATCCCTAACACCTGGCTGTGATATGCTAATTGGGACTTTCCAGGGTACTTAATGCCAACAGATTCTTGTACAAGTCATTCTGAATTGAGAAACCCAGTCGGATGACTTGTAAAACGTCTTCAAGAACTAAACTTTAAGTCCAGTTGATCTAACTGACTACAACAGATATACCATGACCTGGATGAACTGGTAAGTGTTATGTAATGTATTTAAGAATAGAGATGGCGAAACCTCACCAGTTCCATTCCATTTTCGGATTTCAGATTCTCGTGAAAATTCTGAAGATACAATATCATATTATCTGCACACTGGCACACTGGCATACTTTATAAACAAAGGGGTTTTAGTATACATTACTGTGATCACATGAATGAAAAGCCTTCCAACCACGTCAAGGTAACCCCAGTCTGGAAGGTCCAAACTTCTAACGTTTTTAAATTTCTTTTACTTCAATTACGATTAGCAAACTGCATTTCTCATTCTTTATATATACATAGAAGAAAGGCAAAAACCAGCAGCATTCTCGGGACTTAAAAGATAAAACAAATATTTTATTTCTCACATTAAAAAATGCACTTGATGCGTTTTTAGCACTTATATATATATATATATATCCAAACGATGGGGTATAGTATGCACTCAGCTCCCTCTGGTATTGAAATGGCCTGGTGCCACCAACGTAATCCTGGATCATACAAACAGCATGGATGTTCGTGCACACAAGGACTTCTTACAATTCTTTTATTAATTCATTAAAGTGCAAATACTGTGCAAAAAAGTAGCAACGTTTCGGCCTTTGTGTGTGCCTTTCTCAGCTCAACAAAAAAGTGAACATACCCTCTTTTTATCAACCTTCAAACTCCTCCCACTTGGCAATCACATGGATTAACGTTTTTAAAAACACATTCTTATAAAAACTATTTCTAATAGTGATAAATACTTTTAGGATGATGTGCAATGTATAGTGCAATTAAAGTGACTGTGCATTCCATAAATAAACCAAAAACACCTATACATGATACATATTATGCAGTGTCTAAAATATTACTTTTTCATAAGTTACTTTTCATAAAATAGTCACATAGTTAAAACTTTACACATAACACCAAATAATGTATTGTAAGTCAATCTACTCCTATTACGAATATTTCTTGAACATTGCACCCTAGGTGAATTATTGCACCATATTAAGGATACTGGAAAACGAATGTTAGGGTATGCGCAATACCATACATCCGATCGTGTCTGTCATAGTATGTCAGCAACGACTGCATGTAAATTAGATTATCTATCATTAAGAAAACATTTGAATGAACAATTTTCATTTAGTCCTTTTGGGTTTCAATGTTGTCTAAATTTATCCAGAATACTTCCTTTTGTAACAATATTTTAGAAACGATCTCCTCCTCTTCTTAGCGGTGGTACATGGTCTATCCCTATAAACTGTAAATCCGAAATTGAATGTCCTTTCTCTAGGAAATGGTTTGCTACCGGTTTTCGTCGTCTTTTTATCTCTGAAAGCTACATTAATTGCCGACCGATGTCCATCAAATCGTAGTCTTAGTGTTAAATCTGTTTTGCCCACATAATATAAGTTGCATGGGCTTTTTGATTAGATTACAACATGTGTAGTAGAGCAAGATATGTGATGTCTTATTTTTATCTGTCTTCCTGTATGTGGATGCAAGAACGTCCGGTCCGGTATCATGTTCCTACAAGACATACATTTATATTGACATTTGAAACACCCAATTGTTTTTTTGATAGCCATTATCGATTGTTGATATTTACTCACGGGATCCCTAGTTATATATATGATATCTCTCAGATTGCTGGCTCTTCGAAACGCCACTGTAGGTTTTTCTGCTGGCAGTTTCTCTCTTCAAACTTTCATCCGCTTTCAAAAATGTTCCATTTTCTTATGCTTTTTTGTATTTCTTTGCCTAGGTTAGAAAAGAGGTTGTACAAATAAATTGGTTGTTTTCCTTTTCTTAGATTTTCTATTTTTATTCACTTTTATCCAGGCCTTTTTCTCTCGGCCCTTTCTATATATATCAGGGTAACCTCTTTGTGAAAACGGTTTTCATCTCTTCCAATTGTTTAGTCTCTTTTGTGGGGTCTGAATTATTCCTTATTACCCTCGCTAACTGTGAGATAGGTAGGGAATTTTTTAAGGAAGCTGGATGACAACTCCTGTAGTGTAATAATGTATTTCTATCCGTTTCTTTACGGTATAGGGAATAGCTTAATTTGGTTCCCTCTCTCTTAATAGATAGTTTTTTTTAGAAGAGGGTCCCAGGGGATCACAGGACAGGGGTGGAAGAAGAAGAGATTCCCCATCAGAAGAGGGCGTAAGCCCGCGCTCAAGGGAAAGAATAGGAATTGATCCCTGTCTTTAATATTTCCCAGCGTCCCCTGACAGACCCAGAAATCCATTTATTCAGAAAGGACTTTCATTTGTACCCACACAAATTTAATAACTTTCAGTGGGAGGTTGACTTATTTAAATAATAGATTATAATCTGAGAGACATTATGGAAGCCCTAACTCTAGAGATGACGGAATGTGCTAAAGTTAAAAAGTACATTTGATCCATATACAAGCAATGCAACAATACGCTGTTACAACAACAGACGGTTAAGGAGGAAGTCTCCCAGGTCCGGAAAAATAAAAAATGAGACACAATTTAACAAAGTTAGAACAGAAGGCCCATAAAGATTTAAGTAAGGACAACAGCATCATTATCAGAAATGCAGACAAAGGTGGGGGAATAGTTATCATGGACTACACTTTTATAGAGGAGAAGCTCTATCTCAATTGAATGACATCAACACATATATAAAACTAAAGGACAACCCGATACAGGAATTTCAGTTGCAAATTAATGAAGTTGTAAACAGAGCATTAACCATGGGAATCATGATCAGTCAACACATAAATACCTTATACAAGAACATCCGAAATGTCCCATGTTCTACACTATCCCTAAAATACATAAGAGTATAGAAGCTCCGCCAGGACGCCCTATAATATCAGCAAGGAATAGTGTATTGGAACCACTTGGGAAATACATAGATAAGATATTAAACCTAGTGTTCAGTCTATGGAAACATATATCAAAGATTCTGCACATTTTATATCTATAATAGAAGATGTTTCTTTATGTGATGGAAATGAAATCTGGCTCGCTACATTAGATGTGTCTAGCCTATACACTAACATCCCACATATACTTGGCATTCGAGCTGTTAGAGCAATTAATCAGAGACAATGGAGACACCAATCGATCACAAGAATTTACTCTAAAATTATTGGAACTAACATTAAATATAACTATTTCCGTTTGAGAATGTATATTATATGCAGAAGGCAGGTACAGCCATGGGTGCGGCCATGGCACCAGCATACGCAAACATCTTTATTATCAATATGAAAAACAACATATCATTCTAATATGGAAGTAACCTTGTACTTTACCGCAGGTATATAGATGACATCTTCCTGTCTGGCAAGGACCTGAGAGAGATTCCGGAGATGATTGAAACATTGAATAATCTGGAAACAACTATCAGATTTACCCACAGGTTAGTCAAGAAGAAATGAGTTCCTTGATTTATCTATTAAGAGAGAGGGAACCAAATTAAGCTATTCCCTATACCGTAAAGAAACGATAGAAATACATTATTACACTACAGGAGTTGTCATCCAGCTTCCTTAAAAAATTCCCTACCTATCTCACAGTTAGCGAGGGTATAAGGAATAATTCAGCCCCCTACAAAAGAGCTACAATTGGAAGAGATGAAAAACCGTTTTCTACAAAGAGGTTCCCTGAATATATACTAGAAAGGGCCGAGAAAAGGCCTGGATAAAAGTGAATAAATGAAAAATCTAAGAAAGGAAAACAACCAATTTATTTGTACAACCTCTTTTTCAACCTAAGGCAAAGAAATACAAAAAAGCATAAAGAATAATTGGAACATTTTGAAAGCGGATGAAGTTTGAAGGAGAAACTGCCAGAAAAACCTACAGTGGCGTTTCGAAGAGCCAGCAATCTGAGAGATATCTTAGTGAAAACGGATCCCGTGAGTAAATATCAACAATCTGATAATTGGCTATCAAAAAAAAACAATTGGGTTGTTTCAAATGTCATAAATGTATGTCTTGTAGAACATGATCCTGGACCGGACTTCTTGCATCCACATACAGGAAGCAGATAAAAATAAGACATCACATATCTTGCTCTACTACACATGTTGTATTCTAATCAAATGCCCATGCAACTTATATTATGTGGGCAAAACAGATTTAACACTAAGACTACGTATTTGTGTGACATCGGTCGGCAAATATTGTAGCTTTCAGAGATAAAAAGACCGTAAAACCGGTAGCAAACCATTTCCTAGAGAAGGACATTCAATTTCGGATTTAACAGTTTATAGGGATAGACCATGTACCACCGCTAAGAAGAGGAGGAGATCGTTCTAAAATATTGTTACAAAAGGAAGTATTCTGGATTAAATATTTAGACAACTTGAAACCAAGGACTAAATGAAAATTGTTCATTCAAATGTTTTCTTAATATAGATAATCTAATTTACATGCAGTCGTTGCTGACTACTATGACAGACACGACGGGATGTATGGTATTGCGCAATACCCTAACATTCGTTTCTCAGTATCCTTAATATGGTGCAATAATTCACCTAGGTGGCAATGTTCAAGAAATATTCGTAATAGGAGTAGATTGACATTACAATACATATTTGGTGTTATGTGTAAAGTTTAAACTATGTGACTATTTTATTGAAAAAGTAACTTATTGAAAAAGTAATATTTTAGACACTGCATATATGTATCATGTATAAGGTTTTTGGTTTTTTTATGGAATGCACAGTCACTTTAATTGCACTATGCATTGCACATCATCCTAAAAGTATTTATCACTATTAGAAATATGTTTTTATAAGAATGTGTTTTTAAAACGTTAATCCATGTGATTGCCAAGTGGGAGGAGTTTGAAGGGTATAAAAGAGGGTATGTTCACTTTTTTGTTTGAGCTTGAGAAAGGCCACACACAAAGGCCAAACGTTGCTACTTTTTTGCACAGTATTTGCACTTTAATGAATTAATAAAAGAATTGTAAGAAGTCCTTGTGTGCACGAACATCCATTGCTGTTTGTATATATATATATATATATATATATATATATATAAGCATTTACCTAATTAAAAATAATATAATAAATACAGGGAATTACCATTCCCATTATTAAAAGGTTATTCGAACTCCACAATTCTGCAAGTGGCAAGGCCCCAGTGCAATTTGTGATCCGCAGTGGTTTTTATTTTTAATGTAAATTGCGAGAAGTAGGCCCCAGTGTGTGGCGCTGCAATCCGCTGTGATTTTCTTACGCATACAATCTTAATACAAGTCAGTGGAAGCGCATGAAAAAGCAGAAACACAAATCAATAGGATATGCGATTTTCTTTTTAGCAAGTGCAAACGCACATAAAACCGAATACGCAAGCGCATGGCAAAAGAGCACAGTAACGTGTGAAGAGCATGCGCACGTCGGCAACAATTCACACATGTCCGTTTGTGCTGCAATGCATGAAATTCGCAAAAAAATCATCACTTGCGCTCTGAAAAAATAACGCAGCACATGCAATGTGCCCACCCACATGAACAGGCGTTTCTCATGCTCACAAAGCTTTAGCGTGGCCCTTAATGAACAGAAATTCTGCGTACAGGTGTAATGTCTCTGCTCGAAGGTAAAGGCTGACCTGGTCTTACCTTCCCCCAACTACCAGATCAGGGGAAACCCAGGGGACATCCATGTGGAATGCTCATGATATTATACTATGCTATCATTGATATAGATAAGGTCATGGTGATACTGACACTAGTCCCCCCCCCCCCCTAAACCATTAAAGCTGCACCATGAAGAGAGATCAACATATAACCCCCTGCAGCCCTATTACAGTCAGTCAGATCTATCACCCAGGTGTGGTTCCCATCAGTCCGTCAGTCTCCACCTCCTCCCACAGCCCCTCCCCTCATCCTGATGCAATCCCCGCTCCGCTTACTACAGCTTCTCACTAGGGCAAGCAGCCCAGCTAGTTGCATCATTCAGCCAGGGGGCGTGGCTGGTAATGGAAAAGAGACTCACCGGCCAATTAACATTAGGTAGCGATGGAACTAGAGGCACATGCTGCGCTGTGATTGGATAAGGAGTTGTTAGAACTCGGTGTGGTGGGCGTGGTAATAGGAGTCGTTAGGTTTATATCCCCGGCAGAATCCGCATCAGTACCAGTTATTAGTTCAGCTTTATTGATGTTGAGTTAATATTGTCAGAACCCCAGTCCTAACCAATCAGAACACTGCCATGGAGAAACCAACCAATCGAAGACAATCCCTCTGGATATTTGGCTACGGCTCTTTAATTTGGAAGCCGGACTTCGAGTTCACTTCCAGCAAAGTGGGGTTCGTTACCGGCTACAGCCGCAAGTTCTGGCAGGGAGACACTTTCCATAGAGGGAGCCCGCAGATGGTAAGATCCTATTATATATACATGGCAGGAAGATAGGTGGATGTGCCATAAAGATGGGTAGGTGGACCCACTGAGACAGGGAGATAGCTAAATATGCCATTGAGATGGGTAGGTGGACCCACTGTGCCAGGTGAGAGGTATGGTACTATACACTCTCTGCAGTGATGAGGACAGTGTTACTTGCTTTGCCAGGGAGAGGGATAATTACAATATTGCAGTAAGGTTTCTATAAAATAAACATTACCCAAGGAGATGGTCCAGTGTTGTATTTGTTACCTCTCACTATATAAAATGTGCATATTGACAGTGTATTTAAGCTACAGAGGTACACAGTATTTGACAGGACTGTAATCATTGTGCATTGTACATACTGTATACAGATCAATGTCCTAATGAGTTATCTGATCTCTAAAACCAGTTTCCTCCTGTTCTCTTTTCAGCCTGGCCGGGTAGTGACCTTACAAGAGGATTATACGGTGAGTTTTCATCCACAGTTTTTCTATCCACACAGCAACAATGGCATCAATACAAAACCTTGAGCTTGTTCCAAAATATTCCTCTCCTTGATAATTCCGAAAGACCCCCCTCCCTTTTAGCCTTTGCAGTTTATTTATTGGTCACTTTGGTGTACCTGTAGAATTCTTGGTGCCCACGGTCACTTAACATCACTGTGCAGCTCATATCTTAATTCATCACCAAATATCAATATAAAAACTAGGAATGGCTAAGTTAAAATGTGTTTTCAAAGCCTATAACCCCAGTCAATGTTTTAATGTAAAAGAGACCTCTCCCTTTTCTGTCTGGGGTACAGTTTACTGCATTAGATGCCAATGGAAAAAGCAGATGTTACAGAAAAAATATTATAATGACCCCTTTTTTGGATTCTTTATTGCAGGAGTGTACGTGGGGAGTGGCCTATGAGGTTTGCGGCGATCAGATTGAATCAACCTTACAGTATCTGAATGTCAGGGAGGCTGTCCTTGGGGGCTACACCACTAAACTGGTAAAGTTCTACCCCCAAGAAGAAGGAGAGGAAGGAGAAATTTTGGCTCTGGTTTATATAGCCACACCACAGAACCCTGGTTACCTGGGTCCAGCCACAGAAGAAGACATTGCAGCCCAAATTATTGTATCCAGTGGATGTGCGGGACACAACATAGAGTATCTTCTGCGTTTGGCAGATTTCATGCATAACTATTGCCCCGATGCAGAGGACAAGCATCTATTCACTATAGAGGAGTCCCTGCTGACCATCCTTCCCTGTCTGTGCAGTGCCAATGACCCCGTCTCTGTACTGTGCTAAGACACACTTGGACTAAGGACTGATTTGGAAATTGATGGTTCATTATAACAATCCCCAAACATGATGCCCCTCCTAAGGACCTCACTTATCTGTAAGATATTTAACCTACACTACTGAACAGTTCCAAGGTTTATTCTGTTTTCTTACTATTGTTTGTATTATAGTCCAGTTGGGCAGGTCTTTTCTGGATGTCCCACCATGTGTCTTTCATGTGGTTAAAAAGAATTCTAGAACTGTTTTCATTTCTACCATATTTTTCTCTTAGCTTATATGACAGAGACATGTGTGCTCCAACACTGATACCTTACAGCACTGATACTTGGTTCTGTTCGACGTCAGAAGTCACCCAGTGCATTTCAGGAAAATGCATCGCACCCGTCTGATACCAATTTAACTCAATGTCCTGCATTCAGCATTTTAGACTTGATAATTAAATCTCTTACCTTTCCATTACTTTTTATCTGCCACTAAGCACTACACAAGTAATGGGTGCCTATTAAACACACTGCCATTACAATCCCCACTGACATACTGTTATTATGGTGCTGTTAATAATACTGCCACCCAAATGAAACCCATGTACAATGGCCTTTCACCAACATTTGTGGTGTGTGGTTTTTGCTGCTAAGGATCCATTCTGTCGAAAGGGCAGATACGGCTCAAAAATGATGTTAATATTGTAAAAGGGACAATGTGCAATAGAGAGTAATGGAGTGACACTTGCTTTGTCTTTCAGCCACATTCACACGCAATGCAAATAAAGTTCATTTAAACCTACGATACAGCGTGATACCGATTTACCACCTTTTAAGTTAAATGCAGATAGAACAGAAAGCTGCGCTGTTAGAATTTACCATTCCACATTGCTGTACCCACAGTCCCCTTAGTCACATACGCCGTAAGCCATATAATAAATATTGTGACTCTTGTAAACTTTGCAATTGTGAATTTGCTTGATGGTTTCATTTAAGCTGAAAGCTGCTCCATGAACTCTTGTGTATTCTGTATATTTTTGAATTTTTATTTTATATCAAAACTGTGTAATAAACTAATGGTTTTCTTTTAGCAAAGTGTCTGTTAATGAGACGTCATGACTGTTACTAAATTTATACGATCACTGATACATAAGCACAGAGCCTCTGTTTTCCCCACTAGGGCTTATTCACCAAAAAATACAGGTAAGCACAGCTGCTGGGTATTCTGGGTGTACCAAACAGAGCACAGCAATACTGCACAATGCAGCAAGTCATAATATATTATGCTTTCCTAACACAACCCATCCCCTTCATTAGGAGAAAAAAAAAACATGCACCCTTGTTTGAGCTTTTGAATGGGCTCCCTACATTTTAACATGAACTGTCCAGCAGAATGTGCTGGTAAAGCGCTATCCCTGGGAAGCCCCAACCCACCTAGGTGATTGACAAGCAGATTCCAAACTGCAATTTACAATCAGGCATTTTTTACAGCTGAAACAGCCTTTTGGTTGTGGATCGTTGCCCGACCAGCCGGGCGGATCTCCTAACGAGCGGCCGAACCATTTGACTGCCTGTAGAAAGTGAACTTACCAATATATTGTTCAATGATCTGTGGAAAACACACTAGGTCAGTGATGTTCAACCTCAGCACCCATGATGTTTTGGGAAACTAAAACTTCCAGCATATGGCAGCTCTGGGTAAATCGCCCTGCTGGGGTGCTAAGTTTCGACATTACTGAACTAGGTTGTGAGTGTTTCAGCTTCCTGTTTCAATGTATGACTTACGTTCCATTGACATGTGCCTTTTACAGGAAGTAAATGTACACTTCATAATGTCATAGGAGATTTTTTTCCACAGGGTAGCTGCAGTTGTTTCACAACATGGAGATGACTAACCGAACGGTATAAATGGACCACACCACTTCCCAACTCTATGTTTATCAATGAAATATGGTTTCTCAATGAAACGAGCCAGGGTTTATCAGCTGGTTAGATTAGTCCTGGTACATACGGTCTTATCGTGAAAACCAGCTGCCTGCAACCTCAACTTCTAATTTTACCAGTTTATTACATGTATTTGTAACCAGATATTTAATGGTAAGGGCTTTTCCATTCTGGTAAAGGTTTCTGCCTCCTCCACCTGCTCAATGAGCTTTTAGGAACTTGAGCATGTGCACAGGTAGGGCACCCGGCAGCAAAGAGGCTACAGGGGGATAGAGGGAGGGGGCAAATGACTTCCCTTTCGAAGCCACTGTCCTCTCAGAGGACAAGGAGGAGGCAGAAACCTTTCACAGAGGAAGACAGCTCCTACTCTTCAGTTTCCTGGACTTTGGATAGACACTGCAGGAGAACCATTTGGAGCAAAAATGTAAGGTACCGTAAGTATTTTTTAACACTACACAATGGTGCCAGTATGGGGTTACATTTTAGTTTTGGGGGTTGACATTCCCTTTAAGCTCTGTAAACATGTTAGATGTATCTGAATTCTGAAAGTATCCTTAAGTGATTAGTCATACAATGACAGGAAGCAATGTGTATTGGCCTCCCATGCAGCTGGAGGTCTACTGATTGCTTCCCCCTCCCCGTAGAACAGTACAGGCTGTTTGGCTACTGCCAAGCAGTCTATTTGAATAGGATTGATTGTCTAAAAGTGGGTACACACACTCTAACGATAAAGGAACTATACTGTTATCCGCCAAATTCGTTGTGTAGCGCATTTCCAAGTGGTCCCAAGGTCAACAAACATTCACCATCGACTTCAGGATCGTTTGCAAAATTTCCCTTGGCTGCGGTCGGTTCCCTGTACTTAAAGCATATGGGTGTCGGCCGCGGGTGAGGGAAATCGGCAGTCCCAAGAGTTCTCCCTATGCTTTACATACTATGCTTTACATAGGAAGAACACTTCTTTGGAAAATCTTTGGAAAATGACAGAATCTTGCAGTAATTTTTTAAAGATCTTACGTGTGTGTCCTAGCTTCACACGTGTAGAAGGCTTTAGTGAATATCACTGTTTAATGCATTGCATTTTTGGACACACTGTGCTTATACCTCTTTAAACCATTTTGAGATCATTCTTTAGCTACCCAGAGAATAGGGACTTATTAATTTGGCTTGGAAAACCAAATTCCTGTTCTTTCTATTTCTTCTTCTACTTCCATTTTATTCTTCTGCTTATTTGGACTGTATCTCCTCCCACAGTTTTTGAGCTAAAGACATGAAATTCGATACAGACGTGTGGGGCATATAGGAGAAGTGTTATATTACCTAGCTAAGAAACCCGCGGAAGCGTTACATCGTTATGAGCTAATTTCTGGACATTTTTTCCCATAGATTACAGTATAATGGTAACAATCCTCAAATGTGGATAAATACAAAAGCCGATACCCCCAAATCCCCCACACAGACACAGGTACACCCACATACTGACCTACCTTTCCATTCCCATGGAAGCCATACTTAAAGGGTAAATAAAGTCAAAAAAACTAATTTTCATATATCCTCCATAAAAGTTAGTTATATGGTCATACATGCAAAAACACATAGCCCCAAACCCAACCTCACATCTACTGACCTTCCTATCTATTCCTGTGGCAGCCATACTTAAAGGGTAAATAAAGGTAAAAAAAACTAATTTTGATTTATCCTCAATAAAAGTTAGTTTTGGTTGTAAACACAAAAAAGACATACCCCGTGAACCAGATGCAGGTACACACATTTACTGACCTATTTCTATGGCAGCCATACTTAAAGTGTAACTATAGTGAAAAAAATAATTTTGACTAATCATTTAAAAAGTTTGTTTTTTTAACCCCCAACCTGACCCAGGTACACACACCTACTGACCTACTGTTCCATTACTGTTGCAGCCATAATTAAAGGTTAACTAAAGTCAAAAAAACTAATTTTGACCAATCATCAAAAAGTGTTTTTTTAACCCCCAACCTGACACAGGTATACACCTACTGATCTACTTATCCATTTCTGTGACAGCCATACTTAAAGGGTAACTATAGACAAAAAAAATTTGACCAATAATCAAAAAAGTTTTTTAACCCCAACCTGACACAGGTACACACACACTTACTGACCTACCTTTTACTGTGGCAGTCATATTTAAAGGGAACTATAGTCAAAAAAACTATTTTGACTTATCATCAACAAAGTACCTGACCCAGGTACACACACCTACTGACCTAACCTTCCGTTTCTGTATTTCCATGACAGCATACTTAAAGGGTCAAAAAATAAATCTTGACCAAAAATCAAAAAAGTTAGTTTTTTAACCCCCAACCTGACACAGGAGCACACACCTACTGACCTACCCCTCCATTACTGTGGAAGCCATACTTAAAGGGTAACTATAGTCAAAAAATAAATTTTGATCAATAATCAAAAAAGTTTGTTTTTTTTAACTTCCAACCTGACACAACTGAGCTTCCCATTCATTCATGTGGCAACCAAAGGGTAGGTAAAAAACAACAATGTCCTCATCATTGCCATTATTGGGTTTTAAAATCTGGCAGCACAAACACATACATTTTCTTCCAAAATGCATCCTTTCAAGCCAAATTCAAAGTTTATACTTAAACGTTCCCTTTCTAGTTTAATATGAGTCTTCCAGTACTTTTAAACTTCAGCAACCAATCAGATGTTAGGAAAAGAAATATCAATATTGAGGCTTTTTTAGACAAGTTTCAACAAATATTTTGCCTATTGCTTTTTCTCAGTGATGTGGTGTCTGGTGTCTGTCGTCTGTCAGGCTATAAAGTTAATTACACCTTTGCCTTGATGGTATTTCAGCTACTCAAACTGTTTTGACCCTTTATAATTAAACATTTCTGTTCTCAAAAGCCATAAACAACCCTGCGCTTTCAAGAATATGGAAATAGATGCTTGCAAGTAAAATCTGTGTGTTGCTCCACTTGTTTACTTTATTATAGCTCTAAAAATACAAGTTGTTCATCCATATTGAGAACCTGCAAAGCTTCTGTACAGACACTTGGACCCACTACCAGTTTTACATAGGAAAGTTTCCCCACTGACTTGTCTGCTTTTTCACTGATTCGCCACTGGCATATTCTGGTGTGTTTTCTGTTTGTGTCAGCTGATTTCATCTGTTCACTTAGAGGAACAAACTGTACCGGACTCTTACCCAGAATTTACACATCCCCTGGGCACTGACATTCAGGGAGTGTCCTCTCCTTCTATGTGAATTTTAATCTGTAAATTCCAGTTTTATGTGCAACCTCACTGACGCCATTAACTATTCCCTATGGCAATGTGTATTGTGGCTCAGTGATTTATGGTTTGGTCTAGGGAGCATTTTATAAAGAACTTCAATATCCAACTAACTTAAGGCTACTTTTAGATAATGTGGCAAATGGCGCTCGCTAATGGATTCCTGAACGGTTCCACATCAGTTGGCGCTAGAAGAACACTACACATAGCGTTCCTCTAGCAGCAAACACCTGGAACCGCTTAGTTTCAGTAGACTTAAGTAGAACTAAACCCAAATGTGCGCTTCCCCCAAAATCTAAGGCTAGTTAAACATAAGGAAATATTTTGAGCTGACAGGCCGATATTGCTGTCAGTTAAATTATTGATGGGAGTTTTTCACCACGACTGACAATTCTCAGTTTTTCTTTCATCCATAATAAGGAATATATATAATAGCAGGTTGTACCTGAATACCAGGAGCTGTTCAATGTCGATCCTGGGTCACGTTGGCGTTGCACAAATACCTGATGTAGCCGTCTCCCCTCCAGCCATAGCTAGCCCCTGAGGAAGTGGCCACGAAACGCGTATGGCGGAGCTTGTCCTCAATGTTTTGTGGTTTACTAGCACAGCGTGTTCACACTTTTGCCCTTTAATATGTTTCAAATAAAGTGATTTTTTTTCCCCCAGTCATTGGTGATCGTGGACGGTCCACCTAAATGTCTTGTTTGGACTTATTAGGGAAAAGTTTGATGGGACATGCTGGTAAATTTTGGCTGATCATGCAGAACCTTCTATGGACCACACGACCATTCACACCAAAATATCATTAGTGATTATTTTTGGCATGCCCCCTGATATTTTGAAGAACCAGAGAAACTGTTTAGGGGGGGTCTGGTCCTAATATCCCCTAGTGTGTACCTGGCCTAAAACAGGAATTCCAACCTGCAGCCCTCCAGATGTATTTAAAACTCAAACTTCCAGCATTTCTTGGTTGTGAATACAGAAAGTTAATGTTTTCAAACATCTAGAGGACAGCAGGTAGGACATCCCTCATCAAATAGCATTTTTACTAAAACAGTAAATAGATCTAAAGTACATGTCCATCCTCAAAACTGGTTACTTATCTGTATCCTGCCTTATTAATAAGATGTTTAAGTATAATTATTGTTCCCATTCTGGCAGAGTAAGCTGACAATGCAAGGATTGTGGAAGCACTCCAATTAGGCTAATTTACAACTACATTTAGCGGAAGTGCTACTGATCTGGTCAAACATTTATACAAACATAGAAAAGATAATCAATGCACATTCCTAGGCCCCATACAATATCATATTATCTGCACACTGGCATACTTTATAAACAAAGGGGTTTTAGTATACATTACTGTGATCACATGAATGAAAAGCCTTCCAACCACGTCAAGGTAACCCCAGTCTGGAAGGTCCTAACGTCTAACCATTTTTACTTCAATTACCATTAGCAAACTTTTGCATTTCTCATTCTTACACACTGGATCCATAGAACAGGTTCTTTCACTTCCCCCCAGTCCTTTGACGTTTTAAAATGAGGGAAGAGGCTATCCAGTGCTTTATATTTATTAATATCCCTTATCCCTTATTTATATTATATAAATATATTTATATCTCCATAGGAGATTGCATTGAGTTTTTAGGAGCTACCATTGTGGTGGGGGGTATAGGATATTACATATAGGAAAGGTGTATATGTGTGTACTATCTCACTATTACCATTTAAATAACCATCAGTAAATGTATATAAAGTATAGCACTGACTTATATTAGGTACAACACAAAATATACAAAATACATATACTTACTTACAGAGCTAAGATCCCTATTTTAAAATGGAATGGTCCAATGATAGCTTAAACCACACCCCTGGGTCTGCTCCATGTGAAAGGAAGTGTTATCCAGAAAAAGTTTCTGTCTGCTACACAGGATATGATGTGTATTGTAATGGACATACAGCATGCTTGGTTGCTGGGAGTTGTAGTTTCCAACCACCTATAGTAAAAAGGTAATGTGGGTGTCTGCATGGCATACTGTCCCCCCAGCCCTCCCCCCAGTACCCCCAGCCCTCCCCCCAGTACCCCCAGCCCTCCCCAGCTCACTTACCCGTACCTGGTCTTCAGTCTTCCTCTCTCTGCAATCCAGAAGCAGCCAGCGTGCATGATGACGTCATCGCGCAACCGCAAAGAACTACTGGGAACTGCCGGCCGGACTCGCGGCTGCCTCTGGATTGAAGGTAAGTTCCTTGTGACTCGAGTATAAGCCGAGTCAAGGTTTTTAGGTTAATTTTTAAACCTAAAAACCTCGGCTTATACTCGAGTATATACGGTATGCAAAATAAACAATGGAAATAAATTGCAAAAATTCTCAGGGGAGCAATTCCTATCAATTTACCTAAAGTCATTTTTGGACCACAGTTCCCCCTTTAACTAAACTACTGAGCTACAATAGCTACGAGAACCAGCTCACCATATGCTCTGTTATTACTAAAATATTTACTCTTCTATTGTATTCAATATGCACTAATGTTTATATTTATATACACATATAAAAAGATTCAAAGGAGGGGGGGGTTACTGGTTTACTAAATTGGCTTTATGTCAGAGTTCCTGTGTACAGTTTTGCCATCTAATGCTAACTGGTAAACTGGTAAAATAATGCTGGTTTGTGAACTGGAAGGCCGACAATACTGTTTTTTCAATTGGAGGGCGGACTGAAAAGCTGGATTGTGAACTGGAGGGCTGACTGCAAAGCTGGTTTGTGAACTGGAGGACGTAGCTACTCACATGCTATTTGAGTTCGATAACTGGCTCGAATCCCACTTCACTCCTTCTTTAGTTGTACAATCTACCAGTATACAAAAAGAATTGTAAGAGAGTCACACGCAGGAATTAAACTGCAGAAAAAACTTTTATTCTGTGCAGCACGGAATAAAAGTTTTTTCTACAGTTTAATTCCTGCGTATGGCTCTAATACCTTATTTTTGTATATTTGTGAACTGGAGGGCTGACTGTAAAGACGGTTTGTAAACTGGAGGGCTGATTGTAAAGCTGGTTTAAGAACTAGAGGGCTTAATAACTGATTTTTGAACTGGATGGCTGAAAAACACTGGTTAATGAACTGGAGAGATGATTTTTACACTGGCAAGTGAAAGGGGTGTGTCTGGAACCTGGTAACACTGGGTCATTTCAGTTATGTCCCTGAGACCCCCATATTGTTCTGCTTCCTTCAAAGTGCTGCCCAGAATTATATTTTCAGTTTATTACTCTGTCTGGCAGTCTAGGCAGCACTTTCAGGGAAGCTCAGAGCAGAACAATATGGGGGGTCTCAGGGATGTAAACAGAGTAGCAGCTAACTCTCCACATAAACAGAGCAAGTCAATGTCTGCCAAACCATATACACTACTGACCTCCCCCACAAAGATCTGATCCTTTAGTTCCCCTTCCAGCTTAGTGTGGGGCTCTCCTTTATTCTCCCACTGGCTACCAACTATGTAGTGCTGTGTCAGCCTTTTCTATCAGAAAAGGAGGTTCCTGTCCGTGCTAATTAGAATTAGTCCAGTTCCTAACTCTTCACTAACACTTCTAAGTTGGTTTCTACCGGCCGTGCACTGTCAGGCTGACACTGACTGATCTCTCTCTCTCCATAGCAATGAGGCCTCCGAGTTTCTCTACCCCCCAAACACCTGGGAACAAGGTGAGGTAAAGGAAATGTGTGCAGGGTGGATGGAGGGAAGTTATAGCTGTGGTCTTGTTAGGAATGGAGGCAGCTTTCACTCGATCTCTCTGTGGCTTCAAAGTGAAGAGGCGGGTAAAGGAGGAGTCAGAGTAACTCAGAGAGCATGACTGGTTCAGAAGTTTAGAAAGTGCTGTCACTCAAACTAAAGGGGAAGGTAAAAAAAGGAGGGGCTGGAGAAGTTAGGATCCGTTCTACTGTAAATGAAAAGTTGAGTCAAGAAACAGCAATTTTCACTGACACCTCATTTAATTTATGGACATTAAGGACAGCTATTTCACAGACTGTGCATAAATTTACAGACGATTGGCAACACTGATGCAAAAGAGAAACGAGTTTGCTATTTATCCTCAGTACCTAAGGCTATTGAGCATGTGTGATACCCAGTGGGTACAAGGGGAGGAGCCAAAATGGCAGCCCCCATGGGGCAACTTTAAAACCACCTATCTTCACTGTAATTGGGCTGGTAACTGTAGTTACTTGAGAGTTTCTTCTTTTTATGAAGAAGTAAGAATTTAAATTCTGGCATAGCAGTGAATGTAGTATACTTGGATTTTGCTAACGCTTTTGATACTGTGCCACATAGGCGACTAATGTATAACTTGACTGGAAAAAGATTTGGGGGTTCTGGTAGATAACAGAATTAGCTGTAGCACACAATGCCAGACAGCCACAGCTAGAGCTAGCAATATATTGTCTTGTATAAAGAGGGGAATAGAGGAAAAAAACAGACCTTATTTGGAATATGCGCTGCAGTTCTGGAATCCCATATACAAAAGGGACATCTTGGAAATGGAAGCAGTTCAGAGAAGGGCAAGTAAAATAATAAAGGGAATGGAGAGGCTTGACTATGCAGGCAGATTAGACAAGTTAGGGCTGTTTACATTAGAGAAGCGATGTTTGCGTGGGGATATGACCACTTTATACAAATATATCGGAGGACACGTTGACATCCTTTAAGATTGGAAGAAAAGAAGTTTCATCTTAAGGTTAGAAAAGGTTTGTTTACAGTAAGAACGGTGGAACTGTCTTCCAGCAGATATGGTAATGGCAAGTTCATTGAATAGCTTTAAAAGTGGGCTAGATAAGTTCTAAAACTAAGAAATATTGAGAATTACTGGTATTAATACAGGGATACTTTCCGATTGCCATTTGGAGTCAGAAAGGTTCCCCCCCCCTTTTTTTTTTAGCTGGAAGACCCAAAGTTTGGCTAGCAAAACTGAAGTTACTTTAAAGGGCATGTCCACCCCCAAAACGATAATTCCCCCCATTACTGGCCCAACTGTGTAGCGAATAAAAATCCTTACCTTACATCCCAGCTCCAAATGGTTCTCCCCCCGCAAAGTCTGAAAAACTGGAAACCAGGAGGATAGCATAGTCCATATAGGACTCTGCCTCCTGTCTCTCCTCCGGGAGAATTTTTCCTGTGCACTGCAGGCTTCCCCCCCCCTCCATCTCCCTCCCGTTTTGCAAGCCCTCCCCCTACCATTAAAACCCTTTGCCAAATAGTAGCTATCCTTCCCCCAGCCCCAACTGCCATAAAGGATTTTACAGGAACTCCCCCGAACTTTACTTACCTTACCTCTCTCACCCGGCATTCTCCACTGCCAGCAGCCGCATCCGTGATTGGCTGCCTCTCAGCCAATCATGGAAGCGGCTGCAAGTTCCGCCCCCTTGCAGTTTCATGCAAGCAGAGGGCCGGGCAGTACGCCGGAGGAAAGAGGTAAGGTAAGTAATGATGGTGGGAGTTCCTGTAAAATCTTTTATCGTGTTTGAGGCTGGGGGAAGGATAGCTACTATTGGGCAAAATTCCTAAAATGGGGTGAACATGCCCTTTAAGAAAGGGCTAGATTGGCTCCCCCTTACTTTAAAATGTATTATCTAGCAAGCCAAGCTAAACTAAGGAGATGTTGGTTCAACATTGGAGAGAACCCCAATTAATCTGAACTTATGATGGCACTGTACCTCAAAGGCCCCTTCCTAGCATATCTGTTCAATCCAAGTGTACATATGATTGGTACAGGAACCAAACTACATACACAAATTGTTAAAACATGGAAGGATATATACACTATTATTCAACACATCCCAGCTAGCAAACCCAGCTAGAGACAATAAAACATACCTACAAATGGCAGACTTCCTGGCTACGCAAAACTGGATGAAAGTTGATATTGCCACATTTGGCCAAATCATTCAAAATGACCTACTTAGAGACTAATAAATATGAACTACCCCTATCATACAGAATCCAATACCCACGAATAAAGACACTTATAAGCGGAATTCCCAGATGGACTCACGCAAATCAACCCACACCCAATTAAAAATATACTACGACACACCTCACAACGAGGAAAGACTTCAAAACTTAATGAGCACCTGATATACACTGTACCCCGGAAAAAAATGTACATGTTGACAAACAATACCTTGCTGGCTCTAGCTATTGCTGCTTGGCACTTTAAGTTTGTTATCCACTAACTGAGATTTAGTGGATAAATCCAAAACTGACAATCTATCCTCTGTAGCATTTAATAGTCTACAAAGTTTTGTGTCCTCCATAAACAGAGACCTTGCTGACAGATTAAATAGAAAAGGCCCCAAACACAGAACCCTGTGGCACACCACTTAGAACTTAGTCCATGACTAAATACAACATGTTTCTTGAGAAAGGGTTTGTGTACCCCATAAAATGTGTGTAATGCAATAAATACTGGCAAGCACTTATTTTCAGCCTCTCTGTCTCCATCTGTTTTATGTTTATGTATTTGAGTGTCTTGACAGGAGGACACAGAGAGGCCCCAGCCTTCCTACCCTCAGGAACTTTGTTATAACAAAACTCTTCTACCAAATCTAAATTTGAGTGCTGTGCCAATGTCCAAACAATAGTGCTTATTTAAAAGGTACCTATACTGATTACTATGCCTTTACTCTGTGTGTAGCTACATGCCTTCAATCTACTACATGTTTTACGCCTTAGTATCCATCTCCCACTCTTAACCTATATACTATACTATACTAACCTACTCCTCATTTCATCTGACTTGACTTTTTGTGAAGTCAAGCATGCTCGGTAATCTGCACTGTGAGAGAGAATTCCCCACTCCCTGGTTTATAAGGTAAAAAAAAGCCCAGAAATTGACGTGCCCACCTTCGTTCCCTAGGCGCTCTGCCTCTATTGCTACTCCATTCCTGGAAGCAGCAATCGGGGCAAGACCGGCAGCCACTCCTGTAATTGGTTAAGAGTCAGCCAATCACAGACACAGCTGATGGCTATGGAGAGAGCAGAGGGTTGGGTAAGTCTGGGCTTTTTTTTAACTTATAAACCTGGAGGTTAGGGTTGGAGGGGGGTGCCCTGCACTAAATGCAAGTTATTTTTAGGGAGAGAGGAGGGAGAGCTCCCCTACGCATGCCAGAGTCCTTAGTGAGGTTAATGAAGTAGCGGGCACTAGATGATACACAGACACCCCTACACTTTACTTTCAGAAGGCACTGCAGGATAATCAAAAGGAGCTGAGGAGTAAGGTAAGGATTTCTGAACACTACACACTGGGGCCTGCATTGGGGCAAATTTTAGTTTTGGGGGTGGACATGCCCTTTAACATCCAAAGCCCATTATGTTGCTATGCTCAGTTTAAAAGTTATATGTAGATTAGCATGACTTTAAGAGAGGGTTTTACAGCAGCTGTAGTAAGAGCAAACCATACAGTCAACGCAACCCTATTTAATATCAAGTTTGCATTGCTTTTTTGCAGAAATCTAACTTAGCTGCAAAGGGCAGCTGATTTACAGGGGGCCACAACTGCTATATTAAATTAGCACAGGGAAGACGGACAGTATCGATAACAGCTCTCGGTAAATGAGGCTGAATGTGTTTCCATTGCATCGAATACACTTGAAAATGCAGAGGGGAAATGCAGCGTGTTTTGCCCTACATTTGCTAATGTGAACGATGCCAAAGTAATATATTTTCTATTCATGCTAAGGAGATACAAAAAATTATCTTTCTAGAAAGATGAAAAAGAAGAAGCTTATTACCTCAAAACAGTCTCCAAAGTCTATATGTAAGATTTTGCCACTGAGTCGATCCAGCATCAAGTTTGATGGATGTCTTAAAGAGAATTACATTTTTAAAAAAAAAATTATACTGTAGTGCAGAATAAAAATTTAAAGGGAGATGTAATATCCCTGATTCGGAATAAAATGGAGTAAACCTCACTCTTCCCAATGTTATATAAGTGGGGTTAATTCTATTTTTTCGGGGCCTGCAACGTTTCCTCTTAACGGCATCAAACGTCTTTTTACATCAGACGCCTGTGCTGTTAAGAGGAAAGTTGCAGGCCCTAGGTAACTCCACGATAACCTAACATAACATCAGGAAGCGTGAGGTTGACTCCTACTTTGTAGCATGAAAATAAAAGCGATTTCAAAGGTGCACCAATTGAATACAATGTTCAAGGAGGCATATTTACAAAACAAATTGAACCAAAGTAGAGAAAGTGTTATTAAGTGTTTTTCTAAGGAAGTTTAATGTGGTTAAATGTTTAAATTTGTACATTACAAACACACAACTGCAATGTATACTCTTTAAAGGGAAAGTTCAGCGGAAAATATCTATTTGTAAAATTCTTAGTTTACATTATGCATACCTACTTTTTCTACATATTTTCTTCCATTTTGAAAAATCAATTGATTTCATACCCTTTGCTATTCCCTGCTGTTGTCATTAGTGAGCTTCCATTTCTGGTTCTGTAATGGTCCTTCTTCTTCCCAGAATGCACATTACCTTGGAATGTTCCTAACATTAATTTCAACAGATTGGCTGTTGAATGGGTCAAACATGCTCAGATCTCTACTGAGAAACTGAATCAACCCAGGCACTGGGTCAAGGGCAAGACCATAATAGTCTCTATTAGGGGTAATGCAAACAGTAAGTTACTATATTGGAAGTATTTATTTATACACAGACAAAATGCTGAATGGGCAGGTTAAGGTCATTAGGATGGAAAAATATATTTATTTGCACTGAACTAACCCTTTAAAAGGTTATTTACAGTACTAATTAGAAAGTATAGTGTATAATACTCTTTATTTGCACTAACAATATACTATACTTTCTATTTTTTTTGTATGCACTAATATGGCTACAATCAATCTAATTACAGTACTAATGCATGCAGCCTTAAAATGCATTCTTCTCTCCTCTGATTGATGTAGCATATTCATACCTGTCTCCCAACCCAAGAATATAGCCAACCATAGACATTACAGCCAAAGAACGGGTGTAGTTTGTTCGTCTGTCAAACCAGACCTAAGGGAAAACAAAAATATTTTAAAAATGCGAAAATACAAAGTGAGAAAACAAAAACTCTTTTTGTTTTCTTTTGTAAAGGCAAAAAAGAATGTTTTTAATAAATAAGAAGTTATATCTACGGTATCCTCATTAATCAGGAAGTCAATATGTTGGACCCCCAGCACACACTCACAACAATGATACTTAGCCTGCAGAATGACACAGATCAGATGGGCTTTCAACACAGTGAAATGCAGCAATACTGATGCTAACTAGGTGATGCTAACTAAAATGCTAAAATGTAATATTTTGTTGAAAAGCCTCCACATACCTGGACCACTGTATTGAAACCCCATGATCCTGCTATTTATTCTGTTACAACTGAGGCCTACCTCCTCCTTAGATGTCAATCATGGACACATGTAGGCACTGAGCCCACACTCACCCTTGTAAAATCTTGCCCCTACCCTGCCATCAATCACCTGAAAAGCCGTAAAAACAAACAAATGTGTTGATCTGAACTATTCATGTTTGAACGGACTCGGACTTCTCCCGGACCCTGGATTTTCGAAATTTTCCGGACTTTCGATAATGTTCAAATATGCGAGTAAAATGTCTATTATACCAATACGCGAGTAAATATCGAATATCAAATCCGCGAGTAAAATGCCTATTATACCTATACACGAGTAAATATTGAATTTTCGAATCCACGAGTCATTCATGGGATAATTATCAAATGTTTGAACGCGAGAGCTCAAAGGTAGCGCGCCTGACAGTAAAATCGAGTTTTCAAAAGCCCTGGATATTCAAACGTGTTCCCCAGACCATTTCATCATTGATATTTTAGTTGTGTTTTATTCAAACTTTTCTAACTATTTGACTCCCATTCACTTTAATGGGTCCGTTTTTGAACTTTCTATATAGTTCAAAAGTTCGAAAATGGACTGAACTTTCGGAAGTTCGTCCATCTCTACTCTTGGAGGAGAACAGAGGTAAATCACTGTTGCAGTCTGCCGTTACAATTCTTTGTCCTTGCTGAGTGCTGTGATTTGGGGAAGAGAAGGTTAGGGGTGGTCGAGGTGGAACATATGGTGCTTGTGTGTTGGGGGAAATTTCTCCCTCCTTACTGTGTGCTAATTAGTGTGATTATTGAGATGTATGTGTGGGGGGTCTCTCTCTCCTTGCTGTGTACTTATCACAGCACTGCTCAGCACACAGCAAAGAGGGACAAACCTACCACAACACAGCAGCATAAGAACCATATACATAACACCTCCTACAATCCTATCTTTACGCTCCCTAATAATCACAGCAATCCACAGAGAACAAGGAGGGCAAATCGTAAAATTAGACAGCAGCAGTGATTAACTGTTCTCCTCCAAGAGTCTGGATCAGCATGTTAGTTTGGTTTTTTGGCTTTACAGGGGATAAATGCAAACAGCAGCAGGGATTTACTTCTGTTCTTCTCCAAGAGTTCGGATCAGTAACAGCCCCCCTCTACTCAATAATGACATTGATAAGCAGACTGCTTGAGAGTAGAAAACTTCCCTTATCAGAGTAGCACAAATTACCATGGCAGTCAGTTATTCCCCAAAACAGTGCAAACTGCTAGGCTGACTAAGAAGTTCCAAATGGTTGATCAGCTTGGAGTAGGCGAGGCAAGCAGGGTAAGCCTATTCTGATCATTATGCTCATTCGTGCACAGATAACTTCTTTCTCCACTAAAATAGCAGCAGTACACATGCAGGGACACATAAATAGCACGTTAAGAAGGGTCTGGATTTACAGGGATTTTAGCACTACTCACTGCTTTACTGCCAACTTTATCTGTTAGTTCTCTGGGATTGCAGCAAGGAAGGAGGCAATGAACAGGTAAAAAGGGGACTAAAACATATTTGGATATCATTTTTGGGATGGACATGCCCTTTAAAAGGGAAAAGTGGGTTTAACTCCTTTTTATCCGATAGCAGCTCAAATTACATCTCCCTTTTTATATTTATGTTTCCTTTCCTGAAACCATAGTAAGAATCCTACCCAACAGATCAGTGCTGCCGCAGAAAATGGGTCAAAGCGAATATAAAATCATGTTTTCAGAGAAAAAAAAAAAAGTTAAAGGGTAACAGAGTTCTTTTATACCTTTCAAACAATCCTAGGATTATGTCTCTAACTTCTCTGGATTTTAACTTGTAGGCTTGTAAAGTTACAATTCCTGGTCTGTCCTAGTCTCTGTGACAGTCACATAATGTTCTGTGTAAGAAGCCCCACCCCCAAAATTTATCTATTCTGAAGCTATATACAGACTTGCAACCATTCTCTATCCTTTCTTCTACCTTAGGGAAAGGAATACTTTTCTTTTCAGGCTGTGGTTAGCTTTAAAAATGAATTAGAAGTTCGGGGGGAGGGCTTATGATGCAGCTGATGATTGCTCTATCCCAGCAGTGGGAATGCTTCAACCTTAAACTTGGAGGCAGACCACAACATTTTGGTGATGTCACAGATCACAGTACTATCAAAAAGAAAATACCCTTTATACTGCTGTAACTAGACTGAAGCTAGAAGCATGATCCTGGTGCCCTTTTTAAAGGTAAATGCGTGCCCTTTTTTATAAAGGCCACTTGTATGGAGACCACAGTTCCCCTTTAAAATACATCCTTATTAGTAATAAGTAATTTGGTGATTTAACAAATAGATGTTAAAACATTGCTTGACAATTTCCTACCTCAGAGCTAGGGCTTTTAAGCCAAAGCAACTTGGCTAAGTCATCTCCAGCAGTGTTATTGACAGCATGTTCAAATACCTCTACTTTCTGCATTAACGTGAGGTGATCATAATCTGGAGCCATCTGCATAAAAAGAATGCATATGTGAAGCACATATCTCTTATCTCTTCTCTTATATTATATAAATATATTTATATCTCCATAGGAGAGTGCAATGAGTTTTTAGGAGCTACCAATGTGGTGGGGGGTATAGGATATTACACATAGGAAAGGTGTATATGTATGTGTGTACTAGCTCACTGTTACCATTTAAATGACCATCAGTAAATGTATATAAAATTTAGCACTGACTTAAAATAGGTACAACACAAAATATACAAAATACATAAACTTACTTACAGAGCTGAGATCCCTATTTTAAAATGGAATGTTCAAATGGCAGCCTAAACCACACCCCTTTGTCTGCTCCATATGAAAGAATGTATAATCCAAAAAAAGTTTCTGTCTGCTACACAGGATATGATGTTTATTGTAATGGGCATATACACCAAGGCTCCTTATATACCACCTCCAGCCTGCAGGTGGTGTCAGTGAGTAATAAAGTGTGATATTGACTGCAACACAAGATCCTGTGTATAAGACCCTATAACATCCTGTTACCACCTGTTGGGAGGACATTTTATTGGAAAGACAATTTACCTTATTGGATACAAACTCTGAGGCAACAGATTAAGTGTACACCAACTTACAAGGACACACAATATACAGGCCTGGTCAATATTCAAAGTGGTGCACCATAGACAGGGACACCCCTGATAACTGCACATGTTATGCGGGGAACCTGTTTATGTGCACTGTCTGCTTTGTGCCAGACCACCAGAGTAACCCACTGTGTGCCATGCTACTAATAATCCTTCCATAAAGCAGTGATCTGGTACAATTTAGTGGCAGCAGTGCTGGTAATACCATTTATTCTCCCTGTTTTCTTTGTATAATTGTTCTCTGTATTAAGCTATGGAGGCTGCTACTGATAGTATTGATTTAAATCCTCCTGTCCTTGTACCTGCAGATGAAATTCCCCAATTAGACTCAGCAGCTCTACCAGGCCCAATTGCCAAACCTATTTTTAAATCTGATCCATTTGATGGGGTAATTAGGGAGTGGACTGATTGGCTAGAACAATTTAAATTGGCAGCCACTATTAATGGTTGGGATAAAGGCGCTCGTATGCAAGTCCTTAGCCTTTTGCTTACTGGTAAAGCCAGGCAGGTATACCAAGGATTTACTGTAATACTCAAATAAAATGCAGTTATCAGTTATTAAAAATTGCTCTGAAGCAACCTATTTTTAATTAGATCTGTATAAGAGTATATAAACGATAAATCCATTTCTTTAGGTAAACTGGGAATGAGAAATGTTTGTTTATACATTAGATTATTAGGGCAATGCTATTACAATAACATGATGCTGTGAGGTACCTTCTGTTAAAATATATGAGGTACCATCACCACTTGCCGTGGTGAATACTAATAAGTATTAACCTAGCGTGTTTAGTTTTAACCACACAGTATAGCAGGATTGCCTGGGTCTACTCTCAGACCTGCAGGATTATCCTATTTGGTTCCTCTGGAAGCTGGTGACTGTCTGAGTAACAGTATACCTGTGTAAAGATTCTATATCCACTATATCCACACATAGCAAAACATACACACACATAATTTCCATTGTGCACCAATGGGCACAATTTTTCTAGTATATATATATATATATATTATATATATATATATATATTATTATATATATATATATATATATATATATATATATATATATATATATACTAGACAATTAAGCCTGTTATATTAATGGGCACTAGACATTAAGCCGTAACGTGTGTTATGCAGACAAACACATCTATACAAAGAGACACATATATGCATTCATACACAGACACACACATGCATACACACCCACACACACACATGCATACACACCCACACACACACATTGCTTGCAGACCCAGCACACACACATTGCTTGCAGACACACACAAACACACATGCATGCACGCACACACATACAGACACACATGCATTTTCAAACACATACACGCATGCATGCATGCAGTCACACATGCATGTAGATACACATTTGCATACACACATGCATGCACACACATACACATGCATACACACATGTAGATACACACACACATATGCAGGCACTCACATGCATGCAGACAAACACATACACAGATGCATGCAGAACCACACAGACACATGCATGCAGATACACGCATACACAGAGCCTATGATTAAGGGCCCTTCCTGGCCCGAAACGCGTCAGGCGAAGTAAGTCTATGTTGCTTCCGTTTATGCAATAAAGAAGCTTTTATGTATCCATTGTCATTCAGAAGGTAATGTGTTGCTAATCATACTCCGGTGTGCTCCACCTACCCGTTTGGCATTTTTCTTGTGATTGACTCGAGTTGGAGCAAAGTACTCGGGGCGGCTGCACCCGGTTCACTGAAAACAACAAGTGAATATTTAAACTCATACTGTTTGGATATATGTATATGCATCCCCCTTTTTTTGAAGTTGTATAGAAACCAGTGAGTTGGATATCTATGTTTATACTATATATATATTGGCATTCACACTAATATTAGTAGGTGTGTTCAAGGTTTACAGATCTCAGCTGTACTACAGATACACACATGCCTGCACACCCACACACACACACTCTGAAAGCTCCCCAGACCTGCATAACACTTTTCACAGAGCCGACTCCTTCCCACTCTCAACAGGTGAAGGTGGTTCCTGTCTCAGTGCCCTCAATTTCTATCTACTGTATACTGTCAGGTATGAATATAGTTGGAAAAAAGGAAAAAAAATGGAACCTCAAATAGTTTTTTTTTTAACTTTATTCGTACCTGACATTTCCACCCGGGACATTGCAGGGAATTCAGGAGATTTGCGATGCTGATGATTGCGGACAGGAGGTAAAATCCTGGAAAGTTAGAACTGAAGACAGTTGGGAGGTATGCATTGGTGCAGGTAAGAGGTATTAGGAGGGAAATGGACGGTGTTTATTGGCAGCAGCAGTCTGACACTCTAGAGGGGATTGTGGTGGACACCTAGGGGGTTATTCAATAAAAGTTCTTATAGTTTAAAATGGTGCTAATTTTGCCCCAACCAATCAGATGTTAGCTTAAAGTGTTACATAAGTTCTGATTGGTTGGGGCAAAATTAGCACCATTTTAAACGATAGGAACTTTTATTGAATCTCCCTGCTAGTGTCCAGGGAAGGGAAGTGAAGTGACATGCACACATGGAGGCACTGATGCAGCAGTTAGGGTTTTATTATATAGGATATATTTATATATATTTATATAAACAAAAAGCCACACAAAGATTCTAAATTTACCCTCAACATGATTCGATGTTCAATATTCAGCAGGATTTTCTTTTTTTCACGATAGTCCCGAATCAAAGCATGAAGTGTGTCACAGTGAGGTACCCATCCAATTAATCCAGAGTTTGTGGAAAGAGGGATGACAGCATATCTCTGGATACTGCACTTATAAAGAAAATTTAAAATTATGCTAAATAACTAAGGTTTCTACAAACATATGCTCGCAGACAGAATAATACAGTTAGTATTAAACATTTAACATTTTATTAAACAGGAACAATAGGTAAAACTTTAGATGGCTGCTATAATTTTACCCAGAAGGGGATAATCCTTACTGGCAATTTCAATTGGGAGAATTCCTGAATCAACTTAGAACTTTATAATAATGTTTAACTGGGGCTGATTTTCCTTTAAAAAAAAGGGGGGGGATCAACCCTGTTGAAACTATCCAAACTTTAGCAGCCTATTATTATTTGGCAACAACAAAATCTGATTTCTTCAAGTAGCACAGTAGTACCAAAGCATTTAGCATTAAAGCTAAACAAACATTTTAAAAATCTCATGGAATAGTCCTAAGGCCCCCTATCCCCCCACAACTGGGTATAGGGGGCCTGAGGACAATACCAAGGGTGCCTCATGGGCCCCATATGTAGTTTTGTTGTAGGCAGGCCTGATGATCCCTAATTACACCCTTGTTGTAACAGCCTCACCTTGATTGGTGTCATATCTTTTTACTTTGTTTATTTTTACTTTAAGATAAATCATTTATCAACAGTGACTCATCTGCCACTTTGCTTCCTATTTTCCCCAATCCAGAAATACTACCGCAGCCACGTGCTAAGCCAGGGAGACAGCGGGAGCTTAGGAGCATTAATGCGTGGCTAAGAGAGTGGTGTAAGGAAGAAGGGTTTGGGTTTATTGAGAACTGGGCAGACTTTGCTGTCGGCTACAGGCTCTTTAGTAGGGATGGGTTGCACCTCACTGATGGCGGTACAGCTGTTTTAGGGGAGAAGATGGCTAGAGGGTTGGAGGAGATTTTAAACTAGGTTTGGGGGGGAGGGTATTAGCAGTCTCACTGGGATAGATAGCCCAGGAGGAAAGCAGGGTGTAGATAGGCCAGTGGTGGGCGGTAAGGGGGGTGGGGCTAGCATAGGGGATAGGGAGGCATGTGTATTAAAGTGTACTAATAAATAGTAACATAGTAACATAGTAACATAGTAATTAAGGTTGAATAAAGACATTCGTCCATCAAGTCCAACCTATTCCCTTTTTTTTTTTTTTTTAACCCTACCTAACAGTTGATCCAGAGGAAGGCAAAAAACCCCAGCTAAAAAAGGGGGGATTTTAAAAGGTTAGACGTTAGGACCTTCCAGACTGGGGTTACCTTGACGTGGTTGGAAGGCTTTTCATTCATGTGATCACAGTAATGTATACTAAAACCCCTTTGTTTATAAAGTATGCCAGTGTGCAGATAATATGATATTGTATGGGGCCTAGGAATGTGCACAGAGTAAGCTGGCCCCTCCCTCCATGCAGTCAATCAAGGCTGTGACAACTGACATGACTGCCAATGATTGACTGCTGTTTCACCTGCTGCCTCCTCTGCACATGCTCAAGTTGATTGACTGCTGTTTCACCTGCTGCCTCCTCTGCACATGCTCAAGTTTATAAAAAGCTCATTGAGCAGAGGAAGGAGGCAGATACCTTTGCCAGAAAGGAAGAGAACTTATTATTAAATATATAGAGAACTTATTATTAAATATCTGGTTACCAATGCATGTAATAAACTGGGAAAATAGCAGTTGGATTTGCAGGCCAATAACTGTCACCAGTTTTTTGTTATAAAAGGGTGGACATACCCTTTAATTGGAATAGGTTGTCCTGACCGGCATATTGCTTGGCTTTCAAGCACACTTCAAGCACTGCACTTGCAGATCCTGTCTGTCATCTTTCAAAAATCTGTACTGTGTTTACCTAAGAGAACTATCGTGTGGATAAAGATTTTTTTGAAAAACAGAACTGAAAAGTACTTGGGACAGGTAATCCCTACCTCCCAATATTGTTTCTGTGAGGAGCACCAGCCCAAAGAAAACTGATTCTGCCAGTCTTCCTCCTGGCTTCAGCTCTATCTTTAAAGGGCATGTCCCCCCAAAACTATATCCCCCCAACTAGGCCCCACCATGTAGTGTAGTTTAATCCTTACCTCACATCCCAGCTCCATAGGGTTCTCGGTAGTGCCCCCCCAAAGTCCAAAAACTGCCCCCAGGAGGCTAGCAGGTCCATATAGGACACTGCCTGCTTCCTGGCCTCCCGAGATTTTGGCCATGGTTACTGCAGCTCTTCTCCCCCCTCCCTCTCCTCCCTCTCTCGATTCCCTCCCCCTAGCGTAAAATGCTTTATATAGAATATTCCCCAAGGGCTCCCAGCCCCAACCGCTAGATTATATATTTAGAAATCTCCCCAAACTTTACTTACCTCTCCTCTTTCCTCCGGCGAAGTGAGCTGCCGGCAGCCGCGTCCGTGATTGGCTGCCGCTCAGCCAATCACAGACGCGGCTGCCGGTCCGCCCTCTGCTTGCATTTTCTAGCAAGCAGAGGGCCGGGAGCGCGGCGGAGGAAAGAGGGGAGGTACAGTAGAGTTTGGGGGGCTTTTTAAAAAAATAAATTATGCGGTTGGGGCTGGGAGCCCATGGGGAATACCATATAAAAAAAAAAAATTCGGGTGGACATGCTCTTTAATAAAGGAATAGTCCAGGACTAACCTGGCAAACGAAAACTGTATGTGCTGTCCTATATTATTGTGAGGTAGGAATAATCAATCCCAACTCCCTGCCCCAGGTACTTTCCATTTCTAATTAGTTGATTTTAAAAGTATATTTGTTCTAAGAATGTCCTTAGAAAGGCCTAAAGCTGGGTACACACAGTACAGATTTTTAAAAGGTGACAGACAAGATCTGCAAGATCCTGTCTGTCATTTTTCAAAGACCAGGACACACACAGTCCCGAGTGTTCTCCCTATACACAGCATAGGTAGAACGCTCAGGACTGTGTGTTTCCCACAACCACCGCTGACTCCCCTATAGGGAGAACAGAGGGAAATTTGAATTTTCTCCCGAACAACAGCTCGGCGGCTGCATACTCATTCGGGAAAGCCGATACACACGCGATAAAGTCCCAATACTGTTGGATCCGAAAGTATCCGGGCTTTACCACTAGTGTGTGTACCCAGCTTTAATGCCATATAAAAAGGGAAACTAAAGTGAAAAACACATTGGGCTGGAAACAGTGAGAAGTGCATTGTACATAATTCACTAGTACACTAATTCACGTCAGCCCAATGAAAGAAGTTGAAATATGTGGAAATGGAGGAATTGAATGATGAAGATGATGAATGTTATGAGGAGTGGCCCATTATGAGGTATGTGAACTGAAAAAATAACTTTTGTCTCATCTTAATCTATAAATGGACACATGTAGGTAGCACTTACTGTGTGTGTTGCTACACATGTCTTCGTTCCAGTACTTCAGGGTAATTTCTCAGTTACATCAACACTGCACATAATCGTGGATTAATTTCCGCCAGCTTTAATCCCCAGCTGTGTTAGTAACGATCATGTCATTTTTATAAGGTTTTTAAGGACATAAGGTTATAAAAACAGAAAATGGTATTAAGGACAAAGGGGGGTTCCAGAGATGATATATCATGTGGTATGGTCAGGGCGGGGTTTGTTTGGGTATAACTGGCGTGTGATGATGTATTACGTGTCAGAACTATTTACAAAAAAGTGTGTAAATTACTATGAGTGCATATATATATATATTTTTTTTTTTTCCTCACATAAGACAAACTGGATGGGGAGCTTTGGGGATGTTTTTTATTTGGTCCTTCCTAGTTTGCTTTTCCTCTTTAGGCATAAGGATAAAGACTTCCATATTTAAACCATCATGGTTCACTGTATACACAACATCTAGCATGTATTAACATTAAATGTAATAAACATCTAGCATGTTATAACATCTAACGTAATAAATATCTAGCATGTAGTAAAATCTAACATAACAAATATCTAGCATGTAATAACATCTAACGTAATAAACATCTAGCATGTTATAACATCTAACGTAAACAAATATCTAGCATGTATAACATCTACGTAATAAACATCTACAGTAAAATCTAACGTATAAATATGTAGCATGTTAAAGATCTAACTATAAAACATCTAGCAAGTAATAATATCTAACGCAATTAATATCTAGCATGTTATAACATCTAACGTAACAAATACTAGCATGTAATAAAATCTAACATAACAAATATCTAGCATGTAATAACATCTAACGTAATAAACATCTAGCATGTTATAACATCTAACGTAGCAAATATCTAGCATGTTTAAGATCTAACGTAATAAACATCTAGCAGTTAACAATAACTAATAAAATGTAGCATGTTAAAGATCTAACATAATAAACATCTAGCATGTTATAACATCTAACGTAACAAATATCTAGCATGTAATAACATCTAACGTAATAAACATCTAGCATGTAATAACATCTAACGTAATAAATATGTAGCATGTTATAAGATCTAACATAATAAACATCTAGCAAGTAATAATATCTAAGCAATAATATCTAGCATGTTATAACATCTAACGTAACAAATATATAGCATGTAATAAATCTAACATAACAAATATCTAGCATGTAATAACATCTAACGTAACAAACATCTAGCATGTAATACAATCTAACGTAATAAACACTAGCATGTTATAACATCTAACGTAGCAAATATCTAGCATGTTATAAGATCTAACATAATAAACATCTAACGTAATAAATATCTAACGTAGTAAAATCTAACATAACAAATATCTAGCATGTTATAACATCTAACGTAATAAATATCTAGCATGTTATAAGATCTAACATAATAAACATCTAGCAAGTAATAATATCTAAAGTAATTAATATCTAGCATGTTATAACATCTAACGTAATAAACATCTAGCATGTAATAAAATCTAACATAACAAATATCTAGCATGTAATAACATCTAACGTAATAAACATCTAGCATGTAATAACATCTAACGTAATAAATATGTAGCATGTTATAAGATCTAACATAATAAACATCTAGCAAGTAATAATATCTAACGCAATTAATATCTAGCATGTTATAACATCTAACGTAACAAATATCTAGCATGTAATAAAATCTAACATAACAAATATCTAGCATGTAATAACATCTAACGTAATAAACATCTAGCATGTTATAACATCTAACGTAGCAAATATCTAGCATGTTATAAGATCTAACGTAATAAACATCTAGCAAGTAATAATATCAAAGTATTAATATCTAGCATGTTATAAATCTAACGTAATAAAATCTGCATGTAATAAAATCTAACATAACAAATATCTAGCATGTAATAACATCTAACGTAATAAATATCTAGCATGTAGTAACATCTAACGTAATAAACATCTAGCATGTAGTAACATCCAACATAATAAACATCTAGCATGTAATAACATCTAACATAATAAATATCTAGCATGTAGTAACATCTAACGTAATAAACATCTAGCATGTAATAACATCTAACATAATAAATATCTAGCATGTAGTAACTCTAACGTAATAAATATCTAGCATGTAGTACATCTAACGTAATAAATATCTAGCATGTTAGTAACATCTAACGTAATAAACATCTAGCATGTAGTAACATCCAACATAATAAAATTAGCATGTAATAACATCTAACATAATAAATATCTAGCATGTAGTAACATCTAACGTAATAAACATCTAGCATGTAATAACATCTAACGTAATAAATATGTAGCATGTAATAATATCTAATGTAATAAACATCTAGCGTGTAATAACATCTTTTCTAACATGTAATAAACATATTATCACATATTTATTTTGTTTAACTAGAATTGCTGCTATAAGAATATTGCAGCCTGGAAGGATCTGAATGTGGATCTCTCTCTCTGAGCTTAGCAGTAATGACCTGAGATTCCCTGTACTGAGTTACATGGTGTCCTTACTACCAAAACACAGTCAGCAGTTAGGAATGTGTTGTAGGGTATGTACTTCCTCCCAGAATCCTCAGTGTGCAGTGGTCGCCAAAACACAACCACTGCCATATTTGTTACTCCACGTGTTTATGCAACTAATTGGTTTCCTTTTTAGCAAGACAAGTGCATGTGTAACATTACGTATTGAGCTGGGGCCATGGAGGATACAAGCTGTCCTGCCAGAAGGCTGCAGGGTGGACATAACCGAAAGTCCATGAATATTTGGCAGAGATACAATGTCCATCCCCATTGAGCTGCTGAGAATGATCGAAGTATCAAAGAAAACAGCAGCAAAGTGATAATATTATGTAGATTCAGACATTGGAAAAACACTTTGCAAACAAACATCACTTGTTGGGAAGGAGCCCAAGAAAACTCCCCGCGTTCTGTGCTGTTCTCTTCCGTTCATCTTGGGACACTGGCAAGATTTCATAGATGATTCCTTAGTAAGTTCAGGGCACAAGCAAACTGACACCCACCACAGGGTCAGTTTCTAGTTCTATTTCTAAGTCCCATTGTTTCTAGTTTCTCATGCTTTATCTCTCTTAGTGACCTTAATTCCCTCTTGTTACAGCTGTTTGTTTCCTTGGGTTGAATTTCCATGCAACCAATCAGCTGCCAGTTTAGTAGAAATGCTCATCCTTCTTGTCACTGGCTAAGAAACAAAATTCCAACCCCTCAGGAACATCCAAACACAGAAAACAAGAACACGTTGTCCTGCAGACAGCAGCTTAGAGAATCTCGTTGTGCTATTTTAGGATTTTGGCACTGAAATAAAATCGTCATAACTCCTGAATAGGGAGGAATTGTGTTTAACTGAAAAACACAAAAAGCAGAAGTGACGGCAAATATCTTTTAAAGTAAATAGACAGCTGTCATACACATGGGGCAACGCTGAATTTGCCTACAAATAGAACAAATAAATTAAAAAGTTTAGTCACTGACACTTATGTTCTTTGCACATGCCCAGTCCTAAGTTACTGCAGGAACGTTACAGCAGGTCAAACCCACTATTAGTGTCTAGCCAATCCAGTTAAAGAGCAGATGTAGCCTTCAGACACACGTCCGATGTGTGCACCGAGCCACGACCCCTCGTCGTTGGAGGTTGCTTGATGCACACATCGGACGTGTGTACGAACCTTAACAATTCACACAGATCTGGAAGGACTATTAGGAGTGGAAGACATGGCAGGGATGTGAGGGGTTAAACGGAGGTAATGTCAGAATTGTTAGTGTGTATGAGAAACATTGGGGAATGGGCTATATCAAGGTCAGGAGTTAAGGATAGGGTGGAGCAGAGAGTGTATAGAAGGGACTGTAGTTAGTAACACAGTGCCAGTCTTTTTAGGTTAAAGAGCTGTAACAACTTACCATGGAGTTGGAAGAAGTAGTGCTAGCATGGATAAGGGAGACAGCGGCGAGGAGAGGAGTAGACTGGCTTTGGTCACTGCTGAACCACATCATTGGGACCAGAGTCAAATCCAGTTGTTGCACAGGGCAGAGGAGAACGAAACCTCCAGAGTGGCTAAATCCAGAGGCGAGTCAACCAGCGGCCAGGAGACAGAAGAGATGGAATCGGCATCCCCTAGACCAATGGAGTACAGGGGTACCAGCAGGGAGTGAGTGGCGGCTCCAAGAACGAGAGGCAATGGCGTGAATCTACCACATCGTGGCAATGCGGCGCACCTCCTGATGTCAGGAGTGCGCTTATCCGTGCGTTTCCAGGTGGAGATCAACTAGCAGACAGGAGCTGGGGAGGGACCCGAACCCGATAACGGGCTCAGAAAGAGGCCCAGCACAACAAGGCATGATGAAGGAGGGTTGGATGCGGGAGGGCAAGCTGCCCTGCCTAGTTCTCAAACCACTGGGTGCATTACCCCACAGCATCCTGTTTCAGCCAGCGCAGAGATAACCAGGAAGGAGACTTCAGGGAGGCATGGATCCACACGGGCATCTGTTGAAGTTGGCCCCAGCGTTACCCAGGCATAGAGTATACAGTTCCTGGTAGCAAAGCTTCAGTGAGTGACACCAGCGGGCAATTGCACTTGCACTTGTCTTCCAGTGAGGGGTCGGAATCATCAGGAGAAGGACCTTCGGCTTGTCTGCAGTCAGTCGTGATACCCAGGTGGAATCTTCAAGCAGCAGTGACAGCGACTGGCAAAGAGCTTCGTGACCAGCCAGTTGGTTAGTGCTTCAGCGGGTGGCACAGCACATAGGGTAAGGTTAGGGACACTTAACAAACAATCAGAGTCAAGGAAAAAAGGGGAACAAAAGAGGGAACCTAACAGAAATGTTGGGGGAGCTGCTGGGCAGGATGAGAGAGATTATGGCAAGGTTAGGGGGAATTCATGTTTAAGTTACCCTATACAGGTTTGGTCAGGAATAACACAGGCTGGTGAGGATAAAGGGGAGACATAGAAAGGGTAACGAACTTCCCATGTCTGTTCCAGGACCCGTCCCACTTAAGGGGCCACAAGTAAGGTCAGTGGACAGTCCACTATCGAGTGAGGGTAGGAACAGTTCTGCAGGTACCACAAGATGGTTGGAGTGCAGCTGAAATGGTGTCGGACCAATCCAGAGGGGAACTTATCTGTGTTTGAGGGACCTTGGGAGCACTTTAATGTGGAAGTGAGAGAAATAATATGGAAAGGAGAGTATGTTGATTTATTCACGTTGTTACCACTAGAACGGTTCCTGCTAGATAAGGACAAGCATGAGGAAAGCGAGACAGAGGAGAAGGAGAGGAGAAGGTTTATTCCCTGACCATTTCACAATTGGTTGCAGACATTCGTGATATTTGCTAATATAAGGAGAAAGGGAACCGCATAGTTGTTCAGGCTTGTTTTGCTATCTAGACACCATATTTGAGGCACAGGACATATGGGGGTTTAGCTTGGTTAGGTACGACAAACACCTTTTCGGCAGCGGATGTCGGTTAGGCCTTCTATAGGGTGGCATCATAGGGATGTCGGGCTTTGGTTGAAACTAATGTGCCCTAGTAGGCCGAGTTAAGTGCCCTTTCAAAGGGAGCCTACGGGGGTTCAGCAAGGAGCACGGGTTAAAAAAGTTGTCTGTTGGGCGTTCAAGGAGGGTTTGTGTAAGTTCACTTTGGCCTGCAAGTTCCGTCATGAGTGCACAGGATGTGGGGGATTCATGGAGCAAATGTCTTAAGTAGGGCAGGTTTCCTCCCAGGACACAAGAATCCTAAATTGAAACTGAACCCTAATAGTCAGGCATCAGAGTTTTCGTTCAATGGTTTCCCAGTTGGTTTCATTATCCCAGCTTTGGATATCTTGACAGGACTTAGTTGCAAGAATTCAGGATCAGCTCTGGCTCATCCTCATGTTGTCAAATAAATAAATAAATAAATAAATGAAAAGAAGTAGAGCTGGGCAGGATGGCTGGTCCATTCATGGTTCCCCCACACAACAACTGGGCTTGGAAATTAACTATGGAATGGAATGTGGCTTTCAAATGTAGATTTCCCTTTGACAATATACAGAAGTTGAGAAACTTGATTAGGCAAGCAAGGGCAAGTAAATGGACTTTGAAACAGTTCCAGGCCATGTTAGGCAAGTTAAATATTGCTGGGACTGGACTGTTGGGGCCCACCAGGAAATCTGAGACCAGGGGCCCACTAGGAGGAGTTTAGGGGCCCACATTACATTTCAAATCATTATTTTACTTAATTTCATATCTAGCTTACTCCTACTGACTCCTATTGTTTATTAAAATGCATTTCTTTCTCACCTTTTGGCTCTTTGTTTAAATTTTAGCAGTTTTCTCTGCTTGCCAGATACGATCCATGGGTTTTTAACAGACATTACTATCAGGCATTCAGAGTCCACACCATTATGTTTGGCTGGGCAATACAGAGAAGGAGGATTTGGTGGTTGTGGCATCTTTCCTGGAACAATATAATGGTAAATCCCTAAGGCAAGAGCAGGCAGTGAAAAATCCATTTCTTGATTTACATAGGGATGCGGGAGGCAGCACAGGTTATGGAGCATATTTAAGGGAGAATGTACTGCACAACCTAGGCCAACACCCTGGGTGGTCACAGGATTCTCCAGAAATTTAACATTCCTTAAGTTATTCCCAATCCTAGTGACTATTGACTTATGGGAGCCCAAGCTAGCCAATAAATAGGTAATCTTTTGCAGGGATAACATGGAATTAGTACAGGCAATTAATAATATCACTGCCTCTTCCCCTTCAGTGATTAGACTTCTCAGATACTTGAAGGGAGATTTGGTGGGGGTTCTTGTCGTATGGAGTGGTGCTGTTTTTGCTCCAGCCAATCGCGTCTTGTTTAACATTTAAGGGATGACATCTGATTTGTTGGGGCGGAATTGACGCCATTTTGGGCGATGGGATCTTTTATTGAATAGCCCTGTTGGATTTGAGTTGCCTGAGGCTTAACGTGTGGTTTAAGGGGAGACATATTCCAGGATTACAAAACACCATTGTTGATGCCCTATCATTGGGACCAATTTTGTTTTTTGGCTCCTAGGGCAGAATGGGAGGGTCTTCTGAACCCCAACTGGCTGTGGGATTTGGGGGAAGGCAAGTGGCTGAACTGGAGATCTTTGGCCCCTTCTGCATGGAAAAAATACAACAAGGCCTGGGTGAGTGGGCAGCCTTCCGATGCACAGGTAGAAAGGGAGGGCATTTTGGCAGAGGACAGGAAGGTTTTGTTGTCTTGGGTTACAAGAATGTACTTTGAAGGGTTTCTTTAGCAGTGCTGAATGGGGAGATGGCAGGTATTTCCTTTTATTAGATTGTCCGGGGCACCAGATGTGACTAAGGATGTGGTTAGTGCGTCAGGCACTTAAAGGTTACCAAAAAGGGGGAGTAGCTCCAGATCATCGCAGGCCAGTTTCATTTACCCTGTCGCTATACATCCATGCAATATTGAATCAAGTCTTTGAGGTGTGTTTGTTCAATTTAGCTGTTTCACCTGCATTTTGGAGCATTAAGAGTTAGTAAATTTGTTTCCCCAGTAAGAAGCGGACAGATGGGATTCAAAGATTTATAAAGTGATGAATGGGGTATTGTGTGTACGTATAAAAATCTAAAACTGATCAGGAAGGGAGGAGGGGTGGTAACATTACCCAGTGGTCACTCAGTTTGTCCGGTGGTGGCCTTCCAACAATACAGTACGTCACCCTGGGTTTGAGGGTCCCCTTCTAGTACATGAGAACAGCTCATTTTATCACGTTTTAATTTTGAGCATTTTCAGGAACTCTCATTGGTTTGGGTGTGCGGGAGGAGGATTATGGCACACACCATGTGTATGAATAGGTGCGGCGACCGAGGCAGCCAGATGTGGCCTACAAGGGGAGGTTATTTAGAAAATAAAAAGGGTTAAGGCTGGAGAAAGTGAAGTCTGAGGACGGGGAAATGTCTTGTTGTTGGTTTTGTCTATATTTCTTTTATGGTTATGGGCAACAGGAAGTTATGGATTTTTTGGACATTCCTATGTGTACTATGCGTCACGTAGTGTGGCTGTGCGAAATGAGGGAAACCAGCTAGGATTTGACAGAAAGAGTTTACTGGGCTGAGGCTGGGGCTGAGGGGACTGAGATGGAGCGCTTTCTGACAGCATTTCGGTAATACACGGATCTGCACGCCCCCCCCCCCGGCAGCTATAATAGTTCATCTAGGTGGTAATGATATTGGTTCAATTCCTATGAAAAGGATATATATGAAATTTGCCCAAATTTGTTGGCTGTTTGATCAGATACAGTAACAAGGAATATTTGGAGAGGTGGTCAAGTTTGGAAGACGTTGGATAGAGTTTGAGTCAAGGTTAACAGAGCTATAGGTAAATATATTGTGAGAAATGGGGGCTTGATTTGCCGCCACGTGGAATAGAGGTACAATGGTACAATGGAGATGGAGCACATGTTACGGAAATTGGTTCTGATATATTAAATTGTGATTTTAAAGAGGTAGCTCATGCTGTTTGGAAATTGGTGGGGAGCAGAAGAGCTGAAGGAGTCCAGCTCTCCTGCGGTGGCGGTGGTCCATAGAGGAAAAAGGGGGCACAGGTTTGGAGATAGGTGAAGAGAATTGTTATGCACTTGCATTATGTTTTAACCTTGCAATTGGGCCTCTGGGAGAGACACTGGGAGAGGCGAGTTTTGGTTACAGGGTGGAATCCATTGAGCTGGTGTTGGAGCGGCTGATGGGTTGATGGATTATATGGCACCCATTGAGCTGGTGTTGGAGCAGCTGATGGGTTGATGGATTATAGGCAAGGTTGCAGGCCTCTATGGACCAGGTTGCAAATAAGTTTTAAAATGTTCATGTTTACAAGGTAAAGTTTTAATGTTCTAATGTTTATGATGCACTTTAAGCTTATTGTATAAAGAATAATAAATATGCTGTGGCCTTTTGATCCAAAGCTGGTGTCACGTCTCTTTTATGGGGTTTGGTAATCTGGTGGGGTTAAGGTATAGTTTTAAGCGGAGTTAACCTTTGCACTATCAATGCCAAGTTATATTTTTCAGCTGGGTCCTACGCTATCAGTACTTGCCTTTTATGAGCTGAAAGTCCTTGCTGCATTGGGGCTAGCTTCCTTTGGACTAACTCTCCCTGATCACATGACCTTAACTTGGGTGGAGTACACAATGCATCAGAAAGTGCCCCAAATATTACTTACCTTACCTCTTTCCCCCGCCGCACTGCCAGGCCCTCTGCTTGCGAGAAAATGCAAGCAGAGGGGCGGGACCGGCAGTCGCGTCTGTGATTGGCTGAGCGGCAGACAATCACGGACGCGGCTGCCGGGAGTTCAGTGCGGCGGAGGAAAGAGGGAAGGTAAGTAATATTTCTGAACTTAAAACTATAGCGGTTGGGGATGGGGGGACAGGGAGAATATTATATATAAAGGTTTTTACGCTAGGGGGAGGGAATCCTAATCGAGAGGGAGGGGGAGAAGGGCTGCAGTGTGCATGCCAAACTTCTCCCAGAGGGAGGGGAGACAGGAGGTAGCGTCCTATATGGACTCTGCAGTACTCCTTGTGGGTGTTTTTTTGGACTTTAGGGGGGGATAGCAGAAGAACCAGATGGAGCTGGTATGTAAGGTAAGGATTAAACCAAACTACACAATGGGGCCAGTAGTGGGGGGGATTATAGTTTTGGGGGTGGACATGCCCTTTAAATCAGAGCAGAGAGTGACCACAGCCATGGGTCCATCGCACTTCCCTGACGAACAACATAGTTGTTGTAGTACAAGGATATAATATAGTTTTGAGGTGCTTTCAATCGGCCATGTGGACCAGATTTTTTGGAATTTCGAGGGGCATCCTCGATCCGTGTATATTAGTTTAAGATATGGCAACATCTGTTTTATCATTGCTTTCCAGCCATCCAGAGTAGGGGAGGTTGGCGCCATCCAGGAAAGTATAATGGCCCTTCTGGCATAGAACAATGTCTCACGCAGAAGGGTTAATTCATGTCGTTCCAGATATCTTTCTCCGGGATCCCCAATAAACAAAATTTAGGGTCTTGAGGGACTGGGTAGGGTAGGATAGCTGTTAGGTGACATGTTACCTTGTAGCAGAATCTAGTTATATGAGGGCAATTCCAGATAAGATGGAAGAAATCTGCTGGGGATTGGTGGCACTTGGGGCATTCCGCCGAGTGAGAGGGTGATATTCGGGATAATCGGTGTGGTGAGAGGTACGCCTGATGCAGAATATAGTATTGCATTTGTTTGTTTGGTGCAGACGGGGACACTAGTAGGTGACTTTCAGCTAGATCCTCCCAGTCCTCAGATGTGATTTTGGGGATTCATTTTTCCCATTTGCAGTCCTCTTGTGTCCTCTTGTATTATGTGTCCCAGAAGACACTTGTAGATTCTAGACACCAGGAGCCATTCCCCACCGGTCCCCAAAAGTTTGATTATGGGGTTGATAGACACTGGTACCTCATCCCCCTGAAATTCTGTTAACAGACAATATCTAATCTGGAGATATTGAAACCAGACAGAGCCTGGTAGATTGTTTTTGCTTTTCATTTCTTTGAAGGTCAACAATAAACTGTCTAAGGCGGCAAAAAAGGAGCCTGGAATATGAATTAGACTGTTGTATTACATATAAGATTTTGGGCAGTAGTTTAATTTTAATTAGGTTTACTCAGCCCATTAGATTAATGGGGAGGTTTTTCCAGAGTTTAGCCTTGTTTCTTACCAGATCAAGAAGAGGGTCTAGAATGAGTGTATAGAACTTTTCGTGTAACTTGAGTTATTTGGATCTCCAGGTAGCGAAAGTGATCAACCACAGGTATTCGGTTTCCCATGGGTGGTGGAATTGAGGTCAGTGGGTCTATAGGGAAGAGAACTGACTTCTTCCAATTTATGTAGAGGCCTGATAAAGGGCTGAACTGATTAATGTTCAGTTATGAACAGCAGTGAGAGATGTGTGGGAGTCTGCCAGGTTATAGTATTATGTCGTCCGCGTACAGACTTAATAAAGATGTGTGAGTACCGAGGTGGAAACATCTCAGAGGAGCCCTTAAAACTTGTGGATATCCAGACTGGGCCTTTGTCAAAAAAAGTAAAGAAAGAAAAGAACACAAATACCAACAGTGAAGGGGAAAAGCAAGACAAGGAAAACATGGTCATCCCATATGTGCAGGGGTCTCCGAAATTAAGAAGAATTTTCAAAAACATCGTATCCCTGTCTGCTTTAAACCGACAACACACTGAGGCAGCATTTGGTACATCCGAAAGACCCAATACCAAAACACAAGAAAAGCGACATCATATACGCAGTGCAGTGTAGTGAAGAATGCTCTGATTTGTATGTGGGGGAGACCAAACAGCAACTGCATCAACATATGGCCCAGCACAGAAGAGCCAATTCCTCGGGTCAGGACTCAGCCGTGTACCTGCATCTTAAGGATAAAGGACATACCTTTGAAGATTGTAATATTAACATATTGGCGAAGGAACGTGACTGGTTCAAGAGAGGTGTTAAGGAGGCCATTTAAGTGAAAATAAAGAAACCAAGCCTAAATAGAGTGGGTGGGTTCGACACCAACTGTCTGCCATGTACAATGCTGTTTTAACACCTTACTCTGGGCGTTCCTATAACACCTCTTAGCCACTATCTAATCACACCCTTAACACCTGGCTGTGATATGCTAATTGGGATTTTCCAGGGTACATAATTGCCACAGATTCTTGTACAAGTCATTCTGAATTGAGAAAGCCAGTCGGATGACTAGCGAAACGTCTTCAAGAACTACATTTCAAGTCCTGTTAGAATTGCTTTCTGGATTGTTTGTCAATGAGTATACAGTTATCACACGATTGTGCTCTCTGCCACTTGGCCTTAGTCTGAGGCGTGGGAGATAGTATGTCATTTGTTTTGGTTTCTTGGAGTGCTTGTGCTAGCCTGATTTCTTCCTGTGTTGCTGTCCTTTTTAATGTGTGTTATGGCATTTTGTAAATGTCCCCTCAGGACTGCCTTAAGCGCATCCCATTGGATTCCTATGGGTGTGGGGTTGTGATTTGAGTTGAGATATAGACTGATGTGTTCAGGAATAGGGTCTTGCTCAGAGAATAATTTAAGCCAGAAGGGATGGAAGGGCCATGGGCTGCAGCGTTGGGAGTGTGTGGGGTGTTGTAAGGTAAGTAGAATGGGAGAGTGGTCTGAAGTACTTCTTGGTAGATTTACTACGTCTCTAACCAACAGGTTAGTCTTCCTACTGGCAAAGATATAATCCAGTCTCCATAGTGAATTGTGCGTTTTAGAGTGGCAGGTATATTGTCTTATATTGTCACCTAGCGATTTTTCCTCCTGACCGACCGTTCGATACTTTCAACCGGTCGGCCAGGAGGAAGGACTGTCGGTCGCGGCAAAAGCAGCCGCGTCCGACAGTTACCACGATCGGTCCATAGAGGACCGCACGATTGGACGAGGTTTTCCACCATGTCCGATCCTCCTTTCGTCCGATTTGGACGAACGGTCGGTCGGACATGGGGGCATTCGGATGTGATAATTTCGGTCCGATCGACCGATACACTGAACTATCGGTCGATCGGACTGAAATATCTCATCATGTGTACCCAGCTTTAGTAGTGCATGGTGAAGGTATCGTCGTCGTGAAGGTATTTCAGGCACCAGCTAGACCAGGTGAATCGGAAGGGGAAAGAAGGGGGAGTCAAGTCGCAGATACTTCTCTGTTAAAGGGTTTATGATGAAATAAATACATAGTAAACATGTTGAAATTTGCTGCTTGCATTTGGTGAGTAAAGTTAACTGGTTTTTGAAGCAGCACCCAGCGATTTCAATTATACACTATAGGTGTGCGGGGGAACTATCCACTTCTAAAGTTAACTGGCCCTCTGCTCCTCCCCTCCGCCACAGAGGCAGAGCATGCTCACTTAAGACTTTATGGTGGAAAAACAGGATTTACCAGCAACCATTCTCTGTCCTTTCCTCTACCTATGTACATCTTGGGGAAAGAGAAAAAAATATATATTTCAGGCTTGTGGCTAGCTTTAAATATGGTTAAGAAGTTCGGGGGCAGGGCTTATGATGCAGCAGATGATGCTGTCCCATCAGTGGGCATGCTCCAACCTTAAACTTAGGGGCAGACCAGTGGTGCTGGTAATGTCACAGCTCACAGTGCTAGCAGGAAAAAACACCCTTTATACTGCTGTAGTTTTCGATAGACTGTAGCTAGAAGCATCACCTCTTTAAAGGGTCTCTCCACTGGTACAACCCCCTTTTTTCTATTCAGTTTTATTGCAGAACGGGAGGTTAAGGAGCTGTGTCTTACCTCCCGTTCTTCAATAAAACCTTCAGGAGCCAGGGATGAAGAGAAGGAACTTCATCTGACAGGTCCGGGTTCCTAAAGGTTTAATGTAAGAACGGGGGGTAAGCAGGGTTGGGGGCCATCTTGGGGCCCGGTATGGCTGTAAGACAATCCGGCTCTGCCTTGAAAAAAAAAATATCCTATTCTGACGGTCTGACCCTTTAAATTATGTGTCCGCCGGGGGCCGACAGGATGACAGGCAGCACATCATCCATCGAGAGTGGGTGAGTGGGAGCTGTATGCAAAGGCCACGACTCGCTGCGCACCAGATACTGCTGCTGCACCTGAGTTGTCACGTGGCTGCGTACACTGTAGGTTTCTTCCTGGATCCTTGTAGAGTGTGCAAGAGTGACTGACAGCGCTGGCTGTTCTTTACTCAACCCCAATCCAATCTCCCTGCTACTGCTGGTGGTTTGCTTGACTGAACAGCATGACACGTTACTACTAGCACAGGAGAAAATCTTAAATAATCTTTTGACGGGGGTGGGGTTGTAGGGGGTTAATGCTGCAGTGCTGGCCGAAAATGCCTGTAAGGGGGAAATATAATGTTTGTGTGTTGTTAGGGGGTTGTGTTTTGGTGGGGCCAGGGGGGTGCTGGTGATGCTGGGGGGGTGCTGGTGTGCCAGGAATGTTATGATGGTGCCAAAATGGGATGTGCTGGTGGTGCCAGGGGTATGTGCTGGTGGTGCCAGGGGTGTGTGCAGATGGTTTGTGCTAGTATGCCATGGGGGTCTGATGGTACCAGGGGGCATGTGCTGGTGGTGCCAGGGGGTGTGTGCTGGTGGTGCCAGAGGGATGTGCTGGCAAGTGTAGTTGTGCCATGGGGGGTGGGGGGATTTGTGTGTTGGTGGTGCCAGGGGAGGGATATGTGCTATATGAATAACATGACAGCTACAATAGTGATATTTGTGTAATGGAACATTAGGGGGGGTAGGGTAAAAATCTGACTTGTGCCTAGGGCCCAATTTGGTCTCAGTCCGGCTCTGGGTGTAAGACACAGCTCCTTTACCTCCCGTTCTTTAATAGAACTGAATAGAAAAAAGGGTGTTTTACCAGTGGAGATACCTTTTAATAAAGGTCACTTGTATGGAGACCACAGTTCACCCTTTAAAACCACTACAGATCCTTAAATAATGATACTTAAATAGTGAGAAGGAGCAGTATTAAAGATATTTAAGGATACCCCTGCATTATAAACCTGTAATTTGCAACAAAAATATAAAAATCGTTTCAATGTTGGAAATTGAGAAATTTCACTTTAAACTGGATTTCACATAGTGTGGCATGTCAGGACCGTGTGCATTTTCCATTCCAGGAAACCTTTCTTTTGCCTATGATTTCACTATAGCTGTTCACATGAAAATAAGCTGCTGTCAAAAACATGTAATGTTTGCTGATAACGTTCAACCCGATGGAGTTTTCCTTTTATTTACAGCACAGTGAGTGCCCATCATTTTTTCCTGGTATTATACTTGGAAGCTTATTCTCTAGGGCATGGAACGTTTACACACGTGCGGGGAAAGCCTCAGCCGAAGAGAGACTGTCAATGCCCAGGTTCAACCTTGTGTCAATCAGTCATAGTTGATGAATCTTTGAAAAAAAGATCTGGGTTTGCAGGGATAATCGGTTCAAATGCAATTATATAACAAAATGTTCTAACTTCCAAGCCAAATAACAGGCTATTTACTCCTTCCAGCCACATACTGAACATTCCTTAGAAGACACAATCTTTCTTCTCTCAGAACTCCAGGGCAGAGGGCAGACAGCGATCTCCCTACTGAATATAGGTTAGAAAAAGGAAAGTGAATTTCAGCTACCAGTCTATGAATCCTCCCCCTTGTGTAAAGAGTCTGTGTGAAACATTATCTGGATGATGATATCTGTTAAGGCTTGGTTCACACTACATACAGTCTAAAACGGACAGTCTGTTTTTAGCGGACGGTTTCCCCTATCTTTTTAACTAAAACGCATCAGTTTCTGCATGCAGAAGTGCATTTTTTTTTAATTATTGAACAGACCAGGTCATTCCAATCCGTAAAAAAAACGCACATTTCGGTCTGGAAACAATCGGGAGATTCAATAAAAGTTCTTATTGTTAAAATTGGTGCTAATTGTGCCCTGACCAATCAGATCTTATTTAACATTTGAATACTAACATCTGATTGGTTGGGACAAAATTAGCACCATTATTAATGCTTGTGAAGGTTCTCATTCATCCAGGTCATGGTATAATCTGTTGTATGCAATTAGAATCAAGTTGGACTTAAAGTTTAGTTCTTGAAGACGTTTCGCTAGTCATCTGACTGGCTTTCTCAATTCAGAATGACTTGTACAAGAATCTGTGGCAATTATGTACCCTGGAAAATCCCAATTATCATATCACAGCCAGGTGTTATGGGCGTGATTGGATAGTGGCTAAGAGGTATTATAGGAACGCCCAGAGTAAGGTGTCAAAACAGCATTGTACATGGCAGACAGTTGGTGTCGAACCCCCCACCTCTATTTCGGCTTGGTTTCTTTATTTTCATGGTACTAGCCTTTGTTGTCTGCATCGGAGGTTAAATCGCAGGTGTTTCCAGTAGTCTGCCAATTTCCTTGCTGTCTTTTCATATTGCCGTACAAGTTTGAGGGTTTTCTCCCCAAAATGATATGAAATATGCTTGTGAAGTTTCTCATTCATCCAGGTTATGGTATATCTGTTGTATTTAATTAGTATCAAATGATAGAGTGAGTGGATACATCCAAGACAAGGACTCCTTCAGACCAGTTCTTCCATTAAAACTTTTAAATTTATTCACACATGTTAAAATAAACTGATACAAACAGTATCACGAAAGAGAGAGACGCCGAGGAAAGGGGGCGTGATACTTGTACTACGGAAGAGGTCGGACCGGCCAAAGAGTTCGTTCGGGATCACCACGACAGTGACCATCTGCGGTGTAGCACCCCACAGTGAGTAAACGAATTACTTATGTTTCTGTATTTAATTAGATCAACTGGACTTGAAGTTTAGTTCTTGAAGACGTTTCGCTAGTCATCCGACTGGCGAAACGTCTTCAAGAACTAAACTTCAAGTCCAGTTGTTGAACTTGAATACAACAAAAATAAAATGTTTTAAGTGAAGAACTTTTATTGAATAATTGTGTCTAGTGTGAACGAGCCGTTAAACTACTAATGGGGAAAAAAACATTTTGTGCCTACTCTGTTCCATCTCTCCAAAATAAATTCTCATCTGTTTCTCAGCCCTATCAAGTGTTAAGAAAACTCTCCACTGTCAACTAAATATATAAACAGTGTCGACAACAATACCACGTACAAGGGTTTCTTATAACGGTGTGCTAGCAGAGCTCTGCCTAAAACCAGGAAAGGGGAAATGCAAGGACATATGTAGCTGTCCCTTTAAGCAGTCTCTAACATCAACCTGATTGAAAAGTAAGTGGTGGTGGAGGGTGGACATGTCCTGTAATCAGGTCCAGCTGAAGCGACTTATAATTGACCTACCTGCATGTCTAAAAACCTTCATAGATACATCTATACAGTAGTTTTTGCTCTGAAAGATTTAGTAAACGAGTGACCTGGCTTGTTTACTGAAGTGCAGTTTCAAAAAAGGCAGATCATATTTGTACAAACAATGTGCACAGCAGACCAGAGACTGAGCCACCTACCTACCCCCATGAAACCTTAACCTTCTTACAGATTATTTGAATTTTAGATGCTTAATGAGGGGGGGGATAACAGAAGATTTCCCTACTATTTTATTAATTTGTTTCTTTGTTTTAGTTTTAAATAATGAAGGAAAGTAATACTCAACCCTTAGACTTTTTGTTAGACTATCGCTCCTAATGGTTATTATACGTCTTCCGGCACCTTAAAAGGTATTATCAGGGTTATTCAATAAAAGTTCTTATGGTTTAAAATGGTGCTAATTTTGCTCCAACCAATCAGATGTTAGCTTTCAAATGTTAAGCTGGGTACACACGATGAGATATTTCGGTCCGATCGACCGATAGTTCAGTGTATCGGTCGATCGGACCGAAATTATCGCATCCGAATGTGCCCATGGTGGAAAACCTCGTCCAATCGTGCGGTCCCCTATGGACCGTACGATCGGTCACGGTAACTATCGGACGCGGCTGCTTTTGCCGCGACCGACAGTCCTTCCTCCTGGCCGACCGGTCCAAAGTATCGAACGGTCGGTCAGGAGGAAAAATCGGTAGGTGTGTACCTAGCTTTAAATAAGATCTGATTGGTTGGGGCAAAATTAGCACCATTTTAAACGATTAGAACTTTTATTGAATCTCCCTGTAAGTTTATAGGCAAACTACAGGCCAAACCACATATTTTCCTTTCTTATATATCACTAACTGCCAGTAAAATTATATATTATTACTTGCCTTGTTAGGTGCTTTCTACACAAAAAATCCCTTAAAAGTTTCAGTTTCATTATTCTGTTTAATTGAAGAACGGGAGGTAAAGGAGCTGTGTCTTACCTCCTGTTCTCCAATAAAACCTGCAGGAGCCGGGAAGGAACTTACCCGATGTTGCGCTCCTTTAATGTTCTTCTGACAGGTCCTGTCAGAATTCCTGCTGCATGCGCATACAGAATTCGTCAGGATCTGTCAGAGGAAGCGGCAGAGGAGTGAACGATCAGGAAAGCACCTTAACTTCATTCCCGGCTCCTGAATGTTTTATGAAAAAAGGAAGAAACGGCTCCTTTACCCCCCGTTCTTCAATAAAACTAAATAGCCCAAACTCAATTTCCCCAGTCAAGCAGGAGGGGCTTGACCAGCATCCGCTCCTGTGATTGGCTAAGGCACGATGCCGTGGATTTTAGATGGATTTTAGAGCACTGTGCTATCGATCCAAAAACCATACCGTTAAGTTTTGCGCTACTTGGTAGCATGAAACTTAACGGGACATTGTTTGCGGCATTAAAGTCACGTTCTTACCTTAGCACGATCCCGCAATGCAATACCTGATGTTATCTCGTTTACGTCGGGTATTGTATCGCGGGATCGGGCTAAGGTAAGTAATGTGGCTCTTCGTTATGAATCTCCCCCAGAGTGCCATGTCCAAAATAGGCAGGGTTTGTGTGGGTTGTGGTTAGAACATTACCAGAAAGCTCATCCTCTTGTTTTAAGCACCCAGTGCAGTTTAACAGATCGCAAGCTCCAAAGACCAATTTGCAAAAGATTCTCATACAGCACAAGAATAGAATATTCTCTAAAGTAACAAACAAGGATACATGGGGCAGAATGGATTGCATTAGCTCAGACTCTATACAAATATACAAAGAGAGAGGTTATAGAAAAACAGGTTGGATAATAAGGACAGAAAAAAGAAGCAAGAGAAGAAATATTAAAGGGCATCTAAGTGAGAAAATTTACTTTTTTTTTTCTTTCCTTCCATGTGTTCTATATTCCCCCAACCCCCAGAATGTCTTCACTTTTTTTAGATTCCCTCTCTGTACTGAGATACACAAGTTAGAAGAATAGTGATTGCATTCCTCAACTCCTGCTTGTACTGTCAATCAAATCCCTGTGACATGATCCTTCCCTGCTCAAGACCCTCCCTCCTCCTCCATGCTCTGTAATAAACATAGAGATAAGAGCATTAGCAGGGGGAGAGAGGTACCTTTGATGGCAGATATAAGGCTGCACTTGACCCCCCTTCTTAATAGACTTCACTGATTGATGATGGGTCACAAAGAGAGAGATCAGGACACAGAGAAATCCATGTCTCCAGGACAGCTTGCTTACTATTGGCCACTGTGCGTGGGTGTGTTTTTCAGGATGTTGAACTTTTAACTCCTACTGCACATGATAAGCTTGTCAGTTAGCCGGAGTTGAGACATGGAGAAGGTAACAGGGGAGGGGGAAGGGGGGAGTGCTGCACAGAGATCTGACAACATGGAAAAACAAAGTCACTGACAGATAGGATAAAGGCAGCACAGAGTACATGAATTTAACTTTGCAATGGGCCAATGTGTTTTTTTCACTATAGATGCCCTTTAAAGGTGGAAAAAGGAGAAGGAATACAGGATGGTAGAGAACATAAACAAAACTCTTACAGAGAGATTCAATAAAAGTTCTTATCGTTTAAAACCAATCAGACCTTATTTAACATTTGAAAGGAAAGATCTGATTGGTTGGGGCAAAATTAGCACCATTTTAAACAATAAGAACTTTTATTGAATAAAGCTAGGTACACACAGTAACGATTTCTGAAAGATGACAGACAGGATCTGCAAGATCCTGTCTGCCATCTTTCAAAGATCTGCATACACACAGTCCCGAGCGTTCTCCCTATAGGGAGAACGCTCGGGACTGTGTGTTTCCATCGGCCGCGCTAGACTCCCCACAGTAACGATATAGCGGGCTTTATCGTTACTGTGTGTACCCAGCTTTACCCTGTTAAAGTACAAATAGTAAAAATAAATAAACCTCCCTAGTTCTTTGTGTACTGCAGAAATGAAATATTCATGTAAGAGTCAGCAGTAAAAAGTCACACGGGCCTAATTTACATTGCCCTTGTTTGAGACCATGTCTTGTTTATCCATTTCTTAAAGGGTAACTGTGGTCCAAAAATGACTTAAGCTAAATTGACAGGAATTGCTTGCCTGAGGATTTTTGCAATTTACTTTCATTATTTATTTTACATCGTTTTGAAGATATTTACATATATATGTGTGATATGGTTGCAGCATCACCAGGTCCCCTGCACTTCCTGCTTCCTGCACTGAAACCATGTGACAGTCCCTCTTCTGTGTTTCCTCCTCCTCGTGGGCCCCCATGGCCCCTCCCCTTGCAGCCCCTTGGGCCTTTCCCTTGCAAACTCCCGGGACCCCTCTCACTCGGGCCCTTTCCACTTGGGGGCCCCTCCCACTTGGGGCCCCTCCCACTTGGGGGCCCTCGGGCCCCTCCCACTCGGGGGGCCCCTCCCACTTGGGGGCCCCTGAGCCCCTTCCACTCGTGGGTCCCAGGGGCCCCTCCCACTCGGGGGTCCTTCCTAGTGGGGGCCCCAGGGTCCCTCCCACTCAGGGAGGGGCCACAGGACCCGCGAGTGTGCGGAGCCACAGAGTCCGTAAGTGGGAGGGGCCACAGGGGGCTGCAAGGGAGGGGACACAGGGCCTACGATTGGGAAGGGACAGCAAGTGGGAAGCATTTAAAAAAGCAGTGCTGTGGGCTGTGCAGTTCTCCCCACCCCCTCCTACCCTTCAGTCATGCACTGAGCATGTGTCAACCGCAGATTAGAGGAGGAAACAGTATTTCTGACCTTCAAACCTCCCACCCCCTAACTTCTGATCAGTGATTTCTCATTTATTTATTGGGCTGTGCAGCACGTAGAGAGGTGGTTGATGGCTCGTTTTAAAGGTATGAATCTGGCCTTTAATAGGTCAGTGTAAGGACACTGTACCGGAAGGCAAGGTGTGTGAAAAGTGTGCACATTTCACACACACTACCTTACGTTTGTGCTGCAATTTGCACAATAGTCCAAAATCGGATTGTGGCGTAGTGTACTCAAAGTACACACACTGGAATCTACTGCTCTGTGATTATCATGCACTGGCGATCGTAAGCGCGTGAGAAAACAGGGAAGTGTGGCCTAGCCCTAAGGACCCTTTGGGGAAGCCATTTGATTGCTGCAGTTCTCTGTAAATACCACTAATGTTGGCTATACAATGTAATTTGGACAATGCCTGGCCAGATCCTTTTATGATCCACATTCAATAGCAAAATGAAAAGGTAAGGATGGGCATTTAAATTTTATATTAATAGGCTGATTAGAAGACACATACCAACGATGAAAACATCTGTTGGTTATGATTGTTCAGTTGCTGATTGCCCTTCAGATTCTAGGTCAATCTGAATTAGGGCTAGGCCACACTAGAGCATTTCTCACCCGCTTATTATGATTAGATCTGTTGTATTCAATTAGATCAACTGGACTTGAAGTTTAGTTCTTGAAGACGTTTCGCTAGTCATCCAACTGGCTTTCTCAATTCAGAATGACTTGTACAAGAATCTGTGGCAATTATGTACCCTGGAAAATCCCAATTAGCATATCACAGCCAAGTGTTAAGGGTGTGATTGGATAGTGGCTAAGAGGTGTGCCCAGAGTAAGGTTTCAAAACAGCATTGTACATGGCAGACAGTTGGTGTCGAACCCCCCCCACCCCAATTAAGCCTGGTTTCTTTATTTTCACATAAATGGCCTCCTTAACACCTCTCTTGAACCAGTCACGTTCCTTTGCCAATATGTTAACATTACAATCTTCAAAGGTATGTCCTTTATCCTTAAGATGCAGATACACGGCTGAGTCCTGACCCGAGGAATTGGCTCTTCTCTGCTGGGCCATACGTTGATGCAGTTGCTGTTTGGTCTCCCCCACATACAAAATCAGAGCATTCTTCACTGCACTGCACTGCATATATGATGTCACTTTTCTTGTGTTTCGGTATTGGGCTTTCGGATGTACCAATTGCTGCCTCAGTGTGTTGTTCGGTTTAAAGCAGACAGGGTTACGGTGTTTCTTGAAAATTCTTCTTAATTTCTCGGAGACCCCTGCTACATATGGGATGACCATGTTCTTCCTCCTGTCTTGCTTTTCCCCTTCACTGTTGGTATTCGTGTTCTTTTCTTTCCTTCTACTTCTTTTGACAAAGGCCCAGTCTGGATATCCATAAGTTTTAAGGGCTCCTCTGAGATGTTTAATTTCTTTAGCCTTCGCCTCTGTGCTAGTGGGGATGTTCTCGGCTCTGTGTTGCAGGGTTCTGATGACACCCAGCTTGTGATCTAAAGGGTGGTGGGAGTCAAACATCAAATACTGATCTGTGTGTGTTGGTTTTCTGTAAACCTCTACTTCCAGTTTACCATTTTCCTTAACTTCTACCAAGCAGTCCAAGAAAGCCAGTTTGTTGTTTTGTATCTTTCCTTGTAAATTTGATGTTCTGATCTACTGCATTAATGTGTTCTGTGAAAGCTTGTACTTCCTAATGGTGGATTTTAACCCAGGTGTCATCCACATATCTAAACCAGTGGCTGGGTGCTATGCCCTTAAAGGTATTAAGTGCCTGTTTTTTTACCTCCTCCATATAAAGCTTGGCCACAATGGGTGAAACTGGAGATCCCATAGCACATCCGTGTTTTTGCTTATAGAACTTATCCCTGTATTTGAAATAGGTGGTATTCAGGCACAAGTCCAACAAGGAACACACCTGTTCTGGGTTGAGATCAGTTCTGCTGGTAAGAGTGCTGTCTTGGCCTAGCCGTTTTCTCACCATGTCAACAGCCATTCTGAATTGAGAAAGCCAGTCGCATGACTAGCGAAACGTCTTCAAGAACTAAACTTCAAGTCCAGTTGATCTAATTGAATACAACAGATATACCATGACCTTCACAAGCTTATTATGATTAGGTTTTGCCTGAGAAACGCATGGCAGTGCATGTCAATGTGCACTGCATTCTGCTTTAGGAAAGGCATGCAATCACCTTTTTTGCTAAATGCATGTGCTCAGATAACGCAAAACTGTACAAAACGCAGAGCAAACAGACAGTAACATGAGTGAAAAATTCTGTGGGAATTGGAATGTCCCTTTAATTTATTCAGATTCTAATGATATTGATCACAGGATGGAAAGCAGCTGCCAAAGGCATTAGTTTGTTTTGATTCACTCGGTTATAAGAGAACGAAAACATTGTGTGTACCATTAACCCATGAACAGGATGCCATACAGAACAGTTACGGATATTTTAAAAAGGTGAATCTGTATGTGTTTTCTTGCTACTAAGTAAATAAATGAAGGGAATTTTCACCAATACCAAAGGAATAGGAGATGTGTAATGTAAACGGATATAAAATGAAAAGACGGTGTAGAACAGCAGCACCCCTGCTGTGAGTGGGCCTCGGCGAGTAGCTTTCCACTGCCACGCCCAGCCTCAGCACCTCAAAAAAATTAAGGCCGGGCCACGTGTTGGGCATCACTGGTGTTGAACAATATTGCTTATGGAGCAATGTCAGAAAGAATTTCTGGTACTAATGAGACATAAAATAATCTGTGCAAATAAAATCACACTAATAGGTGGAATCCACACTTTGACGAGTCTTCATTTGTAAATTTGTGGTCTGTATAATAAGCTTGGTATAGTCGCCATGGAAACTAGATAGATAAAGGTCTCATATTCTTCTAGTGAAAATACCAATCCCTATTACAATAATATTCCAGTCTGATGTCTTGGACTACTGAGTGTCTTAGGGCTAGGCCACACTAGCGCATTTTGCGTTCGCGGTTTTCGCTAAAATGGAAATTGCGTATCAGCGTAACAGTAGCAGTATTTTCCATTTTATGGGGGACTTCAATTACCCTGACATTGATTGGTGTAGTGGAACTGCCATCACAGAAAAAGGCGATGAGTTCCTGAATTTGCTGCAGGATAATTTTCTCTCACAGGTGGTTGAGGTTCCTACTAGAAAAGGAGCTCTGTTGGATCTGGTAATATCTAACACCGTGCAGCGCATTATAGATATAAAGGTAACTGGAGGCTTAGGGAATAGTGACCATGAAATAGTGTCGTTTGGACTTTGCTATCGAAAGGAAAAGTGCGCTGGGTTAACAAAGACTTTTAATTTCGGGAAGGAAAATGTTCCCAGGTTAAAAGCAGCTCTTCAGAATGTCAACTGGGATAATGTATTATCAGGTAAAGGTACTGAACAGAAGTGGACTGTGTTCAAGGGGATTTTAAGCCAGTTCACATCTTAATTTATATCCTTGGGAAATAAATGTAAAAAAAAAAAATCTGCGCCCATGTGGCTGAATTCTGATGTAAAGAGGCAAATGGAAATGAAGAAAGAGGCATTTAAAACCTTTTAGGCCGAGGGAACGGAAAGGGCCTTTAGGGATTATAAAAACTGTAACAAGGAGTGTTAAGGTGGCCATACATCTATGAGATATTACTCACCCGACCGAGCGCTCACGCGATGTTCATCGATGTTGCCGGAACCGCTTCTCCCGATGGTATATTTGGCCGACATGCGATCGCAAAATCCCATTCATTTTGCGATCGCATGTCGGTAGAATGTAAGATCGGGAGAAGCGGTTCCGGCAGGATCGAAGGAACATTGCGTGAGCCCTCGGTCAGGTAAGTAATATATCATAGATGTATGGCCACCTTAAGAAAGCAATCAAAAACTAGCTAAAATTAATAATGAATTTAGGATAGCTGAACAAAGCCTCACTAAGCCTAAATTTTTTTTAAAGTATATTAATAGTAAGAAGATGAGGACTGAGAATGTGGCACCATTAATTAATGGGGATAAGTTAGTTATGAAGGATGGCGATAAAGCAAATGTCTTGAATACTTTTTTTTCCTCTGTACTTTTTTTTCCTCTGTACACACTATAGAAGATTCAAGTACAGATATCAGAGTGTAGTAGCAATAATGGTATAAAAGATTTAAGTGCACTTTGGTTAACAGAGGATATGGTACAGAAAGAACTAAATAAGGTTAATATTAATAAATCTCCTGGACCGGATAAAATACATCCTCGGTTTTATTGGTTTTATTTCAGCTTTATCTAGGCCATTGTTTCTTATTTTTGCAGATTCACATGTCCACAAGGTCATTGTTAAGGTGTGGTGCATGCAATTATCTATGAGGATATATTACTTACCAGAAAGAAAACCGCGCGCTCAAGGAGGGGACGCGATGTTCTTTGATGTTGTGGCCCGGAACAAACAAGCTTCTCTGAAAACAGCTTCTTCTGCGTCACAAAGCTTCGTCCCGAGGGCTTTGTATAATTTTGGGGGCCGACATGCGATCGCAAAATCCCATTCATTTGGCGATCGCATGTCGGTAAAATGTAAGTTCGGGAGAAGCGGTTCCGGCAGGATCGAAGGAACATCGCGTGAGCCCTCGGTCGGGTAAGTAATATATCATAGATGTATGGCCACCTTAAGAAGCAATCAAAAACTAGCTAAATTAATAATGAAGTTAGGATAGCTGACAAAGCATCACACTAAGCCTAAATTTTTTTTAAATATATTAATAGTAAGAAGATGAGGACTGGAATGTGCACCATTATTAATGGGGATAAGTTAGTAAGGATGGCGATAAAGCCACCTTGAATACTTTTTTTTTCCTCTGTACTTTTTTTTCCTCTGTACACACTATAGAAGATTCAAGTACAGATATCAGAGTGTAGTAGCAATAATGGTATAAAAGATTTAAGTGCACTTTGGTTAACAGAGATATGGTACAGAAAGAACTAAATAAGTTAATATTAATAAATCTCCTGGACCGGATAAAATACATCCTCGGTTTATTGGTTTTATTTCATC
>CM033476.1:290443455-290722282 GCA_019447015.1 Hymenochirus boettgeri
ACACGTTATATAACCGTGACTGCGGTTACCCCATTCCCCAAACACAGTTATATAACCATGCGGTTACCCCATTCCCCAACCAAGTGATATAACCATGCGGTTACCCCATTCCCCAAACACAGTATTATATACCATCTGCGGTTACCCCATTCCCCAAACACGTTTATATAACCATGCGTTACCCCATTCCCCAAACACACATGATATAAACCTGCGGTTACCCCATCCCCAACCCATGTGATATAACCTCGGTACCCCATTCCCCAAACACAGTTTATATAACCATGGTCGGTACCCCCTTCCCCAAACACAGTTTATATAACCGTGCGGTTACCCCATTCCCCAAAACACAGTTTTTATTAACCATGCGGTTACCCCATTCCCCACAACGCACGTGATATACCATTGCGGTTACCCCATTCCCAAAACACAGTTTTATATAACCATGCGGTGTTACCACCCATTCCCCAAACACGTTTATATAACCAGTGCGGTTAACCCATTCCCCAAACACATGTATATAACCATGCGGTTACCCCATTCCCAAACACGTTTATATACCCATGCGGTTACCCCATTCCCCAAACACAGTTTATATCACCGTGCGGTTACCCCATTCCCCAAACACAGTTTATATAACCATGCGGTTACCACATTCCCCAAACGCACGTGATATAACCATGCGGTTACCCCATTCCCCAAACACAGTTTATATAACCATGCGGTTACCACATTCCCCAAACACAGTTTATATAACCGTGCGGTTATATAGAGCAAGAACATCCAAGAAGATCCAACAAGCTGTATCTCACCTTTCCCTTTGCTGTGGCTGCTGGGTGATTTATGAAATGAACCTGTGTAACTAGGGATCAGCTCCCATAATCCATTTTTGCTTTGATGGAAGTCTAAATGTTCGCATTGTTTTCAGCACCATTATCGAGAATTGGCAATAACTTGCTGGGAAAACTCGTTCTGACACTTAATGGCCATTTTGCTTATTGCCATGCATCTTGACTAAAAGTGTCTTTTGGATTTAGGTTAAGCCAGGAAGCCTTAAACTACGGCTCTCCAGATGTTTGAAAATTACAACTCCCAGAGTTCTCAGGCTTCCCTATGTAGTTGAGGAATGCTGGGAGTTGTAGTTTGAAGATCCCTGGGTTAATGGTCATACATGCAAAAACACATACCCTCAATCTCACACGGGTACACACACCTATTGCCCTACCCTTCCATTTTCGTGGCAGCCATACTTAAAGGGTAAATAAGGTAAAAAAAAAAATTGATATCCTCAATAAAAGTTAGTTTTATGGATGTAAACATAAAAAAGACATACCTCGTGAACCAGACCCAGGTACACACACCTACTGACCTACCTTTCCATTTCCGTGGCAGCCATACTTAAAGGGTAACTTTAGAGCCAAAAAACAAATTTTTTGATCAATAATCAATAAAGTTTGTTTTTTTAACCCCCAACCTGACACAGGTACACAAACCTACTGATCTATTTATCCATTTCTGTGGCAGCCACATTTAAAGGGTAACTATAGTAAAAAAACAATTTTGACTAATCAACAAAGTTTGTTTTTTTAACCCCCAACCTGACCCAGGTTGACACAACTACTGAACTATACTTCCATTTCCGTGGCAGCATACTTAAAGGGTAACCACTGACCTACCTCTCCATTACTGTGGCAGCCGTACTTAAAGGGTGACCAAAGTAAAAAAAAATAATTTTGACCAATCATCAAAAAAGATTGGTCAAAATCTTTTAACCCCCAACCTGACACAACTTGTAAGAATATAGATGAACCTGCCACTACAAAGTCACAGCCAGTGACCAGTAAATCCAGATAAGACAAAGAAGGTAGCGCACGTCAGTCTTGATTGTGAACAAACAAACAGTGGTAACACTGTTTATTTGTTCATGATCAAGACTGGTGTGTGCTACCTTCTTTGTCTTATCTGGACCCAACCTGACACAGATACGCACACCTACTAACCATACTTAAAGGGTACCTATATTCAAAAAACAAATTTTAATCAATAATCAAAGAAGTTTGATTTTTTAACTTCCAACCTGACACAGGTACACACACCAAATGTGCTACCCATTCATTAATGCGGCAACCATATTTAAAGGGTAAGTATAGTCAAAAAACACATTTTGACCAGTCATCAAAAAGTTAGTTTTTTATCCCCCATCCTGACACAAGTACACATACCAACTGACCTACCCATTTATTCCTGTGACAGCTATATTTAAAGGTTAAGTAAAAAACCACATTGCCATTAAAATCTGCAGCACAAACACACACATTCCCTTCCAAAATGCGGCCTTTCAAGCCAAATTCAAAGTTTATACTTAAATTTTCCCTTTCTAGTTTATTTATGTATTGTTATATTACAATTATATATACACATTGACTGAATTGTTTGTATTATGAAATTGTACAGTACTGTGTGCTAGAAATAAAATGATACATACATACATTGCAATACAATTAATCTGTCTAGCTCCTCTCTCCCAGCGAAGACAAATCAGATCAAATATAACTGAGCCCTAGACAGTGATCTAGTGTCAGTGCATTTTGAAATACATTGTATTATAACTAATAACTTTATTGTACTCTGTTTTATTTGATGTTAAAAAATATATTTTATCATTTAATGTAATTATTGCCTGACTCTCTCTGTCTAGTATGTGCAGTTGTTTCTCACATAGGAAATAAGAGAGGTAATCAGCAAGTTTGTGATACCACGGGTTATGGTTAATGTACGAACGCAGCCATAAATGTTTGAGATTTGTAAACCTCCAGCAATAAATAGTAATGCACATTAGGAATTTTCCAACTAGTTTGCAGACTGCAGTATAATGTATTATTACAGAAGGAGCTGAAACCCTTTGAAGGTATTTCTGGTGACCTAAAATTATCTTCCCCAGTCTGATACCTTTAGGCTGTGATGATCTCCCTTTTACAGCAGCCTTTCATGTAATGTCAGGTCTGCATCAGGGGACAGTCTGGTGCCGGCCCCCCTCGCAGGCTGATATTGGTGGTAGCAGAATGGCTGTCTTTAAGGATAGTAATGGATTAACTTGACCTTAATGGATGACTCATTTCCATATACCACCATGTCTTTCAATCATTTCTCTTCCTTACATCTTCATGAGAAGGTGCAATAAAACTCACATCAATTCTGTATTTTCTGAACATTTATGAAATTTACAGTTAAGAAACAGAAAGACAAAAATATTTGTTACGTATATTAAAGTAGCTATAGAGATTGTAAAATTCCTTTTATTAGTGAACCCGATCGGATTGGCCGGCCCAGTTCCAAAAGCTTTATGTAGAAGAATCACACTGGAGCAGCTGGTTCAGGTTCCTGGCCTGGTGTATATTGCCGTACACATGGTCCTGGGTGTAGGTTAGCATTAGAACCTTCTGGAACTTCTTCTTGCTGATGAGGAACATCTCGTTCTTCAGGCTGAGAGCTGCGTTGATAGGCAGCTTGACTCCCACCCAGTCATCTTCTAACGCCTGTGGGGTGGTGCTGTTCCCAGTGGCAGGGTTGTACACAATAAATGTTTTCCCTAAAAGAACAAACTCAATGGTAACTTATACAAAACATTCATTTAGCGAATATAGCAGCATTTGGAGAGCAGTCAATTAAAGTTCCATAACCATGTGACCCAAACGCAGCAGCCAAACTCTTTATTTCTAAAGGTAAACGTCCTTAAGGCTGGGTACACATGGGGCTATTTTTTGTCCTGACCGAGCTAGCACTTGGCCGGGACAAATAACTGTAGGTTGCACCAATAGTGGCCGACGCTGACAGTGAGCGCGATCGTGCGGTCCCATTGGGAACCTGCCCCACACCATCACATATTTCCGGCCAACCGACCGGTCCACGCCACTATCAGTCGGTCGGAAATATCCTGCTGGTATGTACCCAGCCTAACACTCTCCCACCTGCTGCCACTATTGAGTAAGCCCTGCACTGGAGTGAACATCAGTTTTGCAGCTGACTCCTCAGGATTAGACTGTCCCGGTGCTTGGATGTCCTGAATCCTTTTTCCCCATAAATAAACCTCCCGCCTTAAAGATCTTGATGATCTGATGAATGGTTCTTTTAAGTGCAATATTTGTAGCAGCAATTTTGTTGCATGTGAGGCCATACAAAACGATGATGGCTGCATGCGTTTCTGGAGGGAACCCTTGCTTACACAAGAAGACAATGATTTCAAGCATATCTAATCCTCTTTTTATAGCAACCAGTCTGGCCTTATAATGCATTTGGAATGATGGAGTGATTTCAGTTGTGCTTGTTCCCACATTCACTTGTGATTATGATATGATATTAAAAGACATGTCCACCCCAGAATAAAAATGTATATTTAGAATGCTCACCCTCCACCCAAAAACCCAAGACCACAATTCTTACCTGCCGGCAAGCCTGATGTGTTCCAACCCCTTCTGAGATCTGTTAAGGACAACTATACTCACTTCAACCCCAATCCTCTAGGTCCTCACCCCTGGGTTCAGCTTCTAAGTCCTGTTCTGATCGCCAGTGCACTGTTCCCCACTTCCTCCTTCTGGTCCGCGAGGTGACCAATAGGAAGACACGCTGTTGAAGAGTGGATTTCTGTTTGAGAAGCCCCAGGCGAGGAGAGGGAGCTGGGGAACAGCATGCCGGCATTAGTTACTTCTATAGGTAAGTACAGGACTTCTAAACCAAGGTGTGAAGACCTTTGCCATATTTATAAAGCCGTGGTATCGCTTTTTAGATTGCTTTTTTTTTTTTATCGGTTAAACTATCGTAAATTTATGATACCGATCGTTAAAGATGTGGTATCGATAAAAAGCGATACTGCGACTTTATAAATAGGGCCCCAAGTGGTTTAGGGAGAGGGTTAAAAGGGTGGTATTGTTGTCCTTTGCCATCGAGTTTGTACATGCTCAGAGGAGAATGCTCAGGGGCCAGCAGGCAGCCATTTATTATTTAACCATCATGGCTATGTCTGACTGCTACTACCTGAGAACAACAGGAAGAATGCAGAGTGTAGAGTGAATATGTGGCTAAAGTGAACAATCTGTGTTAGTGGCACGCAGGCACTGATACACCAGAAAGCAGAATTTCCACATATGCCATTGAGCAGAGGAAATGTTTTTCTTTCAACCTGCCAGAGAATATGAGGGACAAAGTATAAATTACCAATACAGCCCACAGCCCGACAAACCAGTGTGCAGGGTTCCAAGATGGGTTATTTCCGGTGATTTGTCTGACCTTTTATGAAGAATATCCTCTCATCTCTGATGACTTTCCCTCCTTTGGCAATGATGGCAGGTTGGGTGAAAGCCGCATCCACATTGTCTGGAACGCCTGGAAATCCTTCACTGATTAACTTTGGGTATCCTGGTTCCATTTGGTCATTGTCATATTTCCAGTAATTACTTCCCTATAAGTTACAATCAAAAGTGTTCACACTATTATTTCACGTCTCTGGAAGTCAACTAGTAATACAGAGTCGATTACGGAGAGGCGCAGCGTCCGATTTACGAACGGTTAGCGTGACTTTAACCCCTAGGTTAGCCACTGCAGCCTATTCACCCAAAGCTGCACAACCTCTGGTAAATCTCTTCCAGGAGAATCGCCCCGGGGTGCGTGTGTAGCCCACTTCTACTACTTGTGTTGCCTGTTATATGCAATACCACTGCTGGTCGAGTGTATTGGGATGAGAGAGCGCCACGGAACTATGGAGGGAGCTCCCAGGGAGCTTGTCTCTATGTATTTGCAGTATAAGGTCATGGAATTCAACGGTGACTTCTAATATATTATCAGGGAGATTCAATAAATGTTCTTATCGTTTAAAATGGTGCTAATTTTGCCCCAACCAATCAGATCTTATTTAACATTTGGAAGCTAACATCTGATTGGTTAGGGCAAAATTAGCACCATTTTTAATGATAAGAACTTATATTGAATAACCCTGTCTATTTTTTAAAGGACAACTGTAGTATTGTCTAAGCTCTGGCCCCACCTCAGTCTGGGATCTATCCAATGGGAAGAAATGCATCTTCAACAACCGTACATTTGCCCTTTAAGTCAAAAAATAATTTCTATAACTTTCACAAGTGACTTTAGTTCCCCTTTAACATATAAATATATTAGAATTCAACAATGATCTGATCCCCTGCATGGGACACCATCAGTTACTCCACTAAATCATCTGTTAATAATAGATCCTTTTGATTGGTACGATCATTAGACTATTCTATAGGGCTTATTTATTTACGGACAGTTTTCACCATAATTGGAATTAGAACAATTTATAAAGTATCAATAATCTGAATCGATACCCCAATACATCACGGCAAAAAAATGATCATTCATATCTATAGAGTGGATAAAATATTCCTGCTGTGATGATAATGCATTAGTGGGCAGATTTCTAGCCTGGAAATCAGTTATATTACTCACTGGAAGGCGTCCGTACATTACTATTCCCCATGGTGGGATTCCCAATACAAATAATGGTCCAGGTAGTGTTAGTCTAAGTTTGATCAATTACTAAACATGTATAGAACTGTCCTGTGGGTGTTAAACCCCCCTTGTAGTAACTGTAATAACTGTAACTGCCCTTGTAGTAACTGTAATAACTGTAACCGCCATTGTAGTAACTGAAATGTTACCTAATAATCGCTTACAGCCCTGGTCAGGTATTGGGAGAAGTTATGATGATATTTCTCTATTTCACTGCGTTATTAGACGTAACACAATGATTTTTGGTGATATTGCCCCTTTATATTTCTGCAGTGAAAATCTTTGCGCCATTAATTGCCTTGTTTATAAATATGGTGATAATAGCCCAAATTCCTGTAGCAAGGTCCGGCAATGCTAATACAGCGATACAAGCGCTCCTTTATAAATATGCTCCTTAACGTCCCATCAAGCTGTAGTTTTATACACCGTATGGGCAAACTAACGTACCTTAAAGAAAAAGATCTTTCCATCCTGGTCCGCTGCCGTATTCTGCATTCTTATAGCTGCATCAATAGAAGGAGGTAGAAGTTTCCACTTTGTTGAAATGAGCTGTGGGGCTTTCTTTTTGGGTGTCAATGGCAGTTTACCGTGACTCAGCTCCCAGAAATATTCCCCTATTATATACAGAAGTGTCAACACATTGTAGGTAACAACATTACTGTCACAACACAATCCAAAAAAACTCTATAAATATCGTGCTATGGGCTGTCTGGTGACTGTAATCCTATCAGGTTTGATTGCATGGGACTATCAATGTGAACGACCAGTGACCTCCTGCTGAATGCATAGAAGATCCAAGGTCAGTGATGTGAACCTTTTAGCGGCCAAGTTCCCAAACGGCAACCCAAAAGACCACTTTTTATTGTATAGTGCCAACCTGATCATTTAACCTGAATACGGAGTTTTTACAACTCAATAGACACAGACCTAGTAGATAGAATCTATTATAGATTACCTATTAACCTTTACATTACCACACAGGAGTTTGAGATCTAGAACAGTGACCATTAACCCTACATTATTAGACAGGAGTTTGAGATATAAAACAGTGACCATTAACCCTACATTATTAGACAGGAGTTTGAGATATAAAACAGTGACCATTAACCCTACATTATTAGACAGGAGTTTGATATATAAAACAGTGACCATTAACCCTACATTATTAGACAGGAGTTTGAGATATAAAACAGTGACCATATAATCATAACCCTTCCAATTAGTAGACAGATTTGCGACTATAAAACATGACAGGACCCAGTAACCCTACATTATTAGACAGGAGTTTGAGATATAAAACAGTGACCATTAACCCCTACATTATTAGACAGGAGTTTGAGATATAAAACAGTGACCATTCATCCTACATTATTAGACAGGAGTTTGAGATATAAAACAGTGACCATTAACCCTACATTATTAGACAGGAGTTTGATATAAAACAATGACCATTAACCCTACATTATTAGACAGGAGTTTGATATATAAAACAGTGACATTAACTCTACATTATTAGACAGGAGTTTGAGATATAAAACAGTGACATTAACCCTACATTATTAGACAGGAGTTTGAGATATAAAACAGTAACCATTAACCCTACATTATTAGACAGGAGTTTGAGATATAAACAGTGACATTAACCCTACATTATTAGACAGGGGTTTAATATATAAAACAGTGACCATTAACCCTACATTATTAGACAGGAGTTTGAGATATAAAACAGTGACCATTAACCCTACATTATTAGACAGGAGTTTGAGATATAAAACAGTGACCATTAACCCTACATTATTAGACAGGACTTTACTATATAATGATTATAATTAACATATAGATTATACTATATATACTATTATATAGATTTATACTATTATAGATATAGATACATATTATACTATATCATAGATTATACTATATAGCTATATACTATATATATAGATTATATACGAATATAGATTATACTATATACATAGATTATACTTATATATAGATTATATAGATTATACAAATAGATTAACTATAATAGATTTACTATATATAGATTAATAGATTATACTATACATATAGATTATACTATATATAGATTATACTATATATAGATTATATAGATTATACTATATATATAGATTATACTATATATATAGATTATACTATATTTATAGATTATTAGAAGTAAATGAATTCAATTTTAATGTAGAAAATCCTTAAGCACTGATCACATTTACCTTTAAATAAATAGATTGAACCGTTCTTTGTGGCAACAAACGTGTCAATTGGTTTTTCTCCGCACATTTTTACCGCAGATGGTTTTTCCGGACTCTTGCTTTCTTTTTGAAGTTGATTACCGGCAGTGGTGTTTATTTTGCCATCTCCAGTTGTGACATCTGTGGATTTACTTGCCGAGGTCTGAGTAACGTTGGCAGTCGGTTTGCCATACAAAGCCTGGATCGCTTGCACATCATCTGGATGAAGTTGGAATTTTGGGTTGTAACCCTTGTAGGTTGGGGCCATGAGAGCTTCAGGGATGGTGGAGTGATCTAGTCCCAAAGAATGACCAAGTTCGTGGGCAGCGGCCTGCAATAGATTTACCCCTAAAAAATTTGCAGAGAAACAATTTAATGTGAACAAAAAAAACGAAGCTGGGTACAATTAGGTAACAGGGTGTGTAGCCCACAAAACTTTATATTGTATCTGCACAGATGGAATTATGGGAGATGACCTCTTGTACCTACAGGTTACATTCAGAAATCACCCAGCAGCCACAGCAAAGGGAGCGGTAAAACAGATTGTTGTATGTTTGTGAATGTGCTCTGTCTATTGGGATAATGTTGCCTTGAGACTTTAGTTCTCCTTTAATATCTAATAATATGAGTGTCTACATGTGCTGTGAGTTTAATAACGTGTGCCTGTGACACAGCTGGATGCAAACTAGAGAATTTAGAGCTGATTATGTCTGACACAGCTAAACACTATCAAGCCAACACTGCGTTATCTGTAGCCTTAGTGGGATCCGGGCTACTCCCTGCTACGAGTTTGTGGAGGGTTATTGAGTTGTCCCTGGTCCCCAAACTACTAAAAGCTTGTTGACCAGGGGAAGGAGGCAGCAATCTCACTGGGGCAATGTTACATTTCCAGTTAGAAATGCATGCAATAAGGTGTGAATTCTAGCAGTTACGGTAAGGGGCAAATAAATACAATTTACCATTTTTTTGTTTTAAAGATGGACTTGCTGTTACCTTTCTTCTCATTAACTGTCCATTTCTCATCATTGTCCAGATGTAGGTCTCCATCAATTCCTTTATTCTTTTTACCAACAGGAGGCATGAACGCATGACCCAAAACACGACCTGGACCATCAAAGGCGTTTTTATCCCCATCATTATGCAAGCCAGAGACAAAGAACATATCAATGTCCGCTGTGTCGTTCATACCAACTTCAACAAACTTTAGAGAGGATACATCCTGCCAGACCTGCAAACAGGCAAAAAGATACCCTGCTGATACATTATTGGGACAGGAAGTAAACCATGAGTAACTTCTGGTAACCTAGAAGAACTAGCAATGCGGAACTGAGGTCAAATTTAAAGGGAATATCCACTGCTAAAAAATGTTTGTGCTATTCAGCTGTGTCTTACCTCCCGTTCTTCAATAAAACCTGCAGGAGCAGGGAGAGAAGGGAAGGTACTAACCCGATTGCTCTCTCCTTCACCGCGTAGTCTGACAGGTACCATCGGACTCTGTTTTCTATGCGTATAGAGTACTAAGTGCTAAGAGTACCTTACCTTCTCTCCATGAATGAAATGTGGTGGGTTGATCATCTCTACAAATTATTACAGAGCAATGGAGCCCTGACATATAATCTAGGTACATATGAGAGGATATTATTATGTCGTCGGGCCAAAATATTGGAGGTATTTTTCCGCTCCCCACTAACCAATTACAGTTGTCCTTTAGTACAAATCGGACGATCAGACATGACGCTAAATCACAGCTGATTATGTGGACCATGTTATTTTGTCCCGGCTGACCAATCGAAAGCAGCAAACAATCGGCCAGCCTGAAAAATCTATGCATGTCTACCTAGCCTTAGGATCGCAATGATTAAGTGAAAAGTAGAAACTACTACTCTCATTTAGCTTCTCTCAGAGTTGTAATGACATAGGGCAGCACGGTGGCTCAGTGGTTAGCACTGATGCCTTGCAGCGCTGAAGTCCTGAGTTCAATTCCACCCTTGGACAAATCTGCAAGGAGTTTGTATGTTCTCCCCGTGCTTGCGTGGGTTTCCTCCGGGAATTCCGTTTTCCCCCACAATCATAAATACATACTGATAGGTTGTATATGTCAAATAAATGGGCTTAGATTGTAAGCTCTTCGGACTGATGTGAATGTATACATGTAATTGTAAAGCGCTACGGAAGATGTTAGCTCTATATAAATCCACAATAAAAATAATTGATCTCCTCTTCCTTCCGGGTGCTTGTGTCATACCTTCAATGCTTTAGTCAGTTCGTCTCTGACCATTTTCATGGTTAGCTGGGATGTTGTGTTGATGATTTTGTAGGTCAGTACGTCTTTCTTCCACTTGGAACCCAAGTTGTAGGACATTCGCTGCTCGTGCTTCCCACAGCGGGGTAGCTTCATGGCATCAGCCGTACTGGCATCTAGTTTACCTGGGGGAAGAGGAAGCATTTAAATTTATATTAAAGGATAACTAAATGTCTTAAGTTTAGCTTAGATTCCCATTTCATGTCAGCCTGTTGTATGTTTTTTTGTATTACTTACCTGACAATTGTTACTATTTCTATTTTTTTCCAAGCTCATCTGCCTCTGGTAACACTTATCTGGCCAAATCTTTATTTGGCTTCAAACCCAATAACCAGAAAATGTCTGACATTAACAGACGCAGAGGACCATGGGCAAACATAAGAAATCACTTGGGCTTAAATTGATGTGAGTTAATGAAGTAAGTACTCCATACAATTGGAATATGTAGTTGTAAAGATTTGCCCAATCCATAGTTTTCCAAACTTTACTTTCACCTACTTTACCTATAGAAAAGCCCCATCCTTCCTACTGGCAGTCTAGCCTACCTGAGCACAATTGCCCCCAGAAGTGCTCCTCCCCTCCACTATCTCTAACGGGCATGTTCGGTGGCCACTTTCGGCTAAACACACACTGTGTACATAGCTTAGGTTTGCTGACTTAATGCTACAACTTCAAACTGTAAAGTACTTAGCATTCCCACAGCTCTACACATGCATTGCTCCTATGTGGCATTAATAGTTCTTAGGGGGTAAACTGTAATTGATTTTCCAGTGGTACAGTACTCTGAAGATTTGTATATTAAAACAACACACATTAAAGGGCATGTCCACCTCCAAAACTATAATCCGCCCCACTACTGGCCCCACTGTGTAGTGTAGTTTAATCCTTACCTTACATCCCAGCTCCATATGGTTCTCCTGTAATGTCCCTCTAAAGTCCAGAAAACTGTCCACCAGGAGCCTGGCTACCAGGGAAATTGTTTCCGCCTCTGAGATGTCCTCTCAGAGGTTTTTGGCTTGCTCAGAGCAGCCCTTCGCTCCCCCCCCCTTCTCACCCGTTTTGTTCTCCCTCCCCCTAGTATAAATGCCCTTAGGTACACAGTAGGGATTCCTACCCCAGCTCCAACCACTATAAAATATTTTTCAGAAAGTCCCCCAAACTCTACTTACCTTACCTCTCTCCTCCAGCATTCTGAACTGCCAGCAGCCGCGTCCGTGATTGGCTGCCTCTCAGCCAATCACGGACACGACTGCCAGTCTGGAACCGTTTGCAGTTCCATGCAAGCAGAATGCCGGGCAGTGCGGCGGAGGATAGAGGGAAGGTAAGTAACAATCAGGGGGGCTTTCTGTGAAATATATTATAGCGGTTGGGGCTGGGGGAACTAGCACTACTATATATCAAAAATTTGAAAAAGGGATGGATATGCCCTTTAAAGCAAGTATTGTAGAAGATTCTATTGTTATACACGTTCGCTTGAGTGCTATATAATAACATACAAGTTTTAACTCTTTATAAACTATAATCCATATAGATCATTCGTTTACCAGTGACTTTCAATCCATTCTGTCTCTGGAACCACTCCAAGCCACTGATAAATTCTTCGGGTAGCTGATCCTCTGATATAAATGGGGTGTCAGGCACGGCATATTCTGTCAGGTTCTCATCCGGGAGGTACCCAAACTCTATTAAGTAATCCTTTGAAAAATAATATTATAAGAGAATAAAAAAGAAGATTAAAAGTCCATTTGCTAATAATGGTATAAATACAATCCAATCCAATACAATAACATTAAACATTAAATGAATCTGTGCTAAAAAATCAATGATGGAAAGGGAACCAGGAGTTCTAGCGGATAACAGACTTAAGCTTCAAACACAGGTACGATCTTTGCACCAACAAATGCCCCTGAGCGCATGCCGCCACGCGACGAACACCCAATAATCGCAATTGTGTATGCGTTCCATCGGGCATCATTGTGGATCAATGAGCGACGCCCGACGGATTGCATACACACACACGATTATCGTCCAAAACGGATGCTCACTGGCCCTGTGTGTCGTGGTGTATTCATCGGTGCAAAGATCGTATGCCTGTACGAAGCTTTAGTTGTACCAAACATTTCCAGGCAGCAATACCTAAAGCCAAGATATTGTCTTGTGTAAAGTGGGGTATAGATTCAACAGAGAACAAATATTTTACTTCTTTGTTTTTACAAGGCCACATTTGGAGTAACTAGAACAGTTTTGTATCTGGCACATAAAAAAGGATTGTAGGGAAGGGTAAGGGAACTGGTAAATTTCAGTCACACATACTTGTGTTACTTTGAAAGTGGTAACTGTAGTTATATGAGACCATTTAACAGAGCTGAGAAAAAAAGAAGTTAAGGAGAGACAAGCATGTCTGCCTGGCCCCCGAGGCTCAGTTTTTCCAGTTGATAATATTCATCACTTAAGACAGCTCAGTAATGTGAAGCTACACACACTTGATAAAGAATGTTTAAATTACTGAAATTGACAGGCAGATCTAGGGTATATTTGCTTGTAGGTGTAATTAGATTACATTTCAATTCTCACCTCCACCAAGATTACTAAGTATTCTAAACTAATGAATTCCTTCCCACAAATCACTAAGCCCTCCTGTAAGGACCAGGACACAGGGTTTCAGAGGCAAGGGGGGAATTCCTAAATGGAAGTTCATGACCAAATACATCTATATATTCTATTAAAGGGAAAGTTCAGTGGTAAATATCATTATTTTTAAATTCTTAGCATGTATTATGCATACTTAGTTATTCTACATATTCTCTTCCATTTTGAAAAATCAGTTGATTTCATACCCTAGTATATAGTATATTCATTAAGGCTGGGTACACATGAGCAGATTTTTTTCGTCAGGGAAGGTGAACAATGTTGGTTGCCTATTTGCCTGGATCAGATGAACAGACAATCTGACATGTGGGTAAATCCCGGCTGATTGTACAGTCCATAGAAGACATTTGACTGACTGACAGTGCTTCATCCCAGGTCAATGGTCAGCATTGAAAATTTGTCTGTGTGTGCCCAGCCTAATGTTCTGTTTACTATCTATGTAACATTCTATGTAACAGTCTATGTAACAATCTATGTAACAATCTATGTAACAGTCTGTGTAACAATCTGTGTAACAATCTATGTAAAAGTCTATGTAACAATCTATGTAACATTCTATGTAACAATCTATGTAACAGTCTGTGTAACAATCTGTTACAATCTTGTAACGTCTATGAACAGTCATGTCACATCTATGTAAACTCATGACCTATTGTACAGATCTAGTAACAACTCTGTGTAACAGTCTATTTAACATCTGTGTAAATCATCTAATTTGTAACGTCATTGTAACCATCTATGTACAGTCATGTAACAACCATGTAACATTCCTAGTAACAGTCTATGTAAACATTCTATGTAACAATCTATGTAACAGTCTATGTTAAACAGTCTAGCAACAATTATGTAACAATATGTAACGTCTATGTAACATCTATGTACATTCTATGTAACAATCTATGTAACATTCTATGTAACAATCTATGTAACATTCTATGTAACAATCTTGTACAATCTAGTAACAGTCTATGTAACAATCTATGTAACAGTCTAAGTAAACAATCTGTGTAACAGTCTGTGTAACAGTCTACTGTAACATCTATGTAACATCTATGTAACAGTTGTGTAATAATCTGTGTAACAACTATGTAAAAGTCTTATGTAACAATCTATGTAACAATCTATGTAACAATCTATGTAACAGTCTATGTAACAATCTATGTAACAGTCTATGTAACAATCTATGTAACATTCTATGTAACAATCTAGTAACATGTGTAACAATCTATGTAACATTGACTCTATGTAACAATCTATGTAACAGTCTATAGTAAAACCCAAATTCTTGTTGTAACAGTCTGGTGTAACAGTCTTGTAACATCTATGTAACCATTATGAACAGTCTGTGTAATAATCTGTGTAACCCAATCTATGTAAACTATGTACTTATGTAACAATCTATGTCAAATTAACAAATCTATGTAACAATCATGTAACGTTCAGAATCTATGGACATAAACCATCTATTAACAGTCTAGATCATAGTAACAATCCTATGTAACATGTAACAATCTATGTTACAGTCTATGTAACAATCTATGTAACAGTCTATGTAACAATCTATGTAACAGTCTGTGTAACAATCTGTGTAACAATCTATGTAAAAGTCTATGTAACAATCTGTGTAACAGTCTGTGTAACAATCTGTGTAACAATCTATGTAACAGTCTATGTAACAATCTGTGTAACAGTCTATGTAACAATCTGTGTAACAGTCTATGTAACATTCTATGTAACAGTCTATGTAACAATCTGTGTAACAGTCTATTTAACAATCTGTGTAACAGTCCATGTAACAATCTGTGTAACAGTCTATTTAACAATCTGTGTAACAATCTATGTAACAATCTGTGTAACAGTCTATGTAACAATCTGTGTAACAGTCTATGTAACAATCTGTGTAACAATCTATGTAACAGTCTATGTAACAATCTATGTAACAACCTGTGTAACAGTCTATGTAACAATCTGTGTAACAGTCTATGTAACAGTCTATGTAAGTCTATGTAACAGTCTATGTAACAATCTATGTAACATTCTATGTAACAGTCTATGGAACATTCTATCTAACAATCTATGGAACATTCTATGTAACAATCTATGGAACAGTCTATGGAACAGTCTATGTAACAGTCTATGTAACAGTCTATGTAACAGTTTATGTAACAGTCTATGTAACAGTCTATGTAACATTCTATGTAACAGTCTTTGTAAGTCTATGTAACAGTCTATGTAACAATCTATGTAACAATGTAACATTCTATGTAATAATCTACAGTATGTAGCAATCTATGTAACAATCTATGTAACAATGTAACATTCTATGTAACAATCTATATAACAATCAATGTAACATTCTATGTAACAATCTATGTAACATTCTATGTAACAATCTATGTAACATTCTATGTAACAGTCTATGGGCACTAGGAGATGTAGAACAGCAGACAGCACTGAACAGGCAGGGATTCCAGGTAACAGTAATTCCCCCCTAAACACACCCCTGGGTTTATCTATCTTAAACTACCAGTCTGCGTGGTTTTAGGCTACTATTACAGTCAACATGCCATGTTTGCCACTAGTAACTAGCATTGCACACACTTTGTATGGCAGAAATTCAGATTTTTTTTCATTGATCTGGCAACCCTATGGTTAAAAGAATCATAATTTGCAAGAACGATTAAAAATGTGCAAAAGCCTCCCTTGTAAGGTTTAGGGCTCCTAAAAGTTTTGAATAAAACAAGATCTGTCTGCACCCCAGTACAATCTACATTCTACATGCACCTACATGATACTCATGTGCTACCTTAACACTCTGTTAACATTTATTTTGGATAGAGGTTCATATTAAACATTTCCTGCAACAAAGATTTCCTTTTGAAACATCCATAGTTTGCAACAGAGATAGAAAATCTCTGCATTTATAAAAACAACATAATGTAACCATTTGTCACATGTAATAAACCTCCCTACTTATCTTCTCTCTTGGTCCCTAACGGTGCCTACACACTAGACATTTGTCTTTAGATGTTCATTTATAGACAAATGTCTAACATACCTAAGAACTGCCTAGCCTGTTCTTTTTTGCCACTGCTTGTAAAATGCAGTCTTTAGACATTTGATAGATCAGACCTTTGTCTAAAGACAAATGTCTAATCTATCTAATGTCTGCCTAGTGTATGGCCAGCTTTATGTTCCTGGCTGTGTCCTGTGCTCCCCACAAGACTTCTCTAGAAACCCCCAACACTGCTTCCTCCCATTCTAAACCATTCTCTCTTGTTGCTCCCTACCTTTAGAACTCTCTCCCTCTCTCACTTCGCCAGGTGACATCCTTTAGCTCTTCTAAAGGTGACCAAACACTTTAATGATAATGGGTTAATGCCATCGGGGAAAGATGGGATTTATCCATTATCTTCAGTGTGTAGGGGCTGTTCTTGACCAATTGTAGTGCAGACTAATGACCGTAGGGAGCGATGGAAAAATTCCGTTGGTCAGTATTGTCACCCTTAAAGGATAAGTGCACTGCAAAATCAAGTTATGTTCATTTGGAAGCTGCAGATTTAAAAATACTGTTGACATATTTTTTTCCCTATACCCCCTTCAGAGCCTACCTTTGTGCCTTGAAAGTTGCTGACAATCCTGTTCTAAACTACTAGGTTTGCTGAATGTTTAAGCTCGCACTCATGTCACAGAACTCACAGGCATTACTGGTTTGAGGCTCAAGCAGGAAGTTGCACGGACTCATAGACAATTACCGTTTGAGGCCTTAAGCAGGAGAGTGCACGGACCTCACAGGCATACTGTTTGAGGCTCAGCAGGAGAGTGCACCGGAACTCATAGACATTACCGTTTGAGGCTTAAGCAGGAGAGTGCACGGAACTCATAGACATTACCGTTTGAGCAGGGGGTGTCTCTAGGGATTTTGCCACCTAGCCAAACTCCGATTGCCGCCTATATGCGGGGTGTGCGCAGCGCGCCGCGCGGAGCAAAGTGGGTGTGGCGTGTGTGGGCGTGGTTTGTGTGTGGGCGTGGCTTTGCGGGTGGGAGTGCGGCTAGCCATTTTGTCATTTTTAACTTGGCACCATTTATTTGTACATTTCCTTTAAATAGACAATAATCAACACCATAATAACAAGAAAAACAATTTTGCCCAAAATAACCCTGCCACCCACGTCTAACGGTTCCTTTTAATAGGGCCCTAACTAGCCTACCTAACAAACTCATCTCAACTAATCAACCATATGAATGCCTTTTAACAATATCTACCACATGTACAGTGAGAACAACTGTAAAGGTCCCGTCAGTGAGAACAGACGGTAAAGGGTCCCCATACATGAGAACAGACGGTAAGGTCCCATACAGTGAGACAACGGTAACGGTCCCATACAGTGAGAACAGACAATCAGTCCCATACAGTGAGAAATGACGGTAAAGGTCCCATACAGTGAGAACAGAACGGTAAAGGTCCCCGGTTTTCCATACAGGGAGAACAGATAAGGTCCCATACAGTGAGAACGACGTCAAGGTCCCAACGTGAAACGACGTAAAGGTCCCATACAGTGAAAACAGACAGTAAAGGTCCCATACAATGATTGCAGACAGTAAAGGTCCCATCAGTGATTGCAGACAGTAAAGGTCCCATACAATGATTGCAGACAATAAAAGGTCACATATGGTGATTGCAGACAGTAAAGGTCCCATACAGTGAGAACAGACAGTAAAGGTCCCATACATATTGCATCAATAAAGGTCCTATATGGTGAAAACAGATAGTAAAGGTCCCATACATATTCTACTATCCTTTATCTTTCACATTCTCTCTCACACACCTTTCTCTCATCATACTGTACATAACCCTCTCTCACACATACAATGGTTGGCACCAAATCTGGGTAAAATCATTGGCAAACTCTGAAAATGGTTTGCACCCAGACTGCAATAAATGGTTACCACACAGATATTAGAAAATCTGCAGCACAAACTCATAAAGGGTTGGCACCCAAACGCTAATAAATGGTTGGCACACCAGATACTGTAAAATCAGTGGCATAAATTCATAAAGGTTTGCACACAGATACTGGTGAAATCATTGGCACAAACTCTGATAAAGGGATGGCACCCAGACTCTAATAATGTTGGCACTCCATCTGGTAAAATCTTGGCAACAACTATATTAAATAGTTGTCCACACATAACAGGTAAAATCATTGGCAAAAACTTTGATAAATGGTTAGCACACATACACACACACTTTCTGTTCGTCTGTCCTGAAGATCGATACACTTACACCAGTCCTAGAGGCTGCCTTCCTCCGCGCCACATCAACAGCACCAGGCTTGTAGAGCGCCCCGCAGTGGACGGCCCTAGAAGAGTGACGTCAAACGTCACTATGTGATGACGTCAACGTGATACATGGGCTCATACGCCAAGTAGATTCACATGGGTACATTAGCGAGATGGCCCTGCTTGTTACCATATTACGGAGATACACTAAGGTAGGGGAAAAGTCATTCAGAGGTTAACTTCCCCTTTAGTACATGTGTGTGTGTGTTGTCTATGTTGTTCATGTGTGTTTTCTATGTGTGTGTCTATGTGTATGTCCATGTGTGTCCCCATGTGTGTGTGTATCTATTTCTCCCCACCACTTCAATCTAGCAAAGCAGTAATAAAAAAAAAAAAAAAAATCTGCAGTAAGACCTGGCCCTTTCCTCTCCTTAAAAAGAGCAGCCAGATACACACTCTTACACAACTGTATATACACACTCCTCTCCCATACTGTACATGTATACACACTCTCCTCTCCTATACTGTATATACAACACCCCTCTCACACTACTGTACATACACACCCCTCTCCACACACTCTGTACATACACACTCACACACATACTGTAATACACACTCTTACACTACTGTATAACCACTCTCTCTCTTCCCATAACTGTACATATATTACACACTCTCTCTCCCTACTGTACATACACCACCTCTCACACACTCTGTACATACACACTCTCACCACCTCTCTCACATACTGCTATATACACACCTCTTCACACATACTGTACTACCCACTCTTAACCATACTGTATATTAACACACTCTCTCTCCCATACTGTACATATACATAACACCCTCTCACACATACTGTACATACACACCCTCTCACACATACTGTACATACACACCCTCTCACAATCGGTACTACACACTCTCTCACACATACTGTAACATACCACTCTTACACATACTGTACATATATACACACTCTCTCTCCCATACTGTACATACACACTCTCTCTCCCATACTGTACATATATACACACCCTCTCTCCCATACTGTACATACACACACTCTCTCACACATACTGTACATACACACTCTCTCACACATACTGTACATACACACCCTCTCACACATACTGTACATACACACTCTCTCACACATACTGTACATATATACACACTCTCTCACCATACTGTACATATATACACACCCTCTCACACATACTGTATACACTCTCTCACACATACTGTACATACACACCCTCTCTCCCATACTGTACACACACCCTTCACACATACTGTCACATACACACCCTCTCTTCCCACCTACTGTAACATAACCACCCCTCTCACACATACTGTACCTACACAACCCTCTCACACATACTGTACATACACACCTCTCAAACATACTGTACATACACACTAACCCTCTCACACTACTACATACCACACCCTCCCACATACTGTACATACACACACCCCCTCTCACACATACTGTACAGACACACCCTCTCCACACATACTGTACATACACACTCACACATACTGTTACACACACTCACACCATACTGTACATACACACTCACACATACTGACATCACACACTCACAATACTGTCATACACATCACCATACTGTCTACACCTCCACCAATACTGTACAATCACACCTCCTCCCATACTGTACATACATACTCACACTACTGAATACACTCTCTCACCATACTGTACATACAACCTCACATCTCTCCCCATACTGTACATAACCTCCTACTCTCCCCTCCATACTGTACATACACTCTCTCTCCATACTAACAACACTCTCTCACACATCGGTACATACACCACACCTCTCACACATACTGTACACACACTCTCTCCCATACTTACATACACCCTCTCCCAATACACACACACTCTCTCTCCCATACTACATACACTCTCTCTCTCCCATACTGTACATACACACTCTCACACATACTGTACACACACTCTCTCCCATACTGTACATACACACACTCTCACACATACACACACTCTCTCTCCCATACTGTACATACACTCTCTCCCATACTGTACATACACACTCTCTCTCTCCCTACTTACATACATCTCTCTACTCTTCTCTACCGTCTCCTCACTCTACTCCTTCTCCTCCATCTACACTCACACTCTTCTGTCCACAAATCTCTCTACACTCTCTCCTCACAACGCTATCCGTCTCCTCATACCTCTCTACTCTCACACCCTCTCTCACAGCTTCTCACACCCCCCTTACTCATCCACCCCTCTCACATACTCTCATCTCCCTCACCAACACCTCTCTCCTCACCTCTTTCAACCCCACGTATCATTCTATCCATTCTCATTTACTGTACATACACACACTCTCACCACATATGTACAACACTCTCTCGTCCCATACTGTACATACACTCTCTCCCAACTGTAACATACACACTCTCTCTCCCATACTGTACATACACTCCTCCCATCTGTACATACACACTCTCTCCCATACTGTGACATACACACTCTCTCCCTCCGCTACTGTACTACACTCTCTCTCCCTCATGTACTACATCCTCTCCCATACGTACATACACTCCTCTCAATACGTACATAACTCTCACTACTGTACTACACACTTACACACATAATTACATACCCTGGGGGGGGGTACAGGGGGAGGGGAGTAGATGACCCCCTAGAAATTACTCAGGGGGAGGAGCCTCTGGTTCTTTAGACTCCACTCCATAGCATACTGGGAATTGTAGTCTCATCTGGACTAACCATTTTACCCATGATCCTCCCCCAGATACAATCATCCTCAGTGTAGGGTGGCCGACCCGGGCCTTTCCAAGCCCCACCTCTTAAATGTATTTCAGTTTATCAGATCTCTGCACTGGTCCTATCTATTCAGATCGATAGAAAGATAGATCGATCGATACGATACATACGATGGCTCATGGATGGATGAAAGTAGATGATACTACATATAGATATAAAATAAATAGATAGTATATATGATAGATATATACTGTAGATGATAGTATAGATAGATGATATATAATAGATAATACTGTAGATGATATATAGATATATGAAGATAGATATAAATAGTACTGTTGATAATCTAAGATAATCAAGCATTACAGCGCCTGCTACTAGTGAAACAATTCCCCTACCCTCCTATTAAAAGCCGGTATTAATCACTTAGTAAAAAAGACCAAACCCACTGAACTACAAGTTTAAACACTTCCCTTTTAAGCTGCCCCGTTCTCTGGGTGCCAGGCACATGCAAATCACCAGCTCACTGTCCCAGTGCATGAGCCCCTGGCTGGTGGGATTTCCATGGACAAATAAACTAGGCAGATGTTTAAGCGCTGATCTCACCTTCACTGTGTAGATTCCTGCTGCTGCCTCTCCTCTTCAAGTGGGTCGTCCCCTCAGTCAATCCAGAGAGCCAGTGCAAAGTGGGGGAATGAAAGCCAGAGTATGCAAAGTAAGTGCACTGTGCACAGTGTTGCACGACAGGGGGAGCTTGGATCCGCCCGGGCCGGCCCCATACAACCTGTCAATTTGCGCAGGCACCGCAGAGGCCAGTCTTGGGAAGCTGGAACTCTGTCAGATTGCGCATGCACCGCAGCGGGCAGCGGCTATTCTGGGAAGCTGGGAGTGAAGGGTCCTGACTCCCTCGCTCTGTTGGGTATGCCGGCCGAGCCTTTCCTCTGCTTACAGAAGCCCCGCTCTCAAAATACGCTGTGCTTCCCTCCTCTCCACCCGGCGCTGGTATGATCGATTTTTTTTTTTTTTTTACAATAGAAAGCCGCTCTTGAGCCACCAGACAAAGTGCCCGCTTTCAACTTTGTCTCAATGTGCTCATTAGCGAGACGGCCCTGCGCTTGGAGGCTTAAGCAGGAGAGTGCACGGAACTCACAGGCATTATTGTTTGAGGCTCAAGCAGGAGATTGCAGCCGGAACTCACAGGAATTACCGTTTGAGGCTCAAGCAGGAGAGTGCATGAACTCACAGGCATTACTGTTTGAGGCTCAAGCAGGAGAGTGCATGAACTCACAGGCATTACTGTTTGAGGCTCAAGCAGGAGAAAGCAGAGGAAATCTCAGAGGGGGCGGAGCTTAACATTCAGCAAACCAGTAACAAGATGTCAGCAACTTCCAAGGCACAAAGCTAGGCTCTGGAGGGACACAAGTAAAAAAAAATACGGCAACCGTATTTTTAAAGCTGCAGCTTCCATATGAATATAACTTGATTTTACAGTGCACTTATCCTTTAACTTTAAGTAAAGGGAGCGACTTATCCTTTAACTTTAAGTAAAGGGAGCGATCTGATCGTACTGTATATGACTGCATAGCTGACCAATCCCTATATCGTGTATGGGGATCAGAAGGGTCCATGTATGTGGTCCCCATAGCATGTGTGCCAACAGATACCAATGTTATCGGCACACATGCTGTGGAAATTGCTTGTGTATTAAATTTAAACAGTGATCCTACCTTTCTGAAAACCAGCACTATTAATGATTGTTAACTGTCTGAGCTCTTTATTACTACCCCACTTGTATCTTATGTTGTCCCTCCACTTAAATTGTAAGCTCTTCGGGCCAGGGATTCTTCCTAATATGTCAAGGCACATCTCTCACTTATTTTATTATTAGTTATATATATATAATATATATATATATAATATATAATAACCCTAATATATGCTTCAATCATGTAATTTTAATCTATCTGTATAATGGCTTGCACTTATCCCTGTTTGCGTACCCAAGTGGCGCTATATAAATATTATACATACATACATATTCACATTCAGAAAAACAAATATTATTGCAGAACCCTATAGGGAAATACAAATATCCCTGTACCTTTCTATACACAGTTATCATTCTACTTTAAAGGAATAAAGTAGGAATAAGCGTTCTCACCTCCCTGTGAATAATAGAAACGATTGGCAAACACTTGTTTTTTTGGTTTACATTTCCTTTAATGTAAGGGATTAGGGAAGGAGAGATTATCAGAGAACAAACTTGATGTAAAACTCCAACTACTCACCGCTGCTAACTTGAATTGTTCTGTGTCTATCTGGAGTGGTCTCTCTTGCTTTTCCACATGAGGTTCCAGGATTGGAGGAGCATTAATCTCTGGTATAGGGGAGCCATTCTGCTCCCCATTAATTCCCTCTTCTGAGACTGGCCGAAAGGACCCCAGTGGTAAATTTAACACCAATACTGAACAAGCTAAATGTAACAGTAAATATATTTTAGCCATTGTGTGCCTTGCCTGGGAATCAACTCCCGCTCATTGTCAGCTCTCTGGCACTCTAGCTATCTATTAAACCTGTTCAAACAGGTCTTGTTATTTCAGCAAGAAAAGGCCAAATGACAAGGGGTATTGACCCTCACCTCCTGGCTTATGTAAAGGGTAAAATACACCTGGTGATAAAGGGGTTAATTCCTATGTGGGCTGCCTGTATGTGAACAAAGTAATCTACATTTCTATCCAATCTGCACATTATTTATTGTTCATACTAATAACTATTATGGAGTAAATATTTACATTAAAAAAGAACCAGCCCCCTAATTATCTACCTCCTTATCCTTACTTTGTCCAACAGGGCTGGTTCTGGCCATTTTGGTGCCCTGAGTAAGTATCCACTGGTGCCCCCTTCCTAACTAAAGGTTCATACACACGAGCATGTGTGTAGGCACTTAATCGGGTGAAACAGTCATTCGTTCGGAGATCCGCCAGGTCGGTCGGGCAACTATCCCTGACCAAACGTACGTTTCGGCCTACACACGGGCCGATTATCGTCCGAAATGTTTGTTCCTACACATTGTGCATTGCGGGTCGGGACCCGAGATCGCAAGTGTGTACGAACCTTTAAAGGGCATGTCCACCCCCAAAACTATAATCCCCCCCACTACTGGCCCCATTGTGTAGTGTAGTTTAATCCTTACCTCACATCCCAGCTCCATAAGGTTCTCCTGTAGTCCCCCCCCAAGTCCAAAAAACTGCCCACCAGGAGGATAGCAGAGTCCTATAGGACTCTCCTCCTATCGGCCTCCGGGAGAAGTTTGGCATGCGTACTGCAGCCCTTCTCCCTCCCTCTCCCTCCTGATTTGGATTCCCTCCCCTAGTGAAAAACCCTTTTAGCAAACATTGCCCCTGTCCCCCAGCCCCAACCGCTATGTTTGTTTATCAGAAAAACCCAGAACATTACTTACCTTCCCTCTTGCATCCGCTGCACTGAACTCCTGGCAGCCGCGTCCTGATTGGCTGACGCACAGCCAATCACAGACGCGACTGCCGGTCCCCCCTCTGCTTGCATTTTCTCGCAAGCAGAGGGCTGGCAGCGCGGCGGAGGCAAGAGGGAAGGTAAAGTAAAAAGTTCTGGGCATTTTCTGATATTACAAACATAGCGTGGGCTGGGGGACAGGGGCAATGTTTGCAAAAAAATTTTTCTGAAGGGTGGACATACCCTTTAAAGTTCCCCACAACCCCTCTTGCATTCTTAGAATACTCAGCCAGGGTAATTATATTGTATGGAAAAATACTAGGTCAATAACAGCTTATAGCTCTATAGCTGGGTACACACAGTAACGATAAAGCCCCGATACCGTCGGATCCGACGGTATCGGGGCTTATCGTTATGTGTGTACGCTCGTTTCCCAAATGAGCGCGCGCCGCCAAACGATCGGTCGGCCGAACGCTCGTTCGGGAAGGCCGAAAATTTCCATCGCCGCGCTAGACTCCCTATAGAGGTCTAGCGCGGCCGATGGAAAACACAGTCCCGAGCGTTCTCTTATGAAGTTCATAGGGAGAACGCTCAGGACTGTGTGATGCAGATCTTTAAGATGGCAACAGGATCTTGCCATCTGGACGTGTGTACCTAGCTTAAGGCTGATAAGGATTCCTGTCTTTAAAAAGAACTTTGAATAGCGCCCACACGCTCTCCGTGCCTTAACAGTTTGCCCAGGTTGCTTGTGTCTAGAAACAGCCCTGCTGTCCATGTATTTACCACCTGCATTTCATCAGGACATGATAAGATTTGTAGTTTAAAGGGCATGTCCACCCTAAATTACAACTTTGATTACAGTTTCCAAGTTTGATTACTACGTACCGTATATACTCCGAGTATAAGCCGAGGTACCATTTACCTAAAAAATTAGGAAAAAGTGATTGACTCTAGTATTAGTCAAGGGTAGAAATATAACCACAACTGCCTTCTGATTCTGTATTGTTTTGAGGCTAAGTTGCTCTTTAAATGGACAACAGAATTCCCATACAGATGTTTGAAAACTACAACTCCCAGCAAATAAAGCATGCTGGCAGTTTAGTTTCCATACAACTGTATGGGAATTCTGCTGTCCATTTAAAGGGCAACTTACGCCTCAAAAAAATACAGGATCAGAAAGCAATCTTTAACAATAGATACCATCCTCCTTCTGATTCTTTTTTGTTTTGAAGCTTAAGTTGACCTTTAAATGAACAGCAGAATTCCCATACAGATGTATGGAAACTACAACTCCCAGCATTCTTTAGTGTCTGGGAATTGTCTTTTCTAAACATCTGTATGGGAATTCTGCTGTTAAAGGCACCTTAAGCCTGCAGTGTAGAACCCAAAGCCTCCCTCCCCAGAGAGCTCCCTCAGTTGCAGTCCTTACCGGGATGAATGAATCGAGTCAAGGTCCTCCTTACCGCAATCAATGTTGCTAAGTCTCTGAATCCGGCTTCTGCACGCAGCGTCAGTTCTGTGAATTTTCCGGCTGATGTCACTACTCGGCGCCTCTCACTGCCCGGCACCGAGTAGTGACGTCAGCCAGCAAACCCACAGGACTTACACTGCGTGTGGACCGAGTATATACGGTACTTGTCTAATTAAACCTCCTGAAACATACTTACAGCCCTTCTCTCCCGTGGCTGTCTTCTCTGGGTCTCTGCTAACTAGAATCAGCAGAGAAGGGCCGGACAGGCTGTGAAGACAACAAGAGCTTTATGATTTGCGAGGTTTATTTAGAAATGTAACGCGGCGGTTGGGGGTGGTAAAGGGGAGGTACAGTATATAAAAAGGATTTTACACTGTGTGAAGGGCAGCAAGAGGGATCCGGAGGGTGGGAAGGGGGGGGGGCTCCCCTGAGCTCCCCTGCTCTTGTCACTGTCCTCTCAGAGGAAACCTTTTAGACAGGAAGATAGCTCCTACTGTTCACTTTCTGGGACTTTGGACAAGCATGGCAGGAGAACATTTTGGAGCAGAGATGTAAGGTAAGGATTTTTTTACACTACACAGTGGGGCCAGTAGTGGGTTCCATTTTAGTTTATGGGTGGACATGCCCTTTAATGTCACCAGAGGGCTACAGTTTAGAGTATGGTAATGCAAACACAAATAGAGCAATATAATAACATTGATATTTATTTGTTATATAAGTTCACCCTTGAGACCAGGGACCCGGTGTGCTTAGTGCAGTGTAACGGATATATGTCTATTCATTATTGCATTTATTTTCTCATATTGTGTTTACAATCAATTTGGCTTTGTTCGCACATACCGGTAAATACACATATAAAAATCTGCAGGCAAATGCAGCATGTTTGTGTATTTTTCCTGCACCATTATATTTGAATGCATTTAAACACCTTTGCATGCATTCAAATGCATTCAGTTTACTTTGGGGTTAAAAATGAAAGAAAAATGGATACAACTGCTACACGTGTTTGTATGCAGCAGCACTTTTTATAACGCATTAGTGGGAACTACTGGAAAATAAATGCGACACATACAACCTATCAGGAGGTCTTTATAATTGTGGGAGGGGACAAGAGTAGAACACAAATAGAAGCCCAGGGAGACCATACCAACTCCTTAGGGCTTGTTCACACTAGACGCGTTTTATTGAGTTTTTCTAATGCGTGCATTAGGAAAAAAAGCAAGGACATACATTTCACATAGGAATATCACAATACCGTTCACATGACTGCCATTTTGTAGGGAACTGCTCGCAGCAGTTTAGTGCGTTAATGCACTCAATGAATGTCTATAGGGAAGAGGAAAAAAATGCATAAAAACAAATAGAATTTTTTTTTTGCCATTTAACCCAAAAACGCACTGCATAAAACCGCATTTAATCGGAATGCAATTTACTGCGTTTTTTGTTGTGTAGTGTGAACATAGCCTTACAGATATACTGGATGGTGGATTTGAACTCAGAACTGCAAAGCATCCCTAACCCCAAAGCCACTAGTGTCCACCTTCTATATGCAAATATAACTAAAAGGAGAAACGCATTATAACTGGGGGATATAAGGCTAAAATCCAGAGGTTACATGTTCTAAAGGTGTTGCTCCCTACGGCTCCTGGAAATTGACTTTGATTAATTTTGGGGAATATTTGTAATATTTACCATGTTGATTAATACAAATAGTGAATCCTGTAATTAATCTTTACAGATCGGTAAACACATCGATTAGTAATTAACACCAAATTGCCTTGGCCAATTACTGACCACCAGCTATGGCTTTAGAAACATCTTACGTAATAACCAAAATCACTGTTTGACACAACAAGTCCAGTTAAATTTGGCTAATATTTGAAACACAATGGACAGAATGGCCGGAAACCTTCATAGACACTGTAACCATTGATCTAGCACCTTCTCCAGATCATGTAAAAGGAAAGGAAATCACATTTCAGTAAATAAGGAACAGATTTGACATTTCTCTCTGTGGTCCCTTTTGCAGTTACAGAAAACATCCAGCAGGTGTCACCAGACTCAAGAGCACAAATGGCCAATAATGGTCTGAGATGTAATGGCAATGGGGGCAGTGTACTAAAAGCTGTGAGCAGCAGACTACATGGCTACATAATGACACTTGACTTGGCTTTTTCCCCAGGCTAGTGCCCTTACGGTCAGTGCAAAATTCAAACCATATGAGGCCCAAGAGAAGGTGCCCTAGTTTAGTTCTGCTGGTACCAGGGTGCACTTCTATCTTGCTATTTGTTCCTAAATCCAATCTTCACCTGTTCCGTCTGGACACATGATCTCTGTGTATTTTGCAGGTATGTTCTGCCCATTAGCAAGTTTATAACAAGTTTATAACAAGTTTATAACAAGTCTGCACGTCAACAGACACATTATATTTTAAAAGAAAAGTAAATGTAAAAAGGGAAACTAAAGCCTCAGTGAACACTGAAATATTTGGCACGTGACCTTGATATAAATGCAGTAATCTGTGTCTCACCTTTGATTTTGATGTGGGAGCTGGGAAATTTACCTTACTAAAATGGGGGTTGTGTTTTATTTCCCAGCATTCCTGTCAAGGGCGGAGCCACCGCAGGGGGGGGGGGGGGCGGAAGCCATGGGGATTCCATCTTTTTATTTTTCCTATGACAGATATAGCTTCCTCCCAGAAAAACACTGTGGATAAAGCACAGATAGGAGCCCCAGCAAAGTTTTGCAGGAGGGGGGCAGTGATTCCTAGTTATGCAACGGATTCCAGTATTGCACATTGTGGTCACTGACCATTGAGTTCTTTGCACATGCCCAATTCTAAGCCACGGCAGAAACTTGTTACAGCAGGTCAAAAAATTAGGCAAAATTAGCACCATTTTTAACGCTAAAAACTTTTATTGAATAACCCAATGCCCGTTTATTGGTTGCATATAGAACTCGGATGCCTTTTCTCAGGAGGAATGGCAGAAGAATATCTTATTGCTACCTTTAAATATAAAGGTAAGAACAGATCGTTCTCCTATTCACCCATATTTATTAATAACCTACATTATTTCCTTTCTGGTAACATCATTCTGTATAAATTATCATAAAGTACAATATCAAAGACAAAAGAAAAATGGAATCTTACAAAATACAACGCAAATGTTTATTTTAAATGGAGGATTTAAAATTGAATGAACTAGAAAAGAAATGTATGAAACGCGGCGTCCCCCAAAAGACCTACAAAATAATACAATGCCCATTCATTTTACCGGGACCAGTAAAAATGTTAGCAGATCAATGTTCCAACTGGTTTTCATTATGTTTTTATTACATGCTTTGTCAGTAACATGTACAAGGGACTTTTCTTTACATCCTGTCAAAATTAGGGACATTCTTAAATGAAGCCCTATTGAAAAGAGACATATATATATATACATTATAAAAAAAAGGTAACAGTACTTACTTTCAAATACGCAGTCAGTATGAGACGTAAAATAACAGATTTCTCAACACAAAAGGTTTACAAAGAAAGACAATCTGTTTAGACACAATCGTGTTTCAGTCTTTAATGGAAATAAGAAAAAGAAGGTCGACCTGACAGTTCCTAGCATCCTGCTACCTCTGCAAGGCTTTATGGGAATTTCCTTAAAACAAGTTGAGTGGTATTAGACATGCACAAGGAGGATGTTGTATTTGATATCGGAATTAAAGTAGAATTTGCCAGTGTTAGGAATATTTCAAGTGAGTAAATGAAAGCATATTAAATTATTTAGCAAATGTGACACTCACATGTGTCTTTACAGTAGAATTCAAGGTCTGCAAATAGACACAAAGGTCTGATTAACTTTCCATTACATCCTCCAACCAGTGGTAGAGCATTCTAAATAGTCTGAGAAATACAAGATATAGACTACAGCAGAAAGCCAATGGGGATGTAAAATGTAGACATACTGCACTGAACTTTAAAGGACATCTTATTTCTGGTGGAATAGTTTCCCTTCCATGGCTTTATCTCAATGTATATCCCCCGTTGACAGCAATGAGGTAAAACATTATTATTTCGGTTAAATGCAGTTATTACTCCTTCATAATGGATTTCTCAAATCTAAACACGGTTTAGAAATTGCAATCGTTAGTTTTAAGGTCGTGATCCTGTGATGATCATGAAAAGAAGCGTAAACATAACATAGTTTAGTTGGAAAGCACCAGCCATAACTATAAAACCAAATTCGCCATAACTGGTAAATCAATTTCGCTGCAGTTAACCAAATTCCCTGCCAGAGGGAATGGTTACTGGTAAACATTGCAACAGGAAAACAAACAGCACTTATTTCTGTTTAGAAGTTAAAGAATAACTGTATGTCCAAGCTTCCAAGCTCTGTCCCCTGGGCCAGAAAGGGGGGCGGAGCAACAACACTACAGTTGTCCTTTAAGAATATATAGAGAGTACAGCACTGTAATTCACTAAGGCAAAATGAATGTTAGTAAACAAACTGCACATAAGACCTAAGTACAAAGTCAAACAGCTGTTGCCATCCCAAATACTGAGCTGATCTTAAAAGACAATGTCTATCAAATAAAAACACGGGTTTAAATTCTAAATGGCTATGGCAATGATAAATGTGACCAATGGTATAACCCAGTAAAAAGTGGAACCTGACCATCTCCATTCTAATTTAATGACAGTTCTCAGCAGGCCACACTACATTTCCCATCCGCCCGCGCGTTAAATATCGCATGCTAGTGTCGGCCAATTGGCCTTTGCCCACTGGGTGGGATGCTAGTGAGCTGCTGTCAGCTTCGCTGCGATCTGCTTTTCAGAGCGCAGGCAATCTCCATTTTTCCCCCCACAATCGCATGCGATCCAATTAAGGAAACATTGCAGAATCGCAGCACAAGCGCACAACATTGTACTAGAAACGTGCAAGCATTTGTGTGGGTGTTTCCTGTGCGATAGTATGCGTTACAGTGTGGCGTCACCCTAAAAGAGGCTGGAATTTGCTATTAAATCATACTTTGCAGGATGGTTTGCATGGTTTGTAGGATGGATCACTTGCAGAACCAAATACATCACAGCTTAACTTTAAAAGTATTCCACTGGAATTAACCAGCCATAATATAAGAATAAGAAAGAAAAATAACGGACATACACGTAACCCCTTTTTTTTTTTAACCAACTAGAATTTGGTATAAAAAAGTGCAAATAACATCTGGGTTGCTTGAGAAATGTAACAAAGCTGATGCTTTTCACTGCTGGTTGAAATGAGTAGGACGTAGCATTTATAAAATCAGGGTAACAATCAGAGAAAGAGATTATATTTACACACAGTTACAAAGACACAGAAATGGGGTGGAAAAAAAGCAATTGAGGCTCTGGAGTTCACCTTGAAATAATCCCAATACACTTGTTCATATCGTAACAAGGTCACGAATTGCAAAATTCTTTGCACGCATGTTGACGGTTGAACAATATTCCTACAGATGTCATTCTGACATAGATGGGCTTATTTAATTATAGATGCAAACATTTGTCTATTAAAATGCAGCAAACCAATTAGAAGTTCTCTAACTGCAGTAGAAAGCTAACATCTGGTTGGTTGCTGCAGATTAATAGTTCCTTACTGCACATGCAGTAATAGGATGATAAACATGCCTGTTCTACTCAGGGGAAAAGCAGCACCCTGCACCCTGCTGACTACTCCACTCCTTTATGGAGTTCCACAGCTTGCATGGATTCGAACTACAAACAAAAACATGGCACCTTCAAAGAAAAATGTTAAAAATAAAAAGCACGCCTCTTAAAAGGAAAGGCATTAACAGTGACAGCTTGTTCCAAAGTACAAAGTTTAAAACCTCAATCCGTAATTGCATCGACATTAACAAAAATCTAAAACGTTACCTGCTGCAATGTCCCTTAAATAAGTTAAACTTACTTTCTTATCCATCAGCTTGCGACAGAAGGAAATGAACCAAAGAAAAGAAAAATAATGTCAATTCTACCGGTATACGAGCAAAAGGGAATGGAAAGGTAAACGAAAATAAAACGAGACGAAGTAAGAAGTCTTTCATTCTCAATGCTTCTTCAAAGCATCAGTTTCTTTTTAAAAGATACACAGATCTTCATGAGTTCTATTTATCACCTTGAAAAGGTCAACACTGCAGTAAGTCAAGTATTATTTTTTTAGAGGAGCGGCTCCTGAAGGACAGTTCTCAATAGGCAGCGAAAAGGGCTTCTCAATCTTCAATGACAATGGGTTCATCGTTGACAGGCTGCCGCATGAGTTGCCCCATCTGAGCTTGTCTTATGACTACGTTTCTGTATGGGCGGCGAGCTGCTCGCTTAGTTTCAGAAGATGTGAGAAGCTTCCGTACTTTCCTGTAAAGAAAAAAAAACAACATGAGAGTGTTTGGTGACGGAGTACTCCAATTGGAATAAGGATTCCTGTTCTATCGTTAACAGTTTGGAGGACACAGCACCACATGAGTCTCTTACACCGGAGTGCGAGAAGAAACACATCTGGCAATTGATACCACAATTAGATAACCATAATGCCATGGTATCCTTTCAACGTATAAACCAGGTACCCAGATCATAGGGCTGCAGTACAGTGAAAGGCGTCACATTATAGAACTGGCCCCTGTGATCATGTTCCACCCACAGATTGTGTCTCGTAGTTGCCCTACTCTATGTAGTTTGGGGCTCTGTATGTTCTTACTGAGCGTAACAGTAATCAAAAGGTAATCAAACTGGTAACTTCATGTGCTTAATGCTGCATTACACTGTAAACATTATGTACATAATCGACGAATACAACTTATTATTACGTATCTAGTTACAAATGCATGTAACTAACATGTAAAATAGCAATTGGTGTAGGGGGCAGATAGTAATTAAAGACAGCAACAGTTGCTTTGAAGTACTGTATATATATTTAACATTTCAAAACTTACAGGGAGATTCAACAAAAGTTCTTATCGTTTAAAATGGTGCTAATTTTGCCCCAACCAATCAGATGTTATTTAACATTTGAAAGCTAACATCTGATTGGTTGGGGCAAAATTAGCACCATTTTAAATGATAAGAACTTTTATTGAATAACACTGTTGTTTCCCCAAAGATGCCAGGACCCTCCTGCTTAAAGTGGATTATTACACCATGTTCGTGGAGGTCAGTATAGTTCCCCAGTCTGGCTCTAGAATATTACACAGATAAGCAAAATGGCAATGTGTCTCGCCAATCCATTGTCCTACCTAGTCTCTTCGGTAGCCATGTAAAACACATCATCAGGGGCATCAATCCAGTTCATCCTCCTCCTCTTCACCGGAGGCATGCACCCACCTCTGATTAACCGAACCTTTGCTGGGTAGGATTTCCCATTGAGTAGTAAGTTTCGATTTGGTCCCTTTATTAATAACAAAGACAATAATAATTATAGCAATATAAAATCTGGCAGTGTAAAGTTTGGAATCAGTAGTAATATTTAATGTTCATTGACAGTGGTAATTATCAAAGGGGAAAAATGGGACACGAACCAAGCACTGGACAATAAAATTAATAGAATTACATAACTAACATTGTGTTATCTAAAAGTGCACGGGAGGGAGGCTCTATATGTTCTTACAAGAAATCCTGTAGTTACTGTACTGCTATATATTTGGGCTATCACATAATCAGAGAATATTAAATTGTTGTAGTCTTAAAGGACAACTAAATTGTCCAAGCTCCCCTTCAGTCTGGTATCTATCCAATGGGAAAAAGCACTTCTTGCAGAGCATGTTTTTTCATTGGTTAGGCCCTGGGCCATAAGGGGGTGGCCTGACAAGACCACAGACTAAAACTTAGGGTTACATAAAAACTTAATGCCATTCCTTTAAAATGAGCTCTGAGAAATTATATTAAGGAAAATAATCAAACTTTCTGCTTCCAGTAGCTTGAGTGACATCACCTGACCCATTCCTCCGCAGGGGCAGAGCAAGCTCATTAAAGACATTCAGGGAGATTCAATAAAAGTTCTTATTGTTACAAATGGTGCTAATTTTGCCCCAACTAATCAGATATTATTTAACATTTTAAATCTAACATCAGATTGTGGGGGGGGGGGGCAGGGACTATTAAAGCAGGCAGAGGCTGATCACATGACTACAAGCTGGCGAAAGCAGAAAGTTATTTTGCTAAACCTTTCGAGCAATAACTTTATCATAATTATCATTATTCATTGTTATAGATGTTATCCAAGGTTTATTTTAAAGGTACGACAGAAGGGTTTTATTTAACCCTAACTTGTTTGGGTTAACCCTAACTTGTTGCCCTTTAAATACTAATCTTAAGACCGACTTTCACAGAGTCACTGACTGAAGTGAAGTTAAAAAAACACGAGAACATGTTTTTAGAATTGTCTTATTTGCTTTCTGAGTTATCACTTAAGAATAGAACAGACATGTGGTTTGTGCACCCAATGCCCCACCTGAACGGCGTGTGTGGCTGCTCAGTCATGCCTCATTCATTGATCATTGAGCCACCTAACTTTATTTATAGGTTATTAGATCTGGATTTCTTAGCAAGGTCTAGGCCTAAGCCTCCAGCCAGTAAACACAAGATGAGACATTTGCTCTCAGGAAGGAAGTAGCACTATTGTCAGCAATGGAGACCACAATAACATTTTCATTTGAGTACTCTGAGCCCAAAAGCCTTATATAGCTAAGATGCAGATATAAAATGCCAGACATAGTCACACTATATAAACGATAAATAAACGATCTCCAACACAAAATTTCTAACACTTTTAACGGAAAGAAAAAAGTTAAACGGTGCAATTGTCAACGTAGCCTCAGCTCACTGTTTCCAGAAGGAAGAATAATTTAGAGGGACCTGTATTTACCCTCAACAACGATTCTACATCAACCTTATTTTCTGCTCACAAGAGACTAAACGAAAGGAATTTCCAAATAAAATGAAAAGGTCTGTGGTTCCCAGTAATCTCTGAATAGGACTAGATCTTCAGGGACATTACTACATCCAGACAGAAGAATTAAAACGCGCAGGACTCTTTGATAAGCTTCGGAATGACAAGCATCATTCAAATCTAGTGCAGAATTTTACAGTTTCCACGGCAACTCGGCTAGCTTTTATTTATTTTCACAATGTATTCACGTCACGTTCAAAACTGCTTCAGACCAGTTACATGTCTCGGTCTGTCTTTCGGGAGAAGCATAAAAAAATAATAGCTCAAAAATACAAAAAAAAAAGGGTTGATGCTCCTTTGGCAGGCTGAGCCAAGACTGCAGTTATTAAATCAGGTTTGGCTTCCCTTCCCCCACCCCAATTCCCCCTTATAACACACTGCAGAGGATTACATAATTACAACGCCTAAAGACTTAATCCGAAACAAAAGGTGAGAGGATGAAGGCAACAGGAAAGAATCTGCAAGTAGATTTGTGGTATAGCCACACACCGGAAGATGTTCACATTGCAAGACTATGTACAAACCCGGTTCTGTGTTTCTTCAACAATGGGTACAGCTTATCCACATATTAATGACAGGGTCGGGTGTGTAGACTTTGGGCTTCCTTCTTAAAGTCACACCAACCCATTAACAAAAGAGACGGTGAGACTTTAAGGAGAATGCTGCCTGCTTTCCGCAACCGTCACCTGTGCAGAGAATTAATACTGCGCTTGAATCTTTTTATACTTGACTTTTTAACACCAGCCAATAGCTACAGCCCCAGCCACCAGCTGGTTTTAAAGGGGAAGTTCAGTGGAAAATAAGATTACTATTCCAATTGTTTACTGAATGTATATAACACATACCTAGGTGTATGGAACCATTGCAGGTTCTGCAATGATAATAAACCAAACCAAAAATATATCAGTAACTTAGACCGTGTGTACTTTAAATGTCCGTGTGTGCGCACGGCTCCTTGCATTCAGTCTAAATAAATTACTGGTCTCTTTACAGTATTGTATAGAACCAAATGGGAATTCCCTGTGTTGCCCATTCACTTAGTTATGTGGGGAGGCCCAGGTGTAAAATACCCTGGACCTTGTGCTTCCCTCTTCTTAAAGAATTATAATACACGGACATAAAAAGGACTCACCCTCTCCTCGTGGTGGTCCAGGTGCTAGATAGCCCCAGACCCTTCGATTGGTCCGTTCCAGTGCATATGGTATCATTCAAGGGTATTTCGAACTCCATACACAATATTTACGGCAGTTCGTCTAAAATTCAGGTCTCTTGGTAATGGAAGGAGGAAATGAGGTATTTAGCTCGCCGGAAACATTGTACAAACTAGCCTATAATTAAGGGAGCACGTAGCTCTTGAAACGCATCAGGCTTGTTGATGTTTTTAATGTTAATTCTAATAAAGATGGAATTTTAAATGAACTGCCGTGAATATTGTGTATGAGGTTCTACAATGATCCTCCTTGCAGGATGCACACATCCTAAGAACGAGTGGCTGGTTCAAAAATGCTCAGATCTCTACTGAGCAACTGAATCTACCCTGGGACTGAGAGATCAATGTACGGGCTGATTACGGTCATTGAAATCATACAGAGTATAGAAAGGCTTATTAAAGAGATGCAAAAATTTGCCCTTGCTGTTAACTTCCCATTTCCCAGAGGATTTACTCAGAGCCAAAAGCAAAATATTAAAGGGCCTCTCCTCCTTCTCACCTAAGCTTTACACACAACTTAAGCCCACCCCCCACTGCACCTACTTTACTTTATACCTTTTTCAAAGATGCTTATAAAAGTACATAACCTGATACCTCGCCAGAAAGTATATGTCTGCTCTGCTGCTGCTACACATAATTCACATGCCCACAGCAGCAGAGTAGGCAGCTTTTAACAGGTGTCAGACATTGGCAGTGATTTTTGTCATAGCTTTGATTAATGGCTGATACCCAGAAGCTGCAGAGAAGACATCTTTGGAAAAGGCAAGTATAATTGTAATTATGTTGGAGGGGGGTCTTAAAGAGGAACTGCCGTTTCTAAACAAGATACAGTTAAATAAAGTCTTCTGTTGAACCCAAAATCACATCTCTAGGTAAAATTTGGATGAAGTTTTTTCTGGAAAGGTCCAATAATATAACTTCAAGAACAATTCCTGTTTTCAGCAGCTTAGAGCATCTGCCTACATTATTACCCCTGCATTATTACCCCCCCCCTTTTTTTGTGGTCTGTGCAGGTACTTATGGTCTTAATCTGCATTAAGTCTTATGAGCATGCTCCTCCCCTGGAGAAAGGGGAGTAGAAGAGGGTCAAGTGATCTAACTCAAGCAACTAGAAGCAGGTAGTTTAAACATTCTCAGCAATATAATTTCTCACTGGGTGCTGTAAGGGTTGTGACACGTGCCAATTTTTTAGGCTTTTATTTAACCTTGACTTGTTTGGAGACCACAGTAGTCCTTTAAGTTGTGTGTTTGTAAAGTTTGGTTAAGATGGTGGAGACAGCCTTAAATAATTTGCCTAATGATCTAATTGGCTACATTTCACATAACACCATTTCTCGTTGACCAATAATTTTAATGTGAGTAAAGCCAACCACTAAAGGTTTTCTCACTAGGACATGCATGCCCCAACTAATTAAAGGGCATGTCCACCCTTAAAACAAAAAAACTGGTTACTTGCTGCATTGTGTCTGTGTCCTTAACCGCTTTACAAGATCTACACAAGCTTGCCCAGACAAAAAGCAAGATGGCTTGCCCAGCCCTAGTAAGGGCTAGGCCACACTAATGTGCTTTTTAAGCCCGATCCGATCGTGCTTTTAAAAGCAATTGTGCAACATTGCACGGTTTTGTGTTTCCGGAGCACTGGGACACGCTCTAGTGTGGCCTCAGCCTAAGTCAATGCCGTGACTGACATCTAGCAAGCGGAAGAATGGTGAGGGGCTTGTGGACCTCAAAAGTAAAAGGTATACAAAAGAGAAAAGACTGCACTCCAACAAAAATGTAGTTAAAAAGTGCTTTATTGATTGACAGGGACACCCAATTTAATAAAACAATTAAAACACACCAGTCTTAACTGCAATGAATAGTGAACACATAGTAATCAGAGTCAGTTATTTATACAATAGTCTAACTGAGCCAGTACACAAATCATGAGTAAACTACCCTACTTACGGGTACTACTAATGGAGGTCTTGGTATAGCAGTACCTGTAAGAAGGGTAATTTGCTTGTGATGTGTAGTGGTTCAACTGACTTTTGTATAAATGACTGACTATGTATTCACTATCCATTGCAGTTAAGACTGAGGTGTTAAATTGTTTTTTTAAATTAAGTGTCCTTGTCAAACTGTTTACTGTACCCTTGACTGTTTTTGTAATGTTTACAGAACCGCAACATATCTGCAGGTCCTTCCATCTATATGAACCCTAATTAGCAACTGGACTTTACTGGATGTAGCTAGTCCCTGAAGAGATGCCCAGACTGGGAGACTTGGTCACATGTGTCTCTAGATAAGGATAATACCAAAATTTTTCCAGGGGTATGCCTAACTAAAGGAATAGCCACAATTCTCTAGTGTTGGTTGCAATTTGCGTAGTGTGGGTATGCAGCAGGAAGCCACATCTTGCGATTATCACCTGAAAACTTGCCTGTACTGGGCACTCTCACTGTGGTTAATCAATATCAATCCACAAATACAGAGAAGTGCCATAAAACAAAGAACAAAGACATCACTGAATTATAATTTGTACAATACAAACCCTAAATGCTAAAAAAAGGAAATCTAACACATTACCTACTTATTAACCAAAAAACATTGCATGTTAATAGCTGTGAAATATACAGTGCATATAATTAATTATTGATGGACATTGACAGTCACAATAGGATAATATATTGTAATACAAACATCTTTCCAAAGATTTAAACAATATTAGAAGAAAATGGTTCATGTCTACCAACTGCAATATATTATAAATCAGGGTTTGGTTTGAACAGCGATAACAATGTATTGTGATAATAAACTCCGGTATGATGTGAAATTAGATTGAATATTCTCGTATTAACTGGTGCCCTGTATCTAGGCAACAGTAAAAGACAATGTAAATGTCTGTTTTTCAGTGCCCTACATATTCTATTAGGGCGATGTAATAAACTAATCATGTTAGCTTTGAAATGGTAAACAACATCTGATTGGTTGGTGCAAAATTATCACCATTTTTAACGATAAGAACTTTTATTACATCGCCCTGTATACTTCCAACCTTAAAAATTCCATTTGCTCTTATACTACAAGGGCACAATCATAAAATCTCACTGTAGATTTTGGTCTCCAAAAAGAGAACTGAGTAACAACGCCAATGTTCGGAGATCTGCAAATATACCTCCAGATTAAAACCTTACTCCCTGCACTTTGCACTAACCTGGCCACAGCTTAGTGTAACCAACTCACCAGTGGAACTTCTCTTATAATGGATACTGCTCGACTAAACTTCGCAAACCATTACAGATTAAGAATACTAGAATACTTTCTTTCTCCCTATGCTTTAGCCCTAGCAAAGTCTTACATTAGAACTCTCATTCACATTTTATCTGCTAATTCTAAACCCTACAAACTACCCCACAAGCAGCCTCAATGCAAATAGTCTACTTTGTCACTTCCATGGCTTACATTTTATCCCTTATTCTCTTGTTTTATCTTTCAAAAATCTTCCCCTCGAGCAGGATTTTCCACACTTTTTATTAATCTTTATTAAAGTTGAACTACGGTCTAAAAGACATTTTTTCCTTGACATATATAATTGGTTAGAAACAGTTTAAAAAGGCAATGTCTAATTTTTTTTTTGAATTCCCCTTTGGAGGTAGTTTTATTTAGGGCTCGTTCACACTAGAAACCAACAGAAACTGACAGTAACGCACAGCATGTGTTTCTGTCAGTTTGTATCCATTTTTTAACAATGTGTATTTCATAGATTTCTATAGAAAATGCATAAAAAAACCGGACAGCAATGCTGCATGCAGTGGGTTTTTTAAACGGACTGGAACGGAATATAACGCAGCAGGTGTGAACGATATTATGAAATCCTATGGGGTTTTACTGTCTGTCCATTTTTTTAAATGCACCTACGTTTGAAAAACGGATACAAACTGATGTAGTGTGAACGAGCCCTAAAACATTTTAACAATCAAAGATACAACACATTTTTATACATAAGGCTGGGTACAGACGAAGGGATATATTGTCCCGACCAAGACTTCGATTCGAGTGAGCACTCAGCTGGGACAAATGACTGTCAATCGCGGCTATAGTGGGCACCGCTTACAGTTCGCGCGACCAATCATGTGGTCCCATAGGGAACTGCACAATAGGCCAACAACACAATGGATTACCCATTTGTCTGATCCAGACGAACGAGCGACCGACATCAGTTGCGGCGGGGGCTGAAAGCAGCACAGATTTTTCAGCCCAATCGACTGATACACGGAAGTATCGGTCGATTGGGCCCGAAAAATCAGCCCGTGTGTACCCAGCCTAAGGCATATTTTGTAATTGTTGGCATCTATAGACATTTGTAATGTGGTCTTCTGTTTCTCAGCATTATCTCAGAGGAATGTCTTATTTTAATAGCAAAACAAAAATAATGCTTTAGACCATAGTTCTCCTTTTAAAGTTCCACATCCATTGTGCTCAAATCGCCTTTCTATAGAAGTACCCAATTCAGTTCTTATTATCAAACTAATTTCATTCGTTCAGAATTCCACGGACACTACAGCCAATACTTTAAACAATGTGCAAACGTTCATCAACCATAATTCTAAATAATGGATCTGATGCTTCTAACAAAGAGGATCGCACTTTAGTTCTCTTGGTATACAGTAAATAAACTTATAATCATAGTGTATAGCCAAATTCTACAACTTTCCACCAATCTACACACTTTCTTCCTGTATCCTCCAGATAACTGATGACCTAGTCAACTTACCTACAAAGCCATTGTTAGCACTGGTCCTTACAGACCTCTAACCTCTAACAACCTTTTTACTGGTCCACTGCAGTTAAACAACATTCAGGGAGATTTAATAAAAGTTCTTATCATTTAAAATGGTGCTAACTTTGCCCCAACCAATAAGATCTTATTTAACATTTGAAAGTTAACTTTTTCTGATTGGTTGGGGCAAAATTAGCACCATTTTTAAGGATAAGAACTTTTATTGAATAACCCTGATAACTCTGCATGCAAAATGTTGCACCTCATATTAAATAAACCCCTAAATTCCTACCTGTGAGCACTTTTGAGGTACCATTACTAGCGCTATATCTGCCCACCAGCGTGACCCAACCATGGAGTATTACTGAGCACGTAAGAATTTTTTTCTGTCGGTTATATCAATATGTAGAATTCCCATTGTAAAACATAACAGCAGCCTTTCGTCTCACTTCCCCACATCTTTAGGCTGTGAGCTCTAGAGAGCCGGACATTCTCATCTTTTTTCATTATGCCACTGTTCTGCATTTGCTCTGATTATCTCCCTTCAGCACTGCAGAATATGATTGTGCTACATAAATTTTAATAATGTGGTAATGAGGAAACAAAGGACGTGTAAACATAAATGTGACAGTGGTACTTAATGGAGAATTTTATTTCTTTACTGTCACACCCCTGATTTATAATTTAGAGTAGTTAAAAATAGAACATTCTTAAATGACTTGCAGGCCGTGTGTAAAAAGTGAAAAAAAAAAAAAAAAAAAAAAGAAAAAAAATATGATGCAATTCAGTAGCACGGGAGGCTTTCAAGCTAATTTTAATGACTGATGGCTTTTATTTATTTTTTAGCAAACTGCTTTTTGGGTGTGTGCTTAAAGAAACATTCTCTTACCATTTGTCTGGTTTGTCCGTGGTTAGGAATACCTAACAAACATGAAAGAGAATAGATCTGGTAAGAAACCATTACTTGTACCAGGACAAAACAAACGCATAAGAAAAAAATATATATCAAGATTTTCTTCTGTATGGATATTCTACAAACATTTATATGCAGATCTTCAGAATAAATAAATATTTTGACTTTACACTGCTTCTGCATACATGGAATTCTGCTATAAGTTTAACGTCTACTGAATTCAATTAGTCTTTTTTGGGGGCCATTAAATGACCCAATTAAAAAGAGATTAGCACACTTAAAAGTGTTTTATTCGTACTTAAATATTGGAGGTTTCAAATACACTAACTGAATTAGTATCCAGTCTTTCTACTCACGTTATATTATAAATCAGGGTTGATGTGATATGAAAATCAGAAATTTAACACACTTTGAAAACAAGAATCAAAACACGGTCCCCTCCTATCAAATGTGGACAAGTGAGATATTGCCGAAAGCTGTTTTTTTTAAAAAGCAGGGAGATTTGATCACGTGTGTCAGTAAGAAATTGCTGAGCCAATCAGGAAACACGTTTGGAATATTTCAATCATGTGATGCAAACAAAAGAGTATGCACTAAGCCCCCTATACAATGGACAAATAGTAATTTGGCTATTTTCAAACCCCTGATTTATAATATGTGTATATAATTGTTGCAGCAATATTTGATCCAAGCATAGTAAACAGTAAAACAAACATTCAAAAACCAAACAGGATGCTCTTAGCTTTATTTAGACACATTCCTGGAATTGAATTCTTTTTGTCATTATAAAATCAATGTTCCGGGCAACAAAATAATTCATGATTTACAAAGGTATGAACTGTAGCAGTAACATGTTGTGTCTTGGACAAATAACTGCAACTTTTCTCCCCTCCTCCCCTCCAAGAAGTCTGGCAAGAACATTTCTTCTATGGCTATTTTCACAGATCATATATAGTGGGGCTGCTCCAGTAAGGGTCATTATAGGGGCTATTATGTATTGATGCCTTACAATAAAGTGTTCTTTATTACTTTATTGTATTTAAATGGCTGTAGGGATTTGAAAGGCACCTAAATGTGCAGCAGTACACACACCACAATAGAAAGAGTAATTTCTACTGATTGGCCATTGGATGGGTCAAACATGCTCTGATCCTCTAAAAGAATACAGTAGTTGCAGACACCCACATAATTAATGGCTGTTAAAGGTATTACTGGAAACTACTTACAAAGTTTGTGTTTTCAATGTTTAGCTTAATGCCTCTCATTGGCTGCTGTAACATTAGGAGGCCAGGCTACAGTAATCGTATCATGCATTGAGGGCTGATAACACCAATAAAATCAGTTTGTTGTTGGACATGGGGGAAATTTTGTGAATGCTGTAAGTATGACAGATAGATCCACCAATAAGAAGAACAAGATAGACTTTAAAGGGAATTAATTTAGCTAAACATGGGCAATAAATACTGTCAAAGTAACTTTCTGTCTTTACTTCTCCTTTATCAAAAAAACATTTTTTTCCCCTAAAAACAAACTTTACCTACACTACATACGGTAATCTAATAATTTTTTAAAAAAACATTCATTTTTTATCAAATAAAGAAAAGATACAATACTTACCCTTGCCATTTGAAATCAAAATGTAATGAATATGAATTTTAATGAAACGCACAAGTTTGTTTCTAGTTACGGACACAAACTGTGTCATAGTATTTCCCAGAATATCACTGATGACAAAAAAATCTGTAATGATGATTTCAAATGCAACCTAATATTCTTGTGAATGTTTAAATGCAAATATTAATATTTTGACTTCCTTAAAAGGGGTGTGTGAGACGGAGGGCCCCACAGCATGGCCAGGGACTAGCAAAGCCAGAGATGGAAATCTGTAGCTAGGATGAAAATTCTATAGTTTCAGTTCATGTAACCTGCGCTGAAGGGCGGTTTACATGCTACGCTAATATAAAGGGAGTTATTGCAACCTTGTTTGACTATATGGAATTGTGAAGAAGTGTATTGGGAACCTATCAATGTTATGGATACGCTAATAAATTGTAGGTGTTAAGAGTTATTTAGCAAGACTAGGCTTTTACTGAAATTTTCTGCCATTCATATTTGCCCCCTCCCCTCCGAAAAGTTTTATCCACTGTTCAATGATTGTTTCATATTTCACATAAAAACCAACAGAGGCTATTAGGTTGCACACGTCTCTGAAAAAACCTTTTCTAATCCTTTTGTATGATGTAATAGTAAAACATTTTTACTACATGTTGCATAATGAATACCTTTAGGAAATATAAGGTCAGCATGGCAAAACTAGATGAATAATTTGTGAAACAGTCAAGAAAAAGAACTTCATTCAAACTATGTGTTAGTATAAATAAATGTTGCTTGGGAAGGCAATATTTCTTTTCACTGACAGTATTGTCATGCCTTTACAATTGACAGTGCAGATAAAAAACAATGATGTTCATCTTACATCTACAATCTGTGGGGCATTGGGACATAGTGCAGCGGCAACGTCAGATTCGTAAATCTGTTCAGTACCTCTGTGTGCTTTATAGGCCAAGGGCTTTTTCTTGTCCTTCGGAAACACTAGTACAAGACCAATTTGATGTTCCATCTGACCCAAGTGTCGAATTGATAATATATTGTTGAATTGATAGTCTATTGTGTCCAGGTACCAGTTTCTTACCTTGTTCTGGAATGGATAATGCCTTCTGATCGACATTACTCCTGTAACAAAATCCACAAAGTTTTTTGGAACATTGTGGAGACGCTGGAGATAAGCTCCAGGTCTCGGAAGGGCCTCTGGGATGATGTTATCTAGGGGGATAGACCAGAGTGCACAACCCAAACCTGCTATAAGATTTATAATATTGTTCCTGCCAAGAGAAAGGACACTGGACCTCACCTAGAGTTCAATATACTGTACAGCATCTGTTCACAAGGCCACTCATATAACCGGGCTCCACTAAAAAGGTATCATACACCTTGAATAGTGTACCACCACTTGCCAAGAATAGTGGTCAAGTATTATAGAATTCAAGCAGTGGGAACAGGCACCAGTGGAAAAGCTGGGCGAGAACTTGAATGTGTAAATACTGTTATATGCTGATTAAGACATATTCCATGGTATTAATTGCCAACAGATTCTTGTACAAGTCATTCTGAATTGAGGAAGCCCAGTTGGATGACTAGTGAAACGTCTTCAAGAACTAAACTTTAAGTCCAGTTGATCTAATTGAATACAACAGATTTTACATTGAATGCTAATTTAGCTTTCTTAAACAAAGTAATTCAGATGCTTGGAAGAGTGTGATTGGCAGACTCCTATTGAGGGATTATTATTTTGTTACCATGGGAGATGCTCGGGAAGGGCTGTTACTAGCATTTGCATTGGATTCACTGAATATAATACTGAAACAAGTATGCGTATTACTAAGAAACTAAGTAAAATTGTCAGTTGAGTCCAAACAGACTATGTTAAAACATTAATTGAATTTGCAGCTGCAAAGGGCATCACCAGATGACATTTGTTTTGGAAGCGAGTCTAATTCATTTCACAAGGAAAGTTAAAGGGTATGTTCGCTCAAAGAATGAAAATTAAGATGTCCGAGAAACAGCAGCAGAGGCCAAAGTTTCCCTGCCTGCACCAGTTAGATTAATGGAAGAACGGGAGGTTAGACTTAGCTCCTTTACCTCTTGATCTTCAATTAATGTGAAAGGGGGTATAATCATTCTTTGAGTGAGCATACCCTTTAAGTAGTATGGGAGTACTACAGCATCAGTATTTTAAAACTACTAATGTGTACTAATGCAGGCCAACTACAAAAGTCATTTCACTGTTTTGATATTAAAATTACTTAGCTGACCAACAGAATGTGGGACTGTAAAGCTGGGTACACACTATACAGATGTAAAGTAGATGACAGACAGATTCCATTGGAACCTGACATTGGCTGGTAAACTGATATAAACTCCCTATACTTTGTAAAGAGAGACCGTTCAGATGGCCAGCAGACGCTAATGGATCCCTATTGTAATGTATAACGGCCAATAGGAATTTTCAGTCATGGTTGTGGGATTGGATGATTTTCTGATACACACGTGCCTTTCATTGGTATTGTGTATAACCAGCTTTAGCATGGTGAGCTGGAAACTGAAGGCCATGGACAATTCTTATCAATAAATCTGATAAGGGAACCTCACCTTGACCACAATTATGTTTCTAAAAGATTTCTTTCTCATACAACAGTAGAGAACCAAGAATGCCATCTGCATACAACCATCTAAGCACTAAAGCCATTCTATAACAGCTTGGTCACACAGGACTCACTTGATTGTAATGAAATCGATTTAAATTATTATAAGCAGTGGAAACCATTTTCCCATTTAGCATGTCTCAGCAAAGAACACGGACATCATGTGAGCAATTCAGCAGAATAGAATATAATGACTGAATCATTTCCTAGTAAAAGAAGGTTATATGCCAGTGGGAATCATTGACTACGAAAGGAATGTTGTGCAACCTGACTAATTTGAGGACCTCACTTGAAAGAACTTTAAATAGAAGTGTGTCCACCCCCAGGGTGATTAGCCACATGTGTAAGTCAATCTCTTCCTATTGGTTGGCCTTTCGGTTTATTAAAGGAAGGTGGGCTAGAGTGGACAGGGGAAGCAACACGGCATGTTACTCCAGGGTAGTTCCTCATCCTGGTTATATTTAATGGGAGTTTATATTTTTAATAGATGCATCTAAAACACACACAAAACAATCTGGAGAGCACAAAGCTCAGAATGGATTAGGTGGTACATGACCCATTTAATATTGTGGTGGAATGGTATACAATACAGTGAGGATTGATCAGTGATACAAAACTAAAATGTAAGAGGTTTTTAAATATAAGTTAAAACTAATTATATTAAAGGAATAATGCCCCCTCCCAAAAAAACAAAACATTGACAGAAATCTGCTACAATGTGACAGCCCCCTAAAAACAAACTAAAATCACCAAGATTGCACCCAATGTTGACATGTGATTGCTATACGTAAACTACATATACTGTATTTGTACTAAGACCCAAGACCCCCTCGCCATAACACTCGGAAACAGAAAGATTGAAAGAATCCGTTTATTCCCATGCTCATCCTACTAGTTAATGGAACTGGTTTACATTATAAATTAAAGGATAACTGAAGCTAAAATAAAAGGGAGTCTAAATAGATTCTATAACTTTTAACTAGTGGAGAGCTACAATTTAAACCTCAACAATTTAAATTTTGTGTGGCATTGTGACAAACCCCCTGTAATTCTACTGGTTTATGGCATTTGCTAATTTCTGCTGCCATCTAAACCATTCGGAACTTGCCAAAGACACTTTTGAGGGTCATCTACTTTCGAGGGTTATTGAATAAACGAGACTACTTTCAAGGGTTACTGAAAGTAGCCTTGAATACAAATGTGGAGGCTTGAGAATAGCTTGCTTGTGGAATTCCAACAGGGCGATTTACCCAGAGCCGCTATCGCTCTGGGTAAATCTTGCAAACGTGATTCAATATCGCATTTGTGCACGTGATTTTAACGTCGGCTATTAGCAGGCATTAAAATAATGTGCTAAAAGTAGCGCAAACACGTTGAATCGCGAGTGTCTTTTATGTAACCCGCGTATCTGGCACTAATATGGAATTAAAGTTGCGCTAACTGGCAGCGAATTGCTTAGCGTGAATTTAACTCCAAATATCTGCCCAGCAAAAATCCAAAAACGAAACTCACTGGATTCTAACATCTCTACAGGTCAATAGTAGTTACTTTTAGGGCAACTGAAGTGGTCCTTGCCTTGGGTACCCTGGGGGGTAATGCTCATAATATAGTTCTCATTTAACAGCTGTTGTAGGGGGAACCTACAAACCTGTGTTGATTTCTCCACTATGCTTTGGATTTGATGTAAAAGTTCCAGTAATTTGTTAATTAGTAATGATAGAATTCACAGGTTATTAACATTTTAGCTTTACTTCTCAGTAACCTGTCACCATCCCAATGCCTAGTACAGATAGAATGATTAAATGGAGAAATTTTACCCTGAAGTCTTGCTAAAACCTCAAATCACATTGTTTCAGAACCCCATTTACATATAAAAATCCTTAAAACATATTTTTTGGCATAGTTAAGTATTTCCTTTTTGTAAAATTCCTTATCTAGCTAAAAGGTTATATAGTCTTATAAAGCTTGGAAGTGTGACAAATGGAACTTACATTTTAGAATGAATGAAAGTTTGTAAGTTCAGTGCAAGATATTCCCATAAAGATTTTGATAAGATTCCAGGGCATCTTTACTTACATGTGGGGTTCTCTGGAAATATTAATTGGATGCCAATAATGTCCCTTTAAACATGTGCACTGGAGCAACCTGTAGCAATTCTGGTAAATTAGACCCACGTCCTTATGTAATTTTAACAGGGCACTTAGGTTAATATTCAGGTTTAAAAAACCAACAAACAAAAAAAAAAATGCATTGAGTAGTACTTACCAAAATATGTTCCTAGTGAGATTTGCAAGAAGGGAGAGAAGCACATTTAAATAATAAGGGTTTACTACGTTTAACCCCCGACTACCCACTTATAAAAATGATTAAACAAGATACTGAACAAAAAGAGACCAACAGCTAAATAGATTTAAATGTCATGTTCTGTTGGATTATTTTGCAAACATTCTGAGGCAGGTGTATGGTACATGTCATAGGGCAATGCGGAGTATAAAAACAAAGGATATAAATAAGGTACGGTGTTTAATATTACCTTGATTGATACTAGAGTCAGACACTTATGTTAAGCAAAAAGAAAAATTGAATGAAACATGTCAGAAAAGTGCAATGTGCATCGCTTTATTGCAATCGTGAGACATTGCATACTTAAGGAATGTTGTCATCCTGACAAATTAAAAAATACATTTGAACAAACCTCTTTTCTCTGGTTTGTGCACATTTGTGTTCACTATAGTCTGGTAAGGCTGAGGTCAGTATATATCCCCACCATACCAGAGATAAGTCATCTGCACCAATATAGATGGCTTCTTTATGTTTTAAGCTTTTACCAAATAACATCTAAATGTGTCATTGTGGTGGAGGATGAGGGATGAGTTGATGTCACTTGGCTCCATCTATCCTCGGAGCTGGACTTGCGGACATGATTTAAATTATCCCATTAATTAGCCTTGAAGTGTAAACACAAGGCATGTATTTTACACTAAAGCCCTGTACTATAATTGTTGGCGAAATGTCCAACAGCGACTGTTTTGGATGCCGATCCAGCGTGTGGAAGCCTGAGTGCCTTACAAAACCATTTAATGATACATCCTGTCATTGTTCGCCTGTTCCTTGGGAAGGCTTTCAATCGTTCCTCCCTCCCTTAGGGCCCCATTATGTCTGCTGCCCTGCGGTGTGCTGCTGACCCCTTTCGCAGTGTATAAGATCACCATTTTTGGTGCACATAGTATGCGCTGCCATAGGGATACATCAAAGAGATCGCAGCGCACAAGCAGGGTAGCTCGCATGGGTCACGCAACGTTACGATTTTGCTACGTCACATGATTCCTGTGGGGCCTTGCCCTCACTCTTAGTATAGTACAGGCTGCACAGCTACTACCAAGCAACCTGTCTGTATGGGGATTGGTTGATAAATCCAGTTTGGAGCATAAAAAAAAGGCCTACCCTTCTCCAGCCTGTGATGGAGTTTATTGGTAGGACAAAAGTATTCGGACACAATCATTTATTATTATTTTATTGTGAAACCATTTCCCTCTGTATAACCAATGTATCCATTCCTTTATGTATCTCCTGAAATGATAAACATTGAGATAAATCTACTCCCCAACCCTTACTACTATCCAATGGAAAATACCTTGCAGTCGATACAATAAGAGGTGCAAATGTTCGCTTGTACTATCAAGCTGTAGTAACCAATCAGATGTTAGCTATTTACTGCAATTAGATATTATCTGATTGGTTACTGCAGATAGAATGAGCAAACTAGCCTCTTTTATTGCATCAGCCACCATGAGTAGTCCTAGAATTTATGAATGGCTATTATCCTAAAAATGTAGATTCACTAGTTTAATGAAAAAGGCATGTTAAATTAAGATAGCGTAGTAATTTTGGCTTTTGGGGAAGTTATTAAAGGTCATGGTTTGATATTTAAAACATTGGACCATTTTCATGATCCCTTCACTGTAAACTTCCTAACTCCCCAAGAAAGCTTTCAGGGGCCATACAGGGTCTGTAGAAATACAGCCATTCAGAGATGCAAACCAGGGCATTGCTGATAGAAGATGCAACATAGGAATACTCTTGTATGTGGTTGAGGGAAAACCTGACAAGATAGAATGAAATGTATTTTATTAGAATCACATTAAGGATCTACTGTTAAGTGATCAGTTTTAAAAGCTGCTCAGGATTGACAAAGCATAAAGCACATGTGCATCATAAATAGGTCACACTGTAATAGGTTAGTGTCACAGCTACAATATCACAGTGAGAATCTATGCTTTAAAGTAATTTTTTGCAGCTCACACACCCTGTCCCTGTACTAGGTAAGTAAATATCCATTTGTTATAGATTGTGGTAGGTGGTTGCTATCTTAGGAAGTAGAGCAAAACATAAACCTAAGCATTTTTAAAAGGAATATTCTCTGCCCCAAAAATCATTCCCCAAGTGCCCACACAAGTATTGATGCCTTGGAACACATCACAACAACATTTATGTGAGGTCCTCACCTCTTTAAGAGTCAGGTGTACAATAAGTGTACAAACAGGGAATAATTACTTTGCAGCTTTGAACACCACCCTATAATTTAGCGAGGTTTGAAGGGCATCTCCACCATTAAAACAAAAAACTTGGCACGTCTGTTACCTGCCCCCAACCCCAAATGATATATTCAGCACATTATTAAATGTATTATTAACCAGATATTTAAGGATATATAATGCCTCCTTAATCTGTCTCCTCCCTCCATTAAGTCAATCAAGACAGCGATAGTGGATGACAACCATTGATTGACAGCTGTTTCCCCTGCTGCCTTCACTTCACATGCTCTGCCAAAAAGTTCATTTGGCAGAGGGAGGAGAAGGATACCTTTGCCAAAACGGAAGAGAACAAGTCACCAGTTTTTTTGTTTTAAGGGTGGATGTGTCCTTTAAAAACCAACAGTAAATTAGAAAGACTAGCACTGAAGGTACAGTAAATCCCCAAAACGACATTTACTAAATCAAAAAGTTGCAATGGAGACAGGAACACTGGCTCCTGTCTGCTGTATTGGCCCTTAAGTGGATAGCTTAGTACTTACCAACCAAGAAACAGATCCTGGGATGCTGCTGTCACTCCTGTTAGCTCCCCAGTGCTCCCCTCTTCCCTCAGTCAAAGATAGGCAACAGATCCATCCTAAACGCTGCTGCTCGGCTTGTTCATTTCTATTCTCGCTTTTCTAATGCCTCTCCTCTCTGTCAGTCCCTCCTCTGGCTGCCCAAGTTCAAGCTTCTCGCCCTCTCCTGTAAATCACTATCCAATACATCCCCTCCATACATCTCAGAGCTGATCCACAGATACCGTCCCAGGCGCAACCTCCGCTCTGCTAACGATATCCTCCTCTCATCTAACCTTGTCAACTCTTCCCACGCCCACATTAAGGACTTTGCTCGTGCTGCCCCTCTGCTCTGGAACTCCCTTCCTCCGTCTGTCCATCACTCGCAATCCCTTAATACCTTCAAATGTAACCTTAAAACCCACCTCTTTAGGCCAGCATATAACCAGCCCACTAACCAAACTACCTAATACAGCCTACTGATTCATGTCCCCTTATGTCTCACCCATTTCCTCTGTAAGCTCTTTGGGCAGGGTCCTCTTTCCTATTACGGTATTGCTGCAAATAAATTATCATGCTGTGTACATGTATGCTTTAACCTTTGTATGCAACATGTATGACTGTATAATATGTATCACCCTAGTATGCAATGTATAATAATGTTATTGTGAAGTGCCATGGAAGATGTTGTCACTATATAAATCCATAATAATAATACTTGTTAGACTTATTTAAAAAAAAAAAAATGTGGGCACAGGTTTAATAAAGTGAGCAGATACACTAGTGTAGGCAATGGATTGTAACCGGAAGACATTCTCTCAATCAAGCAGGTTTTGCTTGGTATTTAAGTGTTTAGCTGGTTGTACTACATCGTGTATTTTACCAAGGTTTTGAGTACGGGCTAGACAACTAAGTATAGGGGGCTACAACAAAGACAAGTTGAACAAAAGGCTCTAGGTGTATGAACTTGCTCCAGGACACTTGTAAATTTCCATTAGGGAATCCCATGCACACTTGCAGCCTTTGTTAATTCTAATGTTTGCACAACTTACCTTTTTTTACATTTTACTGTGTAGGAGCAGATGTGTTTAGGTTTAATGTATTTTCTCTGTTGGCAAAGATTCCTATATGCATTTTGGTGTACTGAATCAAAGGGAGTAGTGTTTAAAGAATATATTATTTTAGGAACAACTGCATAGAATATTTTCTTGAGTTTTCGTGCACTGGGCTTCCTTGCAACTTTGAGGCACACAACAGTTGCACCTATATGCACTATATTTAGCAGTGGGGTTCCTTACCCCTCCATTTACAACATACTGTGCAAGTCAAATTTACACACAAGGAACATGCAGCAACCCACATTGCCGCCTTTTCCCCCTGAAACTCCTCTGCTCCGAGTCAAAATTAGTTCTCAAACTTAAAATACAGCCATCTTGGTTCTTATAAGTAGGGAATAGTCTAAACCAAAACCCAGATAAAAATAAGTTGTAAAGCCGGGTGCAAACTGTACCAAGCTTTAAGATTCTAGTGGACCCAATGCATTTAGGATTACAACTGGATCATTCAACAGCAAGGTTTTTATAAACTACAAACTGCCAAAGCCAACGGACAGTTTTGTTTTCATTCTCCTTGACCTATCGGCCACCTTTGATAAAGTGGACCATTCTCTTCTTATGTATTCTATGGGCATCCAAAATCTAGCTGCCTCCTGGTTGTCTTCTTATCTAACTAATGGTGGCCAAACATTTTTCAACTGCCCCGATGGGGAAATTATTGGAAAATCGTTGAAAAATCTTTCAACAATTGTCCATTTACAATCCGATGGTTGTATGATACTGTGATATCATGATATTGTACGTCAAGGATCTAAGAGTCTATGGCCACCATAACTGACCTCTCTCTCTTCTGCTAATAAGACTCTTTAATTTCATACAAACATGTGTTCACGGGGGCCGACCCACGACGCACAATGTGTATGCATGACTGTTTCAGCCAATAATCATGCCATGTATGGGCACTTTGTCACGCAATTTGGTCGGGGATTGTTGCCTGACTGGCCAGATCTTCAACCGAACAGCCGGCCGTGCATACACATCGTGCATCGCGGGTCGGCATCTGTGATCACACGTGTGCATTAATCTTTAGTGTGTGGGTCCCTAAGGGCTTGGTTTAAGGACCCTTACTCTTTTCCCTATACACTATTTCTTTGGGAGATATTTGGCTTTAATTATCACCTATATGACAAGATCTGCCCTTACCGGTCTTTCTGAATTATTTAAATGCTCATGCATGCCCTTATATTCTCTTTACTACTGTAACATAGTATTACTTGGTCTCCCAGCCTGCCATTTGTCCCCTCTCCATCTTAAACTGAGCAGTTCGAATCATTTCCCTCTCCCCCAAGAGAAAAAGAGTAACCCCAATGGGGTGGTCTCCGAACAAACAAAGAATCATATTCAATAACCTTCTTTTAACCTTTAAAGGGCATCTATAGTGAAAAAAAACACATTGCCCCTTTGCAAAGTTAAATTCATGTACTCTGTGCTGCCTTAATCCTATCTCTGTCAGTGACTTTGTTTATCCATGATGTCAGATCTGTGTGCAGCAGTCCCCCCTCCCCCTCCCCTCTGTTACCTCCTCCATGTCTCAACTCCGGCTAACTGACAAGCTTAATATGTGCAGTAGGAGTTAAAAGTTCAACATCCTGAAACACACCCACACACAGTGGCCAATAGAAAGCAAGCTGTCCTGGAGACACGGAAGAAGAATATAAGTACAGTTTACTCACTTTGTGACCCATCATCAATCAGTGAAAGCTATTAAGGGGGGTCAAGTGCAGCCTTATATCTACCATCAAAGCTACCCCTCTCCCCATGCTAATGCTGTTATCTCTATGTTTATTACAGAGCAGGGAGGGGGGGATCACGTCACAGGGATTTGAATGACAGTCCAAGTAGGAGTAGAGGAATGCAATCACGTATTCTTCTAACTGGTGTATCTCAGGACAGAGAGGGAATCTGAAAAAAGTGAAGACACTCTGGGGGTTGGGGGGAATTATAGAACACATGGAAAGAAAGGAAAAAAAGTTCATTTTCCCACTATAGATGCCCTTTAAATCCCTTCACACTGCTGCACTTCCCTACTTATCTTCTCTCTTGTCCCCGTATGTTCCTGCACTCCATTCCTCACAAGGCAATCTTCTCCGCAAACCCCCACACTGCCTCCTCCCACCTTAAACCCATTCTCTCTTGCTGCTCCCTTCCTTTAGAGCTCTCTCCCTACGCCAGGTGACATCCATTAATACTTTCAAATGTAAACTTTTATCCCACCTTTAAGAGCACCAGTTCAATAAAGGTAAGCTATCTCAAGAACTTTGTACTCACCCCCCCCCTACTTGTATCTGAATGTTGCAGGGATCTCACTCCTAGTGTCAAGGCATGCCCACATATATCACTTTATCCATAATTTAAATATGTATTCTTAACCTATGTATGAAACTTACATTTTTTAAAATACAACGGCTTCCACTTATCCCCTTGTTTGCATACTCTGTATTTTATCAAGTACATTGCTGTGTACTCACATGGTATAAAAATATAAAATTATACATACAAGATTCTGTCTGTCATCATTCAAAGATGTGGCTACACACAATCCCCGAACATCCTCCCTATATAAAGTACAGGGAGATCATTCGGGACTGCCTTACAAACTAAAGATTGTGGGTGGCACCCTTTACTACAGTACAGGGGGCCAACTGCGACCAAGGGAAATTTTGGGGGTGTAACAACAGTTTTCAATGCCAAGGCTGAATGTTTGGCAGTGTGTTTCGTGGGTACACAAAGAACCGATGGAATTGGCCCCATAGTCTTCAAAGACCACAGAAAACCAACCCCTTAATTGGAAAAAGCATATCTTTTGCTTTTATTTCTATAAAGAGGCATAAAAGAAATTGTGGAAAAATAACTGATGCTGTACAGAATTATTCCAGTTTTGCATCCTTATTATTCTAGGTAAAGGATATCTACCTTGCAATATTATAGGATTGCACTGAACCTTCCAATAATTCTCCCCTACCCATGCCCAATAACTATACTGGCAGGCACTTGTAACAATATAATTGCTCTGTGTTGTATAGTCATATTGTCAAGTTGTCTGCTTAGAAGGTCACTTTTTAGTCTTTGCATGCAACCTAGGATTTAAGGGCTTGTTCACCCCATACATTTAAATGATAGGTGATTATAGCCTACAATAGTTGGAAAGATAACAGGCGTAGATGTCATGTTACATCCATGACTGATCGCTGCTAACTGAAGGAACCAGAAAGAGGGGTCTGAGGGTGCCGAGTCAAAGGCAAGATCATAATGGCCTCTATTAAGGGTCCTGCAAACAGTTGTTTTGCACAGACAAAATGCTGAATGGGCAGGTTAAGGACATTGGGATAGACAAATACTGACTTTTCTTAAAAGCATGTGTATTTGTACTGACTTACCCTTTAATAAAATAACTGTGTATATATGGTGTTATTTGAAGAATTGGATGTCCCACCCTTGATTTTATAGAAGCAGATGACAAGTTGACCCCATCACACAAAACCTAATCTGCATAAAGTTCGTAATCGGATCCAAATATAAATTAACCTAATTAATAGAAAGGTGGATGATTCATATGAGGCAGCCAAATAACAAATTTAATCTAAAGGACTTGCAGCAGTAACATAGTTAACACGAGGCCAAAATATTGTTTGTTTACATTTTCAAGTTGTTGATATGTAAAAACATCCATTATCACTATGGAAAGCAGCAGGCAACACATGTAAAGCAGAACACACAGACATGCATTAGTAAACCAACTCACAGGTACATAAACATTTTCTGTATAATCTATATGGACAACAGCTTTCCTGCACGGTGTATAAAGATACAGCTTTCCTGCACGGTGTGTAAAGATACAGCTTTCCTGCACGGTGTGTAAAGATACAGCTTTCCTGCACGGTGTTTGTATAAGATACAGCTTTCCTGCACGGTGTATAAGATACACTTTCCTGCACGGTTGATAAAGATACAGCTTTCCTGCACGGTGGTATAAAGATACAGCTTTCCTGCACGTGTATAAAGATACAGCTTTCCTGCACGGTGTATAAAGATACAGCTTTCCTGCACGGTGTATAAAGATACAGCTTTCCTGCACGGTGTATAAAGATACAGCTTTCCTGCACGGTGTATAAAGATACAGCTTTCCTGCACGGTGTATAAAGATACAGCTTTCCTGCACGGTGTATAAAAAAGATATTGCGTAACTATTTTGCAAAGATCCAAATAATTAGTAAAACAAAGTGATATCAGTGCTAAATTTTGTTCTTCTGGATGATTTCTACTAGGACTGCAAAAAAAAATTATTAAACGGAGAGCATGGTATGTGTGCCAACTTCTGGAGATAATGCCGATTGAACATTTAGGAAGAGATCTAAAGCTCAATAGTTTTCCTTTAAGAGAAGTTCCTTCCCAAGAGATGTTTCTATTAAATTGTAATACGTGTAGTTGCCAGCTGCCTTTCTCTGTTAAGATCCCTGTCGGCCCCGGGACAACACTTCCCAACTGAACATTTTCTTTGGTCACAGGCAGCTCCCTGTACTGTGGTAAAAATTGCTAGGGAGTGTGGCAGCCTCCAATGATCTTCCCTATGCTGTGTGCAGCCACATATTCAGTCTGCCATTAGTGTGTACCCAAGCTTAAGAATTTATTAACGCATTGTCTTCGCCTGGCATGTGTTTCCCACAAGCTAACGAATCACAAAACGCAGCAAACGTAAGCGCGTGATAAACACGCCAGTGTGGCCTACAGGTAAAAAAAAGGTTTCTTTGATCACACTGGTTAAGGCAGTTCTGCAGCTTTACAACAAGGTACATTTATGGGCGATTGGATAAGATAAGCATTCTGTTTTCTCAGCTTAGCACAGGAGACAGACTTTGAAAGCTATACATCTAGGTTGGTGCTTAAAGAAGAAAGTAATTATAAATTTCCCAGTGTAACAAGGACCTGAACTATCCTGTTTTTAACCTTTGAAAGGCTATCAGTTATCTTTAAAATGATAACTGATAGCCACGGGAAACCGTAAGAAATGAATAATCAATGATTAAAATGGGTTGAGGTCTTTGTTAGCATTCAGACTTTCATAGTCCTTTAAGGGGAACTCATATCACTGGGCAAAGTGAACATTTCTACTCAATACAATAAAAAAGAAGGACATTTGTAGATGTCTGTCAGAGTTTATTTGGCATTATTATTTCTCTTTCAATCCAGATTAAAAATTAACTAAATAAAGAGTGGCACCTGACAACATTGATATTCTACTTCTCACTGCGATAATTGTATAATAAAACAATGCAGTTCCCTTTAAGAAGTAGTTCAGACTAAAATAACATTTTCCTGAACTACAGACTTGCATTACTTTCTTTTCCAAGTAATTCTTACCGAGGGTTTGTATGCATTATACTGGGTTTTTTATTGTATCCCCTAAGCACAGGGAGATATATAGATGCTGAGTGAACAGCTCTCCCCAAATAAAGCACACTGTGTGTAAATGACTTGGGGCAGAGGAGGGATTAGAAGCGAGTAGAGGGCTTGAACTCCCTCAGGAGAATTGGATTTTAAATCACTTATAATAAAGGCATTTGTAAGATTTAGTGTTTAACAGTTATCTCCCATAAACACAAGATGGCTACTGAAATAATTAATTTTTGGACCATGCGAGCACCTCATTGGTAGTCTGGCCACGTACATCGAAAGGAACAGTAAAGGAGGACAGTAAAAATTCTAAATCTTATCTATTTGCATCAATAGAACTTCCTTCACCAGTATGAGCTAAATACAAATGTATATATCTGAATGGGACTGTGCGGAGAGATAACGGTATTCAAAGAGGGAGAGAAATGAGGCTTGGGAGCGATCTATGTAAGTATGTACACATGTGTATGCCACCTGTAGTATCCAGTAAGGGATCAAAAAAACACTGTGCTTACATCCCCTACATTTCTGCACAGTGGTGCTGCATTAAAGGGTATCTCCAGTGGAAAATGTTTTTGGCCATTTAGTCTTTTTTGAAGAATGGGAGGTAAAGTAGCCGAGTCTTACCCCCAAATGAAGACAGAGCCCATCGGGACCTGTCCGACTACGCACCGGGGGAACAAGCAATCGGGTAAGTTCTTTACCTTCTTTCCTGGTTTTAAAGAATGGGAGGTAAGACACAGCTCCTTTACATTCCTTTTTCCAGTGGAGATACACTTTAAGTGGTTCAGGAATAGCTAACAGTTGTGAATGATAGTAACCAGTTTTTATAATCAAATTTAACTACTGTGAAACCATTAAAAAAAAAACCTCCTGTCAATAATAAGGAACTTTGAAATGAAAGCTGCTTGCAGGTTGTGTGTTTCTAGTACTAGTTTGTATACAGCTCAATAACAGCTTATATTAGAATGTGCAAAAAGTGAGAGTTTTCATGAAGTTGCAATTTAGTAAGTTAGGTGGAATGACCCATTATCATAATCCATTCTTTTAAGGTATTGTCAAAGGGAGTAGCAAGAAAGATATTGTCCATACAAATAGCACATGACACAGCACTACAAGCCAGACACAACAAACACAATGCCTACAAAAGCCACAGCACATTTTCCTAGCAGACGCTGGTGGCGAATTTAAAGCCTTACCCCTGCTAGGCATCAACAGGCGTTTCTTCATGTTGCCTGTCCAAGCACAAATAAACAGAGAGAAAGGAAAAAATAAAATACCAGATCAACAAACAGAATGAGAACATTTTACTTTAGTTTAATTAAATAGAAAACAATACACACAACAGTGACACTTAAAAATACATTTTGAATATTTAAAACAAAAGAAAAAAAAAATACACTTCTATTTACACCAAAATACTGGTCGTTGTAAATAAGGAAAACAAAGGTTACAGAGACAATTATTTATTTTCTTGCTCTGAGAAGCAAATTAAAGATGTGTCCCCAAAGTACCATGTTTCAATAGTGAACTATTCTTTCTACATTGATTGAAGCCAGAGAGGTTAAGCTAGGAGGTAAGCTATGCCTTACCTCCTGTTCTTCAATCAATGTTTGGATAGCCAGGAACGAAGCTCAGGAAATCTTACCTTTCACGCGATCCAGCGAGGTCGCTCTGACAGTTCCCGACTGCTTCCTGCCTGTTCTGCTATAGCGCGCATTATCGGGCATGCGGGTTATAGCGTAACAGAAGCTGGATCGCGCAAAAGGTAAGATTCCTGAGCTTCGTTCCTGGCTATCCAAACATTGATTGAAGAACGGGAGGTAAGGCATAGCTCCTTAACCTCCCTGGCTTCAATCAATGTAGAAAAGGAATAGTTCACTATTGCAGTGAACTATTCCTTTAAGTACAATGCAGACCCCAAATATTAACCATGTCAGGAAATATTCCCTATGCTAAAAGGTAAGCACACATTCTGAAACAAGGGTGATGGAATCCCTACCACTTGGTGGTATTCTGAATAATCAACTCTGTGTACAGAGTATCAGATTATAAGTACAGTATGTAAAGTAACAATGTCGTAAAAAAGGAGTAGGACATGTTTCTTGGTCAGATACTAAACATTTTTATCAGAAAGTGAGCTTCTCTCAGTGCTATCAGCAAAGTAGTCAAAACTGTGCCTTGTATATGCATACAAAGCTTTGCTTATTCATTTTGTAAATATGCAGGGTTTTTGTTTGATCTCATTTCCTTAGATGTTTGTGGCATGGGGCAATTTGAATTGTCTGTATTTTTACCTGCATGTAACAAATTCCTTAAATCACCCTAAACTAGTGATGATAGTGGAATCATCCTGAGACATCACTAAGGAATCCAGTAAGATAGAGAGGGTGCTCCTTTTCTCATATGCAAATAAGGGTTGCACAGATTTAACATGATCAATCATTACCAATGTAATCAGTCATTAACAGATCTTAAATCATAAAAAGGCACTGAACTCTTATAACAAGAGGCACAATAGAGGAAGCATCCACAAGGCTGTTGCTGACACATACTGCTTTACGGCGCAAAACCATGTAAATAAGAAATCACATGGGAGCTGCAAACATTAACTAATTGGTCAGTCATCATTTGCAAAGGTCAGGGGATCCACTCTGTGTCCAGAATTACAGTAGATGAGAGGGGAGAGAAAAGATCACACCCATGTAATCATAGTAAGTTAAGGTGGTCAACTGATCAAAATTTCAGGCTCGGTTAAAAGGTGCTCCATTTTCTCTCCCCATCCTGCTTTATTTGCTTCATTATGGTTTCCCTTCTACATGCAAGGTAAGTTGGGGTCCTTCTTTCATCCAATGGGCTACGACGGATGTCTTTGCTTGCTGATCTGTCCCTAAAACAGTCTGCAATACAGGTTGGTGTTATAAACCCAAAACACATTTTAAACTTTGTTTTTTTTCTAAACACAGTTCTAAACAAATTCCCATTAAAATTTAGTCCAGCAAAATAAAATAACTTACATGCAAGTTTATTTATAAATAAATTAAACAGTTTGATGATCTATGTTTTATTAAAAGGGTTAAAATAATTAAGCTTGTAAAGCCTTTACAAAATAAAAAGTTGTGGTGTTGGTGGGGAGGTTAATTTGTGCTTCTCGCGTAGAAGTGCATGCTAAAAGATGACTGAAGTCTAAAAAATTAATTTACACAAATGGCTCTTACTGGAAGTTATCCCTTTATGATTTAGGGTGTGGTGGGGTCATCAAGAGGGAGAATATCGTGCTCCAGTGAAAAATTTTCTGGACGTTGCGGTGCTTTTCTATGGGTAGGAAGAATTTTAGAAATGTATGTGAAGCTTTGTTTTAATAAGCAGTTTCTGCAATTTAACCTTTAAAAGGAGACACACACTGGATAAAATAAAACATATCAGCCCTGCTTCTAAACATGTTTAAGGCAACCTTTTTGTCTGTGTAGGAGGTTAGTCTAAATAACTGTGACACCAGTGCGAAGGGTACATAAGATACTGTCTTCATCTAGATTGATAAACAGTAGAAAATTCTTTCACTTACACTAACACTTAAAGGGAATGTCCACCCCTCTCTTCAAAAATGCATATATTTTAGAATACCCCCCAAAACCTAGAGTTCATTTTAGAGAAAAGTTTTAAATCTGCTCCCACACAGAGTTATTATACTTACAAGATCCTCGCTCCACCGCCGCTTCCGGGTTCCTCACTCAGTCTCCACTGTGGCTGCTCTGTTCTTTTTGTGTTCTTGAGCAGCCGCAGTGGAGACTGCTCCGGGAATGGCAGTCAGTGATTGGCCGTGATGTCACTGTCACAGCCGACACTGACTGCCTTACCCGGAAGTGCAGAGTCGCGGCGGTGGATCGAGGAGGAGCATGTAAATAATAGCTCAGTGTGGGAGCCGATTTAAAACTTTTCTCTAAAACGAACTCTAGGTTTTGGGGGGTATTCTACAATATATTCATTTTTGAAGAGAGGGGTGGACATTCCCTTTAACAATTACAACTTTTTCCATCTTAAGCATTTCTGGTGCCACCAACACAATATATACCCCTTTAATTATTCATACTTTATATTTGTAAAATACTTGATGATCTATGGATCCTCATATTTCCAGTCTGTTAACCCATAGAGTAAGTGTACAAGATAAAGGAAAAAACATCCAACCTATGTAAATTGCAACATGTGATGTGCTCTTGGCCATAATATTAGACAATGTAAAGACATGGGAGCATACAAGGACATAAGAGAAAAGCCTGCAGGCTAAGACACTTACCATCCATGCCATTGTGCTGTTCATAGCTGCGTTTCCCAAGGATGGTTGGTGATCCATTGTTAATAACAGGAGAGGATTTGGTAGGGGTCAGGGTGTTGATACTGGTAGAAATGTTTTTAATTGGATCTGGTTTAGGAAGGCAGGGGTGTGCCTCTGAGGAACAAGAAAACACTGTGTCATTGATTTTTTCCTGTAGGTCCACATCAAGGTAACAAAGCAGAAGACTGAAAGCAGGAATTTCTACCTATATATCGCAGGACTTCTTCTAAGGGTTTTCTGACAACTTGTTTTAGTGTAAGTGGATTTTTTGATGCCTCAGGAAGCCTCGTTGTGCCTGCAATATAAACAAACCGTATTAGAAATCCTATTTATTTATATCAATGTATGCATTTAGGAAAAGAACCCAACAACCCATTACAGAAAATAGACCTCTATGAAGGGTTCCACAATTTCATGAAGTAGGATTTGTGCATTGCTAGTTGCAGAGGTGCTTGAGGAGACACCATTGGTAGCCAAACAGCATCCCACCCCCATTTTTGCATCGGAAACTACAATTATTTGGATGGTAGCTTCCGTTTTGCCTACTAAGCCCTGCAGTGAATTAAAGTTCCTTGTGCAGCAGTTGACAGCTCACCTCTCACTCAGGGGAATTCATTGAAATGCATGGATTCTTACGATTATATATATCTATATATATCTCTCTACATTGATGAAGAATTGTTGCGAAAATACCTACATTCTGCTTTGATGGCTGCACTGTTGATTGGCATATACGGATGTCTTGCTGCGTACTGGGGACGGAAGATGTCTCGACACAGACGCCTAGCAATTCTGGTCAGTTTTGTAGTGTGCAAATAAAATGCTTGCCTGGTCTTCATGGCAAATTTTGGACTTCCACTGTTTCTCATTGGAAGACCGTGAGGGCTCTGTATTAAAGGGGATACACATACTCTTTACAATTCATGCATTTGAAATTTGGTAATTCTTTAAAAGGAAAAAAAAAAAAGGGGGAAAGAAACTGTTGTTCTTACCATATTGTTACGGTTTGGCCCTGGTCTCTCACCATCTAACCTTGTTGGCATTTTTAAACCACCATACTTTTTCCAGTATGCCCAGCATGATGCACAGAGCCTGCACTGCATGTTTGGAGGTCCCCAAGAATACCACTGGTATGACTGTGCAGCTGTTTAAACAGAGTATTAGCAGAATTCATTTTCACAGAAATATGATAAAACCTTATTCAAAAACGAAAGGAGCGACACCTGAATAAAGCTACTTACAAACTATTTAAAACTGCAAATCTGTTTAATATACCTCGCCTTATACAACACTACTGAAACAAGCGTGACAGCTCCCTGCTCCCCACACACACACACACACACACACCCTCCCCCATTTTACTAATAATCTGCTCAATCAGTCAGTGAATTTTTTAATGTATTTTGGCTTTAAAGTAGAATTTCCATTCATTGAGCATGTTACACGTTAAAACTTTTTCCTTAAAAAAACAAATGGAATGTAAAGGAATGAATATAAAGTGATACGCTGTCTGTTACTGCTCACCATGCTTTATTTTGTAAGGCAGGTAATGTGGAAGACTACAAGGACAACTGTAAGACTTGAGGACAGAGATGCAGCAAACTATAACCATTGTAGATAAAGCCCCAGACGAGTTTTGGGGTAGGGGGAAAGTGACTCCTAGCTGCGCTACTTCAAATCTGAGCGACTTCACAACTGCAATTTTTTTAATTATTCCACCAAAAGCAAAATATTTCCAAGGCTAGATGTTATTAATAAACATTATGCTGGAGAATTCTTTTTATTTTTAAACCACAAAAGTAACAAGGACCTGATCTGTAAAACAGTTTTTCTCTCTTGTAGATTAGAATTCATCTCCTCACATGCAGAAAAATGTAAATATAAAGATCAATTTAACACAGTAAAAACTCACTGTAGCAGCTTTCACAAGCTCGTCCAGCACCTATATTCTGCCCTTGTACGGCTGTACCATTCACTACTGCAGGTTTAATATTATTCACATTTATTTGATTTGGGTTGGGTTTGTTGCTGCAGAAAGAATATAAAGAAACATGTATTATAGTGTAAGTTCCTGTTTTAACATTACTGACCACAAAAAAAAAGGCCCAGGCAGAATCAATATAACAAAGAGTCTCCATTTATAACATAATAGGTTTCTAAATAGAGATGGTCCAATATTCATTGCAAACTTGGTTTTACAGCTAGCTAAATAGGATCAATCTGATCATGATTTAGGTAAAAACAAAGTTTTTATTTTTTAATTTTAATCTTAAGATTACTGCTGGTTCTTTGTGCAAGATGATCATTTAAATCAGCAGATTCTTGATTACAAGTTAAAAACGGTTTGAGCACAGACAAAACTTGGAGACGTAGCAACCAAAACCAGATACAATTTTAGGAAAGCAATAGTATTTTTAATTAAAAAAAATAAATAAAAAGTACATAGCGGTACAGGTCCATCAAACTTCCTTTATTATTAAACTTAAAGGGCATGTTCACCTTTAAACGGATATATACAGCAGCTAATACTGAAACAGTAAAGCTCTTTCAGCGATAACATTATACCAGGTAACCCACACCACCCCCACACACACCTTCCTTTCTATATAAATCTAGGAGAAGCAATACTTACTAGTTGGGTATATACACTTGTTTTAATTTGCTCTCTGCTTCAGCTGCTTTCAAGCGTTTCTTTAAAAAAAGAAAAAAAAAAGTTATTCATCTAATCTGAAAGATCATCCCAATTCAAAAGATAGGGCCAAAAGATTTGATTAAACACCAGAATTATACTATATCATAAAAGTTGCCTCAGTCATTCAACTTCACCAATGGTTGCGGCACTAGGTAAATTGTGATCAGGCTCTACCTGATTTTTTGGAAACAGATGTTGAGTGGCAAAAAAAAGTTTCATGCAAGGTTTCCTTGCTCACAACATATAAAACCAGCAGCCAAACAAATTTGGATGTTCATCTGAACCAAGCTTTAAACCAACAAATATTTGTCTTGACAATCAGGATTTAATGGGAACTGTGGTCTACATACATACCGGCCCAGTGTACCGTTATATACTTTCATTAAGATTTGCTGCAACGGACTATGGAGGTATTTATAAAACTGCCCCAATCAGCAGGTAATGATAACAGCCTAAAAATATTTAATTACTTTTCAACTAAGAAACACATAGGACAGGTGTCCTTATTTGAAATATGTTTATAATACATGGGGCTCTGGTCTTTCAATGGGAGGTGCAGTGGATTTTTCGCTTATAAAAACTTCTTGGCCATGTAACTAAGAGGTTTTTATAAGAATAGATCGCACTGCACCTCCCCATTAAAAGCCTGTCACGATTAACAATAACGGATTTCACTTATTTCCATGTAAAAACATAAAACAGTGCACAGACCTAAATGGTATTGGAGTTCTTCAATCAGCACCAGCGTTAAATTCCCTTCCAAGACTTTCAGTGCCTGTGATACTTGACAACTATGTACAGTGCAGCCCGGGAGACCGAACCCCTTCCTGTAACTCATAAGAAACATATCCGGGTCTCCCGGTTGCACTGTGCATAGTTATCACGGACCCTGAAAGTCATGGGAGGGAAAGTAATGCTGGTGCTGACTGAAGACATACAATACTGTTCAGGTCTGTGCCCTGTTATACCTTTTCACATGGAAATAACTGAAATCCTTTATTGTTAATGCTGACAGGCTATGTAATATAATCAGTAGGGAGCTGTTAAAAAAATCATTACTAATTTTTAATGCTGTACACAGCCCAAACATTTTTTTACTTACAATAATTTTACCTTATGCAATAATGCACCACATTGCAGTGAATTATATGGACATTACGCCAACTCGGAGTTCCCTGCCCCGTATAAAAGCACTCGGCCTGTGGCCTTGTGCTTTGATCTGGTCAGGGAACTCCCTGGTGGCATAATACCCTTATATTACACTGCAAGGGGTGTATTATCCCTTATACTACTACTGTGCCGATGTCAGTTTAGCTTACATAATTCCCTTAAGTTGGCAAAACTGGACAACAATCCATAACTTTACTAAAGGTGTCTTTACACAAATAGGAATTCACAATGTCTTTTTGCACAAACTTGCAATCCCTGTAAAAAGTTCATTTTAAAAAAGGGAAAAAATAATTATAATACAATAGAAGAACGGTGGAAGCACTCCTAAGGCTAAATTACAACTATAGTTTGTGGAAGTGCGACTGATCTGGTCAAAAATTTTTCCAGCAATAAATAAACCTCCAACAGCAATTTGCAACAAAATAAAAAACAAAATTCACACATACCCCAAAATCTAGACAATCAATGGGATAAATATATTTGTTCATCACAAACAACAATAATTGTCCAAATAATGACAGTATCATCACATGTATTTGGCCATAGTAAAATGTGAGTATGAACTTACCTGCTGAACGTATCTGTCTGTTGTTTTCCACATATAATAATATTCTATTATGCTGGTAAGGGACTTCCATGGTAACTAGAAGTTAAAAGAAAAACTTCAGAAATCTGAATTAAAGGACAACTATGCTCTAAAAATGTACTTTTTAAAACTTTAAAAGTACCTGGGGGTTGGGAGGTAGGATTAATTATTTTGCTGAGGAGCTACAGCACATAGATTTTATTTTCCAGGTTAGTCCTCAACTTTCCTGCATTAAATATACTGCTGAAACCAGGAGGAATATTGTCAGAAGCAGTTTTCTTCGTGTTTGTGCTCCTTACAAAAACAATTTTGGGAGGTAGGAATTACCTACCTTATCTTCCTGCCCCAGGTACTTTTCATTTTAAACATTTCAATGTTCTAACAATTCAATGTTTTAACAGAAAAATGCCAAATCCGCATTAAATGTCTAAAACCTGAGCCATTCTTACCTGCGAAGTCCCCTGGCCAGATAATGCATTACAATCTGACACACATGCCTGTAACGTGATCGTAAAGTTATAGGGCCAGGTTGTCGCAAGGTAAGAACTAGTGTATTGGCACCTTAACCAATCCAATGGTGTGAAATCTTTCTACACTTATGAAGGTCACTGCACTAAGAATATTTTTTAGTTTTGAGCAAAAAGGCAGTAAAAATAATTAGTTTATTTTTAGTTGTTTATATGCCAAATACTCCTGTCTAATATTGAAAAAGTAAAAAAAAACCTTGATAGTTACATACAAAATAGATCTACACATCACACACTTTCAACTTCTTGTTTCACAGGAATTCCAGTCAATTTATTCTTGTGGTATATTGAAAGACATGCAAAGTTTAAAAACTATTTTTGTAGCTTTCCAATGCTGTACTAATTAAATTTGATAAAGCCTTTTAAATTCCTTGCACATGTTGTGCATAAATACACCTATATAGCACTTACAATGTGTGCATAACCTATCACTATATTTCATGATTGCAAGAAAAAGCACAAAGAGAACACACACAATTCTCTCAGATGTAGCCAGGGGTGGATTTAAAACCAATCACACTGCAAGGAATCTGTGCTAACTAAACACTAACTAGCTGCATTGGCTAAAACCTGCCAGTTAATTGAAACCGAACAGTTTGTATTAACAAGTAAGGGCTCAATTCTTATTCTAACAGCTGCTGATCACAGGGACTTTCTACATACAACAGGTATAAATGTTAATATGTATCCAGGCAATTTAAAGGCTGTCCCGATACCGGGGGCTTTATCGGTACTGTGTGTACCTAGCTTTCCCAAATAAGTGTGCGGCCACCAAACATTCGGGTCAGCCAATTGGTCGACCCGAATGTTTGAATATGGAAAATTTCCCTAGGCCGTAGTAGTTTCCCTATAGGGGGGAGTCTGCCGCAGCCGAGGGAAATGCACAGTCCCGAGCTTTCTCACCAACGTTCGGGACTGTGTGTATTGTGACTTTTGAAAAATGTCTGTCATCTTTCAAAAATTTGGCATGAGTGTGCCCAGCTTTAGACAATACATCAAGGTAAGCAATGTATAGATAAATTGCTGTACTTAGACTACAGATCATCTCCATTAATGTATAGTTATAGTTAGCCTACTCATGAGCCCTACACCCAACAGTGGATCCAAAGGAAGGCAAAAAAAAAACCTTACTCCAAATGGCAATCAGAAAGGATCCCTCAATCAACAATTTATATAGACTTGCAGCAGGTTAAAGGGGATTACCGGCAGTGAAGATGCCAGTTAAGATACTGGATTTCACAGGTGTAAAAAAAGCGATAAAACCAACATCAAAAACTATTATGATCTGATGAAGTCTCTAAAATAAACGGTTAGATAATAAAAATATATGATGGTATTCTACTTTTGGCAATAAATTATTTCAGCAACAATGTGACATACAAAGTCCTGCTGTATATCTGTGAAGTCTTTGCCATATTTTTCTAGAGCTTCTTCAAAAAGATTGGCCTCGGATGCAGACCATTCCTCCATCTCGTCTCTGCAAAGTACAGGACCTCCTTGGGGAACCAGTGCTGAAATGGCTTTGGATATATCATAGGAATTTTTGTGTAAAGTGTCCATTGCATGGAACTGCAAGAACAACAAAAAAACAAACACAGGTTGAATTAAAGGTTAACCAGAGGTTTAAAGCGGTACACAATCTCTTGCAATTACTGTAGCTGTCATGGTAACAACACAAACAGATATTACACATAAAATGTCATTTGATGTTGAAAAGGAGAATGAAAAACGAAACAGGCTTTTGGTTGCATGAATCATGTACGATCCCTTTTCTCAGAGATGGGAAATTTTCGCTGGACTACGTGTGTATCAATCTAAAATATAATAATTATTTCCTGTATTTACTGGGGCTGAATTATTTGTCCAGGTTTTTACCTTAACAGCTGGAAAGTAAATGGAATTATTACAACTAGAAAAGCTAAATAGTTCTATAGAACAGCTAAAAGGCAACAAATTACAATGGCAAACAATTGTATCGTCTTTGATAATCCAACACAGTGAGTCATGCATGCAAAATTATTCACTGTACTGCATACAGAGAAATTGGGGGATTCTAAATGTGAAATGTGTTTATTTCTGCCACAAAAATGTATCTGCAGCCCAAATGATTAAAGGACATGTCCACCCTTAAAACAAAAAATATTAGATGCATTCAGGCAAAGAAAGTCAGCTTGCCCCTTATACAGTCAATCAAGGCTGGGACTGCTGACATCACAACCAATCATTGACTGCTATTTTCCCTGCTGCTTCCTAAAAGCTAGTTGAGCAGGGGGAGGCGGCAGCAAATTTTGCCAGAAAGGGATCAAACAAGGGCAATACTAATCATTAAATATCTGGTTGGAAATGCGTGTTAAGCTGGGTACACACGATGAGATATTTCGGTCCGATCAACCGATAGTTCAGTGTAACGGTCGATCGGACCGAAATTATTGCACCCGAATGCGGCCATGTCCGACCGATCGTTCGTCCGAATCGGACGAAAGGACGATCGGACATGGTGGAAAACCTCTATGGACCGCACGATCGGTCGCAGTAACTGTCGGACGCGGCTGCTTTTGCCGCGACCGACAGTCCTTCCTCCTGGCCGACCGGTCGAAAGTATAGAACGGTCAGTCAGGAGGAAAAATCGCTAGGTGTGTACGTAGCTTAATAAAGTGGTAAAAATAGCAGTTGGGGTTAGGGGCAAATAAATGACATTACCAGTTTAACACAACATTCCATTTTTCAAGTGTCTCATGTCTTAGAGCAAACAAAGCAAGAAAGTTCCACCCCTTTTCCTCAGACAAGACAAAGGAGCAAGAGCCAAGCTTTAACATTAGATAATATAGGTAAACAATTTGAAATGAAGGGTTTGTGGGTATGTTGATTATACAATAAATGCGCTTACAGCAGTAAGGAATATATATTTTGTTCACTTTTCTGTGTAAGAACAGAATATGTGCTTAACACATGCAGGACATTTGCAAGCACAGCTGAAATGTACCATTCCAGACTGCATGCACAGAATTCCCAGGTGTTCATAGACTAAGCTGCAATGGTGTTAGACACAGCCGGCAGTTGACACTCCTTTCCCTCCTGCTTTGAGCAAGTTTATCATTTTTATAACTTGAACAAAAAAAGAGAATTGGAAGGTTTTGTCCTTGTCTTTGCTTACCAGCGTGATGTCTCTAGAGGCAGCTGCTGCACTCATGTGTAAACTTGGCTGCCTTACAGAACTACTGCAGTCCAATGCACGGGCAAATGTTCCTACAGAGCTGCAGAAGGGTCACAAGAGAGAAAATTAACTTGGCGTGCAAAATGAACATTAACAAGAAAAATGACAAGTGATTGGCTAGATAAAGGTCTAATGGTTATTCATTATTTCCATTCCTATAAAACCTGTGTATTACAATTACAAATGCTACAAAAAATGCGCTATATACTGGGGCCTATATAGCGCAGCTTTGAAATTAAGAAAATCTTCTACAGAAAGGGCCCTTACCACAGCGGGGTAGTATAGTACTTGAGGTTGAATAAAGACATACCTCCATCCATTCCAACCCATCTAGTATTACAGAGTAACTAGGCAAAGCATATGCTTGTGAAGGTTCTCATTCATCCAGGCCATGGTATATCTGTTGTATTCAATTAGATCAACTGGACTTGAAGTTTAGTTCTTGAAGACGTTTCGCTAGTCATCCGACTGGCTTTCTCAATTCTGAATTGGATGACTAGCGAAACGTCTTCAAGAACTAAACTTCAAGTCCAGTTGATCTAATTGAATACAACAGATATAGACAAAGCATAGACTGGGTGCCACAAACTTAAAACTGTAAATTTGGAGATTTTCAATGAGAAGGAATATTTTTTTTAATATGGGTAAAAATTGGCGCAACCAATCTTGGCTTTGGATTGGCTTTGATAAAAGCTGGGTACACACACAAGAGGGAATCTGTTAAAGAATGGATAGGATTGGCCCTTTATCTCTAACGTGTGTACCCAGCTTTCTAAACATAACTAATCAATTGGACTGACTGATAAGATGGTCAGATTGTCCACACTCGTATCAAATAGGTAAGTCCAGGTCCACTTTGCTTTATAGCTGCCTTTGTTGTAACCTCATATGTTCTGCCCCACAACTTCGATTAGTGCAAAGAAATGAAGTATTGTTTGAGGTACGCCAACAGGACTTAAATGCAATTCACACAGGATATTGCTTTTAGTGAAATTTAACACAGTGTGTAAATTAAATTATTACTAAAAGCAATATCCTGTGTTAATTGCATTTAAGCCCTGTTGGCGTACCTCAAACAATACTTCATTTCTTTGCACAGATTGTGCACACTATTGTGGTCAGTGGTCCATTGGGACAATTATCGACCATGTATGCCAGCCCTGAAGTTTTTTAGATGCATATAACAATGTTTACAGGCAGCAAAGACGATCTGTGCAACTTGCTTAAAGGGCATGTACACTGTAATGACAAGTTTATTTAACTTTATAGTTAGAATAGTTAATATAAAGGATGTGTATTTTTTTTTTCTCTACTACTCCTTCCAGACCATACCTCTGTGCTTGAATCTTGCTGGCCTACCTCCTCCACTGTATTAATGTTCTTAGGATTGCCCCCTTGAGATTTCCAAATGATCAACACCCAGATGGTTAGAGAATATCGCGGCCGTGTGACGTCATCACACTGCGCTGTCTTATATCAGACGCCGACGTCAATGCGCTCGCACCGGTGACGTTGCTGCGAGATCGTGAATACAGTGAAGGAGGGAGGCCAGCTAGATTCAAGCACACAGGTAGGTTCTGGAAGGGGAGTAGGAAAAAAAATACATTCAGGGAGATTCAATAAAAGTTCTTACCGTTAAATATGGTGCTAAATTTGCCCCAACCAATCAGATATTATTTAACATTTGAAAGCCAACATCTGGTTGGCTGGGGCAAAATTAGCCCCATTTTAAACGATAAGAACTTTTATTGAATAACCCTGACTATCTTTATATTTAAAGGCACAACTTTCCAGTAAAAGAAACATTACAGTGTACATGCCCTTTAAATAGTATTCAGACAACAAAGAGCCTGAAAACTGTGTCACTTTTCTGCAACAAAATCTGTTCCCTGACTTAAAATTAAAGCACCACAAACCAATACAAATTAACACAACTACATATACCAAACACTTATTACTACTCCCCAAGTAGCACTTTTTGAACCATGGCAACAAAAAACAGTTCTTACCGTGCTACAACCAAAAACTGATCTATCTGTTTATCTGTCAGGGCATTGCTGGCTTCCCAAACTTTAGTTTCAAGGTTTATTTGGTCTCTCCCATCATCCGCACCTGCGAGAAAATAGGTATAAACAGTCATGTCTTCCATTTTGAATCTATTCCCTGTACAGATTAATCAGCAGAGAGGTCATTAACTAGTAATAGCGTCCCTCTTCATACACCTTGCAGGTTCACATCAAACCTATAGGCATGCACAAATCATAATGCTTAAAAGCTACCAAATCAGCAAAATAACAGCTATGCAAGGAACAGACATTTTATGTGATTAGTCATTGTATAATATGATAGTAAAAGTTTGTCTGTGGTCAACTTAAGTTGCCAGGCCTGCTGAATTCTACCTGCTGCTAAATACTAAACGGAAAACAATCCATAATCACATATGCAAATTCTCTTTATCACCTGGTTTCATGCCAGTAAACCATAACCTACTGTAGCTATTATACCAAACAGCTATCCCAGCCAGCAATGCTTAATCTCTTACTCACTGTTACCCATACATTAACAGCGAAAAGGTATTCAGGTGATTTGTGATGAATTGTGTTTTTGACAACAAAAATCTTAACGGATGACATTATCTGGGCCTTTGGTGCTTTTACATGTAGTTCTGAAACTGAACCAAAATTGGAAGGTTCTGTAATATACACTTATTCAAACTTGCACTGTGTACAGAGAAGCAACCCAGGAATAGATAGAGCAATATCAATATAAATCTGGCCTTGGGAAAAAAAAAATCCAATATAAAATGTTATATTTTAGATATTTAAAGAAACCGTATATGGTTGTTCATTCACAGCCATATATAAAATTACCATTACAGATCCTGGTATTGTTCCTTTAAATACACATTTCTGATATGGACTAGTGAATTATGTTCCAATACATAGTAAACTCATTACCATCCTCCAACAAGTCTGTTATATCTGCTTGGTATCTGTTGCCAACTCGAATTTCTCCTTTATCTGCCAAAAGTGTCTTCTGCTGTGGATCATAAACTAAGGAATAGAAAAAGAAATCCTGAAGGGGAGAAAAAACAATGAAATAAATATATGGTATGAAGCTGTACAAGAAACATATGAATAATACTGATTAGCTGAGCAAGTCATGACAACAGAAAAAATCTAGATAGGACACAAAATCAGCATAGGGGTGGAGTGGGGGGTGGACAATCTTAAGAATCAAATCAGGGGATCATTTATTCTTAGGATACATTTAATGGAATGTATAATGCAGTAGAATAAAAAATTCCCTTCATAATTATTTTATTAAATTCCTCTAATTTAAATGAAATCAATTATTTATATAAAATGGACATTTCATAATAATCCCAGTAACACTTTTCAATGTGGGACTGGGCATGGGAGTAATGTGTATTACAGCATAAAAAAACAGCCCTTAATATGGCAGGATAGGACTACCAATAATAAATAAAACAGACATTATCTTTACTCAAATAGATGCAGAGTCTGATTGAGAAGGCAATGTCAAAATTAAAGGGTCACTATACTCACTGAAACAACTTTAGATTTTCTGAAACTACAATTTGAGAGAAGTAAAATGATGGTACTCGCATATTTATCTGTTCTTGCTTTGTCATTAAATTATTAATGTTTAGCGAGTGCTTCTAAATCCCCCCACCCTCCCTTACTCACTGCCTTCTTGTAGTGTCTGCGACACTTATAATTCTGCACAGCCTCAAAATAGACACTGTCTTTTCTCTGCTGGTTCTCTTAAATGTTGCAGAAAGTGTGCTGGCAGGTAGGCAAAGAGTTCAGGGATGGGTCACATTCTATAATTTCTGCTTCTGGAGTGACACCCTGTAAACACTGCGATTTCAAATGATTTCTCAGAATCTACAACTCAGATTTAAAATCCTAAAAAAATTTGGAGCAGTGGGATCTTGCTGGATCTAAAAAGGTACAATTTGTGAGTACAGATACCCTTTAAAATTTAGCACCATCCTCAGAAAGAAGATTTAACCACTTATGCAGAAGCCCCTAAACCCACTTTTCACTAGAAACAAAACTTGCACAACTTGACCCCTTAGCTGCACAGCAGCTGGCGTTGTCTTCACTAGCTGCAGAGGAGCAGTGAGCCACAGTAAGTAATGTTAAAAGCAACTTTGGTAAAGGTAAATATAGTGAAATGTAGGTTTGGGGAGCTTCTGCATAAGGTGTCTGCATTTTCTGAGGGTGGACATGCACTTTGGGCTAGGCCACATAACGCAATTTTGATGCGTTTGCCCTCGAGTTTGAGCAGGCAATTTTTTTCAGAACATTGCAATTGTGGCACCGCACAAAAAAAAAAAAAAAGCGATTTTGGGGGCATTTCGATTGCTCACACATTTGCGAAATGCAAACGCATGTGATCTGCATTTTTACGGGCAATTGCATGAGTTTCCCCATCTCTAAAAAAAAAAATAAATAAAAAAAAAATGCAAGAGCATCAAAACTGCACCGGAATTGCAATCCCATGCGATTGCGTGTATGGCGCAGCGTGGCCGTGCCCTTTAAGTATAAAAAACACACAAAGGTAGAGAGGAAAAAGAACGGCCACTACACCTCTCAAAACAGGACTCGCCCCCATTCATTATCCTGTTACACTAATCAGAAAATTCTAGAGGGTTATTCAATAAAAGTTCTTATTGTTTAAAATGGTGCTAATTTTGCCCCAACCAATCAGATGTAAGCTTTCAAATGTTAAATAAGATCTGATTGGTTGGGGCGAAATTTGCAACATTTTAAACGATAAGAACTTTTATTGAATCTCCCTGCTAGAGTACTCCTAGCTGGTTCCCTATGCAATTACAGATCAAAAAAAAAATAATCTGCACACTACTTTTTTGTAAAGTAGCAGATCCTTTTCTATTGAGGGCTTAATATATGCAAGTCAAGTCCTGCTAGGTCTTGTGGTGAAGCAGTTACCCATTACTATTCTATGGGAGACTGTAAGTTGCAACTGAATCAAATTGTGTGACAATCTTTGAACAAAGGATTCAGATCTAAGATACAAAACTTTTGAATATAAACAGGACAAAAATGCCTTACCTCTCTTTCCAAGTAGGATTTCAGGGATTCAGTCTCATTTAACAAAGTAACACTGCATTTGCCTCTAGAATAAATTAAGGGATTTGTTTAATATATATTCCAGGATACAGTGGAAGAAGAAAGCTATATCGGCGCAAAGATATGCAAGCAAACAGCATAATCGCCTTACGCGTTTCGAGCCACTCCTGGCTCTTACTCATAGGCTCAAAGTCAGGTGATCGAGTCCTGCTATTTATAGGCACTTCCCCTAACTTCTTAAAGGCAAAAGAGACTATTGCAGAATCAAGATCATAAAAGACAACACAAAAGTTAAAAACATATGTTAAAAACAACTGGAAACTATTATGACTGATAACAAGATTACAATGTTGCTAGCACGGTGATTGTATAATGAAGAGGGACAGGATAATCAGACAATACTTGCAACAGGAAAAGTTGCTTTTATATATGAGCAACAATTTAAATGTAATATTAAAAGAAGTGGAATGCGGTAGAAACAATGAAAGTATACGTATACATTCAATTCAACATACTCCACAAAGTGCAGTACCTAAAGGAATAACATGTTGAGAGTGGGCTGATATAAAACGGATTTATTTATCTATATAACAAGCTATATCATATCTTGAATTTAAACCAGTGGGTATTTGTGTCTCCAACATAAATATCCACTTAACCTCTGTCTTATGTAGGAGATCCAAACGGTTTCTCCCACGTTTGCACTTTTAGGAACTTTGCACACGGATTATTACACACTTTAGAATGTCTACCTATTGGACTCCGATCTCCTGCACTCTCAATATCCCCGATATGTTCATGAATACGTGATTTTAAAGAAAGTGTCGTGCAGCCTACGTACTGTATAGAACGGAATGTACAGGTGAGTAGGTAAACCACATGATCAATGTCACAATTAATATATTGCTGAATCGTGTATTTTTTGCCTGTCACTGAGCTGATAAACATATCTGATTTGGACATATACGTGTAAGTTTTACACCTATTGGCTCCACAATAGTAGTTGCCTTTAAATTTGAGCCAAGATTGAATGCACCCCAGGGACCGTACTCTTCTAAGGATATATTTACAACCTCTTTTTAGCACTTCTCTCATGTCAGGATCTAATTCTAAAATGGGTATTTCCTAATAATACCAACAATTTGTTTAAATTGAGAACTACATCTTGTAGTAAAATAAACATGTTGCACGGCCCCATCTCTCAATTTTTTGCTATTATGTGTACCCCAGATAAGATTTTTTTCTCCGCACACTCTTGTGTTTTACTTATTGCCTTCCGTAGGACTTTCTTTCCATAGCCCCTGTTTCATACACTTCTATTAAGAGAACTAAAAATAAAACCTACAGATTAAAAAATGATTGCGTAATCGCAGTGCATTATGTGTTTGTGCGAGTCAGTTACTTTTAGCCTAAATAGGGAGTTTGATGGAAACTTTTCCCATGTGCACAGAGCCTTAAAACAGACTACTAAACCAGATTGGTAGTCTTGTCTGACGGGAACTAAAGCGTTATTGACAATATTTTGGCACAACCGACCCATGGCCCCTTCAAAACCAAGTAAACAGACAACATTTCCTGCCACATCTGATTTTAAAATGTAGTCAGTCAATATGTGGACCATAATGTTAGTCACATTGATCCAAAGATCACAGGGTATACACAGCCTAAAAGGGGCCCTACACAGCAATATCAGCTGATTGGTCCGATAATATTGATATGAGGATTTTATGAAAACAGGAATTTTCTGTTAGTCCTATTTTGGACATCACACGCAAACCAATTATTGCCAAAAAACATTCTTTACTTTAAAGTCAAAACAAAATTAAAGAGTGTTCTTTAATCAGGCAGATTCTATCTGTCATCTTTGACAGACTGGTACAGTGTGTACCCACCTTAATACATGATCGTAATAATTAGCTGTATAGGCTCAAATCATTTAGTCCAGCTTTAGATAATCTGGTGCCAAACATGATGACAGTGCACCGGGTTATCGCACATTACTCAATTAATTTGTGCAAAATTAGCTCCATTTCAAACTATAAGAATTTATATATAATCTCCCTGATTGAATTGCTTTAATATGAGGGAAACAAAGAAAGAAAAGCAAATTATATTAAAATATCACCTTATGTGTGTGGCAGGTAGGGATTCAAGTTGCCGGGAAAGAAACAGTTCTCTGTGTCTTAACTGGTGTTTCAGTTTTTCTGGTAAATCAACCATTTCTGGATTCTCCATTTCTTCTTCCATTTCCCCTAAGCAGACAAAGTCAAAATGAGAAAGTCTATTAAACTTGACTGACTGGGTTAGCTCACTGGGGCAGATTATTGCTCTTCCCTAAACAAATCTTCAGTTTTAGAATCTTGTGATCCAGCCAAAATTCTCTCACCTAATAGAATGTGCCCTTAAACTCTATACCCTTAAGTCTGGTCCACACCAGTTTTCAGGCCCTGTACACATGTTAGATAATTGATAGCTGAAGCGCCAATTGAAGCACCACTCCAACAGACAATCTAATGCGCATGGTAGCCCCCCCACACACATTGTTAAAAAAGCAATAAAAAGAAAGCTTAATTCATTTTTTTTTTAAATGAGATGACAACAAATGATTTGAAAATATGTAGCACAATCACCTGATTTACAGGAGGTTTACTGGGGAAATATTTTATTTCTAAATCGCCCATTATTTAACTATAATTTCCCCCAAATATCATGGTCCCTTATTTTTGCAGACCCGTCCCCTATTTTTTTTAGATAGCCAATCTGATAACTTATAGGATTTCAGCTTTCATTCAAGTGCTGTATTATCATAAACACTTCTGCTGTAATAATCCGACACTATGGACAAGTCAGACTGGTGTGATACTTTGAACAATCGGGTAGAAATATCAGTGAATATTTTCACTGCCACTAACCTTTCTCGGTTGAGATTTTGCCAAGTTTCATAGTATGGTAAAGTGGTAATCCCATGTGTGAAAAAAAAGATAGGGCTGATTGTTACCGATTCAGTTTTATAATAAAAACCAAAGAAATCTTTTAAAATGTATTTTGATTGGATAGAACCAAAACTTATGTCAAGCATCCCTTTGGAATATCTAGAAACAAGGGATAACTATTTTTACTATAAGCTAAGATACAATCGTGGGTTAACAATGTTTTAAGGATTAGCAGTGACCCCCTGTTGGCACCCCTGGAAGATTCTTACCTTATACCTTCTAAAACTAAAAACTATAGAATGACTAAAATGATTGTTCAGATCTCATGCATGCAAAGTCAGCAAAGACCAGTATGGAGCGGTGGAACTCAAAAATTTCCACCCATAGCCTACTGGGACCATGTCCTTTCCATCATTGGATGACACAAAATATTGATTAGCTCATCCAATCACAGAGGAAAAAAAAAATGCTGGTGGAAAACGCACAAAAAAAATAAAACATATACCACATCAGCAAAGAAAAGTACGACATCCTCATCTTTCCAATAGAATCACAGGACAGATCACAGAATCTAAATTTGGCATGGCTGTTACCTTGATACGTTTATAATTCAGCAATCACTAGTGTTTATGTTTTCTTTTAATATAAAAACTGACAGTTCTATGCAAGTTATAGTATATATGACTGACAAACGATCAGAAGGAATGTACTTTATGTAGTGTTATATCATCATTAAAGTGTAAAACTATTTTCTAGTTCCGGTCCAAGGCTTTTACCAAATTACAGGAAGAAATTACATGGCTGGACCTTTCAATGTGTACAGGGAGAAACATCCATTTACTTTTCATCTCTAAAGCATGCACGAAGATAGGCTTTTACAGTAAATTAGTACAAGGCACCCTCAATAATTCTAAGCACAAGAGGTTAAACTACTTTCAAACCATTTCACAACACAAAGTTTACTGAAGTCCAAACCACAATCTACTGCTCATATTATAAAAGTGCATTGCAAGACTATAGTTCATTGAAAATCAGTTACATCAACAAAATACAACACCGTTCAATATTTTAGAAATGTCCACTTTTAAATGGTATCTCCACTGGTAAATCCCCCTTTTACTATTCAGTTTTATTGAAGAACGGGAGGCAAAGGAGCTGTGTCTTTCCTAAAACCTTCAGGAACAAAGGGAAGGAACTTACAGATCGCTTGCTCCTCTGCCGCTTTATCTGCCAGGTCCCAACAGACACTGTACTCTATGCACGTGCACATCGAATTTGCACATGCTCATAGACTACTAAGTATGTCGGGACCGGTCAGATGAAGTGGCGGAAGAGCGAGCGATCAGCAAGTTCCTTCCCGGCTCTTGAAGGTTTTATTGAAGGATGGGAGGTAAGACACAGCTCCTTTATCACCCATTCGTCAATAAAACTGAATAGAAAAAAGGGGTTTAACCAATGGATAGACCCTTTAAAAGGAAAAAAATGTATTAAAGGGCATGACCAACCTTTAAACAAAAACTGGCCACATGTATTGTTATCTGCCCCCAACTGATATATTCAGCACATTATTAGATGTATTATTAACCAGATATTTAAGGGTAACTATTTCCAACCTTCTGGAAAAGTAAGCTGGCTCCTCCCTCCATGAAATCAATCAAGGCTGTGACTTCTGACATCACAACCAATGACTGACTGCTGTTTCCCCTGCTTCCTCCACTGCACATGCTCAAACTTATTAAAAGCTCATTGGGCAGAGGGAAGAGGCAGATATCTCTGCCAGAATGGAAGAGAACTTATATCTGACAACAAATATATATATTTTTTTACAAATCCATGTAATAAACTGGTAAAAATAGCAGTTTGGGTTGCAGGCAGACAACTGACAAGTCACTAGTTTTTTGCATGTCCACCCCTTTTAAATGTATTAATTTGTAGGGCTAGTTCCCAGAGCCCCAACTGCTATATTATATTTATAAGAAAGTCCCCCCCATTCGTTATTTACCTTCCCTCTACTCCGCCGCAATGCCCAGCCTTCTGCTTGCACAGAACTGCAAGCAGGGGGCCGGACCGGCAGCTGCGTCTGTGATTGGCTGAGAGGCAGCTAATCACAGACGCGGCTGCCGGCAGTTCAGAACGCCAGAGAAGAGAGGGAAGGTAAGTAAAGATCGGGGGACTTTCTTATAAATATTTTATTGCGGTTGGGGCTGGGGGAACTATCCCTACTATCTGGGAAAGGGATTTTACACAAGGGGGAGGGAGAGGAAAACGGGTGGGAGAGGGAGGGGAGGGAGTGAAGGGCTACTCTGAGCAAGCCAAAACCTCTGAGAGGACAGCTCAGAGGCGGAAACAATTTCACTGGTGGCCAGGCTCCTGGTGGACATTTTTTTTTAACTTTGGGGGGACATTACAGGAGAACCATTTGGAGCTGGGATGTAAAATAAGAATTTTTATACACTACAGAGTGGAGGCAGTAGTGGGTTAAATTTTAGTTTTGGGGGTGGACATGCCCTTTAAAGGTTGGACATGCCATACAGTTTAGACATTTGTAACGTAAATTACTATAGTAGCTGGAAATGCTTGTATCTGTATAGGTGTACAGAGGACCATCAGCAGCAATTAGTCCTGTGTTCCAAATTAACGCATTTAAAAGGGGTTTGTAATTATGGTAAAATGGTTCTTTATACTATTGAGTGTTTGGAGCATTGATTACTGCTTTAAATGACAAATAAGAACACAAATATGTGTCAGTCCATTCTTATTCTGAGAAATTAATACAAGACATTGACAAAAGCGTTAAGATTTTTGTGTTCTGCTTCTTTAACACTGCATTGCAAACTGTCTCTATCCACATTAAAGAGAGTGGGAGTACCCGGTGCAAAATTGAAAAATTAACTATAATGTGTAGTTTAAAGGGGAACTGTGGTCCAAAAATAACTTTAGGTAAATTGATAAGAATTGCTCCCGAGAATTTTTGCTATTTATTTCCATTGTTTATTTTGCATAGTTTTGAAGATATTTACATTTTTGTGTGTGATATGGCAGCAGCATCACCAGGTCCCCTGCACTTCCTGCTCTGAAATGGTCAGTCAATCTGCCCTGTGTCTCCTCCTCCCCTTTGCAGCCCCCCTGGTCCCTTCCACTCATGGACCCCATGGTCCCTCCAGTTGCAGGCCCCCCATGGCCCATTATCTTACAGCCCCATGTGGCCCCGCCTCACTCGTGGGTGCCATGGCCCCGCCAACTCGCGGGTGCCGTGGGTTACTCAGTCCCCCCTCCCTACAGAAAACTCTGTGGAATCAGCCTTTTCAGGCAGAGTGAGAACTCTGCCTGAAATGGCTGTTTTCACACAGTGTAGATTCCCTTACCTTCTCTGTCAGGACTTCACACAGCAGAGAGGAGGAGGGACTTCCTGTCTCCCTCACATACTGGGGGAGTCTGAGGCTGTGCTCACCGGCGGCACTGTGCAGGAGAAGCCTCAGGAATGTCACAAGTCAGCCTCCCACCCATTAACTTTCTGGTCAGTTATTTCTTTATATCTTGGGCTGTGGAGCACGTAGAGAGGTGGTTGACGGCTCGTTTTAAAGGTAGGAAACTTAACTTGTTTGGAGACCACAGTTCCCCTTTAAGAAAGACACTCCACACATACCAATAATTAAATAAGTGCAGTTGAATTGATGTCCTGGAAGACTGAAACCTTCATATAAATTTTGTGATTACAAGCCTCCTTTAAAACACTTACACGGAGATTCATTTAGAGCCACACTTGCTCTGGGCAAATCTCCCGGAAGATATTAACCAGAGGCTATAAGGCTCTGGGTGAATCTCATCCACATGTATTTAGTGCCAACTATCAGTTTGCATTAAAAACATACAAGCACACAGCTGCGCAAACTAGGGGTTGTTGTACAAAATGATGATAAATTGTTAAGCGCAACTTTAACCAATTAAGGCTGAGGCCACACTAACTCACTCCCTCGTGCACAATCTCCTGATGTTTCACAATCAGAGTGCATGCAATAGCAAAAAAAAAAAAAAAGTGAATCACATGCGGTCCAATTCAAGTATCGCACATTCACACATTAGCGTGGGCACATCAATTGGGCCACACTAGTGTGCATTTTAAAAAGCCTAATCGGATCACGCTTAAAATCGCATCAGTGTGGCCTAGCTCTAAAGGATTGCTGCAGCTGTGCTGCACCCCTCCGTAAATCCCCCCCATGTATATCGCTATACTTACTAGCATGTTTATCAGCTAGGGAAATTAGTGTGCTGGAGATGTCTCTTCGTCTGTAGAAACAAACAACTTTCGCTTCAACGTTTCCATTTGCAGTCTGTTAAGAAAACCAAGAGCAGATCGTCAAAATTGCCATTTCTGTTCACACTTTTTATTTTCTAGTCCCCGTGTATTACTACTTACAGTTCACACTTAGCAAGTCAATAATTACCTATACCTTAGGTAATACGGTATACCTTACAAACCAAATAAAACCCCCTAACCTAGTTAATGTCTTTCATACTCAGGTTACCCTGATGGGGTGGATGGCTTTTCGCACTAATATATTATATGGGGCTCTGGAGTGCACATTGATTATTTTCTTTTGTTTAACCCAAAAAACAAGCTTTAGGACGTTGCAAGCAGCCTTTTTACCGATTCTACCTAATGCATGCAGTTAAGAAGCTTTTACCCTATAAAAAACATTAACATTTAAAAGATGTTTTTAGCTGTAGGCCTAGATATTAAAAAGGAAAAGAGCCATACTACAGGATTTCAAACCCATTAGTCCTTATTTTTTCCCTTTAATGCAAAGTGTATAGCTGGTGGGTTTCTTACAAAAGCAAGTTATATTAAAGGGGAAGTTGTGTTGAATGAGATTCTAGAGGACCAGAAAAGTTCCATGTAAGCAAGCCATGCATTAAAGGACAATTATGTAGTTTTATACATTTTCCCCTGTCCCCAAACCCTACCCCTGCCTTTATTTTGTAAAAAAAAAAAAAAAGGAATTTCCCCCAGCAACCTTACTTCAAAAGCAGGCTTCGTGGAGCTCTGTCTCACAGAGGAAGAACGTCAATCAAAATGACGTAGGTATGCATTAGCATTGTACCGCTCCTCCCCATGACCCCCCTGTCGTAAATCACATCAGCACACTGCTGTTTACAAATGCACGTGCTGATAACTTAGTTAGTGGGAGCCGGCGCACAGAAGATCAGTGAAGGAGAAAAGCGGGGGAGGATCTGTAAACAGCATAGCAAGCCGAGGAGGAATCTTTGAACACTGCATTGGAGGTGCAGAGATGATCAATTAATCTACCAGCCGAAGTTCAGCTATTGCACAAAATTCAATGCTTAAGATAAGGAAGAGGCGGGGGAGTGAGGTCAAGGTAGGCGGTGCCCTGATGATTTCTCTTAGCAAATGAAAAGATAGTATGTTAATTTCTGTCACTGACAGTAAGGTTGGGGTGGATATGCTCTGTAATGAACGGGAGAAGAGAGAAGGTGAATTCTAATTGTACAGACCTTGGATTTCTATGATGTTAAGCGTTCTGGTAAGATCATGTTAAGCTGGATATTTCCATTGTATGTTACTTTTTTCAGTATAATTGTCCTTTAAGTTGTAAGTCTGGTTTTCTCAACAAGGTGCCAATGTTGTATAAGCCCTATTTTCCAAAAAAGTTTCTGTGTAAAATGTTAATAAAAACAATTTATGGTGGCCATACATATGATACGATAATGGGTAAATCCCATCGTATGGGTTTTTCCCGACCGACTGTAGTACCGTCGGGAAAAACAGTAAAATTTTCCGTCGGACGTCCCTTTAGCAAAGGGAGCCGATACGATCGTTTACGTGTATGGCCATACGACCGACTGATCCCCATACCACGTATGGGGATCGGTCGTTTACATGTGTGGCGGTTCCCGACGCAATGTGCCGACAGATACCAATGTGATGCATGTGTATGGCCACCTTAAGTTTCTTAACAACTAAAGGAGGCCATAAACTTAACAATACTATTATACAATATCACTGGTCTAGACAACCCATTGGAAAAGGTCTAAACCTTAATATAAGTATCAATTGGATCACACACTAGTTTAATAGGGGGCACAGGTCACACACTGGTTTTAAAGAATTTGGTGATTTAATCATCTTAAATGCGTAGTATCATTAAAACTATTCATGAGAAGAAAAGTAGAGCTATGATTACCTGTTATTGGCAAACTAGACAAAAAAAAAATATAGCAAGCTTTCAGGAGGATTAATCCCCCTTTATCAGGCTAGATGTTGATGAAGGGAGCTTAGGACTCTGATGCCTTACAGAGCTGAAGTCCTGAGTTCGATTCAACTCTTGGACACATCTGCAATGAGTTTGTATGTTCTCCCCTTGCTTGTGTGGGTTTCCTCTTGGCACTCCGGTTTCCCCCACAATAATAAAGACATACTGATAGGTTGTATGTGTCAAATAAATGTGTTTAGATTGTAAGCTCTAATGGGCAGGGCATGATGTGAATGTATACATGTAATTGTAAAATGCTAAGGAAGATGTTGGCGCTATATAAATCCATAGTAATAATAATAAATATATTTTTTTGTCAATTTAGCCAATAAAAGGTATCATAGCTTTTCTTCTCTAGTTTATGGCTAACACGGTACAAACCTTAACCACTACTAAAACTATTCATAGAATGCAGAGAAAGGACAAGGGGCACAAGGGACCAGGCTAAAATGGAATGGACATCATTGTAGGACAATAGGGCTTAAAATAAGGACCATCTGGCTTTCCCAGCACACAGTTTAAAAGCTAGACTATGAAATGGTTTCTGCCATCCAGAAGACATCTTTTTCAGGGATGGGCTTTCACCAAAATAACACCAAGCCACACTTTAAATCAAGATCAGTCAGCATGCCTTTAAAGGTAACAACGGATGTAGGTGATATGTTTAAATTGCACTTTCTGTATAAGATTTCTTTTAAAATATTAACTTGTCATTTCAAGTAATTTCATCACAAAAATACCCTTAAAGGGCATGTCCAGCCCTTTCACTAACTTTTCGCCAAATAACAGTTTACCTTCCCCCATCCCCAACCGCTATGAATGATTTGTTAAAAAGTGCCCTGATAGTTACTTACCTTCCCTCTCTCCTTCGCTGCATAATCCCGGCCCTCTATTTGCATAGAACTGCAAGCAGGGGGCGGGACCGGCAGCCGCGTCTGTGATTGGTTGAGAGGCAGCCAATCACGGACTTGGCGGCCAGCTGCACTGAACGCTGGAGGATAGAGGGAAAATAACTATCGGGGCAATTTCTAAGAAATCATTTATAGCGGTTGGGGCTGGGGGAAGGTAAACTATTATTTGCCAAAGGGAAATTACACTAGGGGGAGGGATCGCAAAACGGGAGGGAGAAGGGCTGCAGTGTGCATGCCAAACTTCTCCCAGAGGGGAGACAGGAGGCAGATTCCTATATGGACTCTGCTATCCTCCTGGTGGGCAGTTAGCTGGACAATTTATCTTTCCTGGGTAAAGCACACTAAAGCCTCCTATACGCACTCAATTTTCGAGCAAGGCACAACGGCAGAGCGGTACACCTGACATATGGCCGTTTCAGCAAAGAATCGTCCGTGTGTATGCGCTTGGTCGGGGGTTGTCCACCGATCTGCCAGGCGGATCAACGAACGACCCCCGACCGAGCACATACACACACGGACAATTCTCGGCTGAAACGGCTGTACGTCAGGTGTACCTCTGCCGTCGGGGGACGTGCCTCGCTGGAAAATTTGAGCGTGTGTACGAGGCTTAAGCCTGCCTGGACCATAAACACAAGGGTGGTAGGACACCAGGGTCTTTGATTGTATGAAGAAAGAAAAACTATATATCTGTAACTAAGTCACTAAGAAAGTAATTAATTTAATCTTCAGTTTAAAGGTTAGAAGTCACGACGAAATCAGGGAGATGTAAAAGTTCTTAGCGTTAAAAAAGGTGCTAATTTTGCCCCAACCAATCAGATGTTATTAATCATTTGAAAGCTAACATCTGATTGGTTGGGGCAAAATTAGCACAATTATTAAGGATAAGAACTTTTATTACATCTCCATGAATGTGTTTTAGCCTAAAAACATGAATTAAAGGCACTGCTAGATCCCAATAACATACATTTTGTCCAAATAATGGCAGATTTTATAAATTTGGCTCCTACAGAGGCAGAATAAAACATCATAAACCATACAGATCCAGTGCTTCATTTATATGCAGTTCAAGTGATATAAACATGCAAATGATGATGAAAACGCATCATTTACTTGGTGCCAGAGAGAACTGTCAATGTTCATAATTATCACAAGGTACAAATGATCATAACAAAACACTAGCAAACACATTAGGTTTGAGCGGGACAACAATACCTTGTTAAGCTCTTCTATCCTCCGTATTAAGTAGGGGTTACTGGAAGAGTTTTCAAAGTAGACATAATCTGAAAAATTAGAACGGTTACATTTATTTGGCTTGACTCTCGTACAAGTAATATTACAAGTGCATGCATACAGTTAAGATGATATGGTGCTTTCCTGTGCAGTAGAACCAGATAAGTTTGTAAACCATTAGGTTCTTGCATTGCGTTGGCGCGGTAATGTAAAATTATAAACAGATTTATGAAATAAGATAAGCGTTTGGTTTCCCTTGCTCTCTGGAAATAAAATTCAGGGTTTTTTCTCCAAAGTGCAAAATTCTACACTACTTCTGCAGAAGAATAATCTATCACAACTGGACAATAATTGTCCTTTAACGAAAAGGAAAAGCAAATGTGTCCCAGCACTGTGATTTTTGTACAGGGCTATTTGGAAATTACAATTCCATAACAATATACATTCCAGTATGGTTATATTTTTTATATACCGTATATACTCGAGTATAAGCCGACCCGAGTATAAGCCGAGGTCCCTGTTTTTAATTGAAAAATTAGGATAACTTGATCGACTCGAATATAAGCCGAGGGTAGAAATTCTGACCACTACTGCCTTCTGATTATCTGACCACTACTGCCTTCAATATTATTTTGATGCTTAAGTTGCCCTTTAAATAGACAGCAGAATTCCCATACAGATGTTTTGGAAACTACAACTCCCAGCATGCTTTATTGGCTGGGAGTTGTAGTTTCCAAACAACTGTATGGGAATGCAACTGCAGTGTAGAGCCCTATCCCTCCCTCCCTGGAGATTCCTCCCAGGATTACCAGAATGTTGCTGAGGCTCCAACGTTGCTGAGGCTGAGGCTCCAAATCCGGCTGCCGCACGCTCTGTAAATCCTGTGGATTGCCGGCTGACGTCACTACTCGGCGCCTCTCACTGCCCGGCGCCGAGTACTGACGTCAGCCGGCAAACTCACAGGACTTACAGAGCATGTGGCAGCCGGATTTGGAGCCTCAGCACCGATCGCGGTAAGGAAGACCTTGACTCGAGTATAAGCCGAGGTAAGGTTTTTAGGTTTATTTTAAAACCTAAAAACCTCGGCTTATACTCGAGTATATACGGTAATATTAAATTATTCAAAGGCACAGCAGTCCACCCAGTAACAGTTTAAGAAACCCTGATCTATCATATTTATACCAATGTAAGGTAAATTCTTTAGGGCTGGGCTAGTGTTAGCGCAGCGCTCACCAATAGAAGAGAATGGGGTTGGCACCACTGTCACCACTGCCCTGAGCCGACAACCCTTTTCCCTGCGCATGCGATCACCATTTGTGCCGCGATATGGTGAAGGAAGGAGGGGGGAGGATAAGCTCAGCTAATGGTACTAAAGATCTAAAAAGCTGCTGCTGACTTTATAACAGTGACCCCTGTGACTAGCAGCCATGAGATCCCTATCCCTGCCTCTTTCTTCCTTCCATCCAACTTTCCAATTGGAGAGTGAACAATTCAATGGAGATGTGAAAAACATGTACATACTTTATATCGTGTCAGTGCTGGCGGCTAAAATGATTAAATGTAATACTCTGCTGGCACTGAAAGTGTTGATGGCAATACTCTGGGAAGGTGCTGGCACTGAAGGGTTAATAGCAATACATGGGGAAAGTGCAGGCACTGAAGGGTTAATAGCAATACATGGGGAAAGTGCAGGCACTGAAGGGTTAATAGCAATACACGGGGAAAATGCTGGCACTGAAATTTTTAATGGAAAAGACTGCTGGCACTGAAGGGTTTAATGGTAATACTCTGCTGGCACTGAAAGTGGTAATGGCAATACTTTGTCTGCACTACTGCACTTTTAAGTGTGATGGGGTTGTGATCTGATCACACTAGGGCACCAAGATCTAATGGAAAAATATGCCAAGTTGAAAATACTTTTGATACTAGCAGTCAATGTGTATTAAGAGGATTTTGTACCGATGCATTTTATTGTTATAGCATGTTGGTTTACTGGCTCCTCAAGAATTTCCAAGTACTACTACAGTAACCAGCTGATTTGACAAACCCTTTTCTATACAATTTAAAGCTTGTTCCTAAAAATACTGCTCATCCCCCCCAAACTTCCACTGGTTACCAGGATCTTGCAGACATCCCTTTGAAGAATCTGACTCTCAGCCAAGCAGATCCATTGCCCCGCACCCAAGATTTGGCAGATAGACCCTTAACAGGGGGAGTCAGTTGCAGTTAGTTCCTTATCCAGATGGCGCATACTTAACATTTATTAAGTTGCCACATAATTAGCATGAGGTGGCGATCAGCAATTTTCCACACCTGCCAACTCACATTCTTTATTAGTTTTCAAAGCTCAATGTTAACGGATACCACTGGATCTAAATGATTAAAGGTGGCTATACATGTAGCGATATTACTAGCTGTTAATATCGCTATAAAAATGACCAAAGAATAAAAACTGGACCAAGCCCATTGGTCTTTTAACTCATAGTATGACTTGCATTTAGTAAATATCAAGGGGTAATATCAATATAAAACAAAATCCTATAAAAGCAACTGGAATTTTTTTTTTTTTACATTAAAGAGTATGTTCACTGATGAATTCGTTTATTTAAATTGCTCATTAGTGGAAACTATAATTCATCCGAACTATCATGGAATGGTTTGACAGTTGGTGTGCTGTATGCAGTTGGTATAGGGGAAAATAGTCAGGTCAGTGGTTAGAGCTTGAGCAAAAAAAAGTACTTTACTGAAGTCATGCAGCAACACACACACACCTCGGAGTAAGAGCTACTTACACATTTATTTACAGATTAAGATGACGCAAAGCCATTTTTTCAGTATACATACACTTTAAAAGGCACAACTATAGAACCCAAGCTAGCCTTTTTGGTAGCCAGTTCTATAGACATTTAAGAAACAGCAGGTGTAAATCTCTAATCGCACTGACTACCTGGCTTCTGGGATTTACCCAAGTGTCATAGGTACACACCAAATTTTTTTATCCCGGCTGAGCATTTGCCACTAATGCCAGAGTTTATAACTGTCTGTGGCTGACAGTTTGCCACAGGGGGCCGCATGATTGTCCTTGATTAACCGCCATATTTCGGCTGAATGGTGGACCAATATTGGTCACTGACGTCCGCAATACACAAAGAAAAAAATTGCAGTGTGTACCCAGCCTTAAGCTGGGTACACACAGTAACGATAAAGCCCCGATACCGTCGGATCCGCTTTATCGTTATGTGTGTACGCTCGTTTCCCGAACGAGCGTGCGGCCGCCAAACGATCGGGTCGGCCGAAAGCTCGTTCGGGAAAGGCAGAAAATTTCCATCGGCCGCGCTAGACTCCCTAAAGAGGAGTCTAGCGCGGCCGATGGAAACACACAGTTCCGAGCGTTCTCCTTATGAAGTTCATATTTATTACCCTTAAGTTGGGTACACGCCATCTAATATTTTGGGCCCACTAATCAGCCCGAAATATTGGATGTTTTTTCATGCGGCGGATCAGATGTGCTGGAAAACCACTGCAGAAACGGTCAGCTGGGATCGATGGTGCTTTATTCCGTCCGACCACTTGTTAGTGGCAAACGGTCAGAAGGAATACACCCCTTGGTGCGTACCCAGCCTTAAAGGAATTGGGATATATCAATGCCAAAATTATTGATCCCACTAAAGCAATTCACAAAACATTACAATCAATTGTCTACGTACCTTCCATGAAAAAGGGGAGTATCCTACTAGTGTTCCTAATGTCTTTATATTAAACATATTAGCAAACACATTGTCAATGTATTTTCACGTTTGACAAAGGGCTGAACATCATAATGAACACACGTCACACTAGCACACACACTTTCCTAAATAATTTGTAACTGTTGCCCTTCCTTATTGCTGTACTCCAGAGAAGAAATTCTAAAAATTATTTAACCACCAAGGATGATGTTATGGAGTAGCCAAAGGAAATCCATAACTGGCTAGGCCACACTTTCGTTCACCATTATGCCCGTGATTTTTGCTAAAATGGAAATCGTGGGAATGCCAAAATTCCTGCAATGGATTGCGTGTCTGTTCGCGTTTTGCGGTCAAGCATTTTTTCGTGCAATCGCATGTGTTTCTCTTTGAAAATACGAAACTGCATGCAAACGCACATAAATTGCATATGCAATCACATTCGATAGCGCTGCCGATTGCGTGCGCGATTTGGTGCGTGGTAGTGTGGCCTCAGCCTCAGGGAACTGCAAGGATTCTTTTTTCCTAAACATAACATAACCTTGCAGAGGGACAAAAAGGTTCTGGTTAGGTAGGTATACATGTGCAGATTTTACTTTGCTATGATTCCCAATCAGATCATTTGTAATCAAGTAATATATTGTAATTAACAGATTGTTTTCAACCAGTAGCCGAAAGCTTGTGAACACTTTTTTTGGCTAACCATTTGATGTTTCCTTATATCGATCGGTTGGAAAAATCTGAGATGTTTTCAACAGCACCGACCAATGATGGTCATCCATATCGAACGTACGGGCGATCAGCCAAGTCAGTATATTACAGCTGGACAGCACGATCGGTCCAGCAAACCGTGATTTGTCCTGGCAAACCGCTTGTTAGTGGTGAATGGTTGGTGGGGACAAAAATATGTTCGCAGCCTTAAGGTGCCCATACATCTATAAGATTTTACTTACCCGACCGAGCCCTCACGCGATGTTCATCGATGCTGCCGGAACCGCTTCTCCCGATCTTACATTCGGCCGACAAGCGATTGCAAAATCCCATTCATTTTGCGATCGCATGTCGGTCGAATGTAAGATCGGGAGAAGCGGTTCCGGCAGGATCGAAGGAACATCGGGTGAGCGCTCGGTCGGGTAAGTAAAATCTTATAGATGTATGGGCACCTTTAGGCTGGGTACACACCATAAGATGTTTTCGGCCAACCAACCGAGAATGATGTGTAGTGGTCAGTTAGAAGTATCGCATGGTGTGGATGGGGCAGCTGTGACCGAGCTGGTCACCCGTTGTGTTGGATGAACAATCAATCCTAGAGTATAAACTTACAGGGTTATTCAATAAAAGTTCTTATCGTTAAAAAGTGTGCTAATTTTGCCCCAACCAATCAGATGTTATCTTTCAAAAGTTAAATAAGATCTGATTGGTTGGGGCAAAATTAGAACCATTTTTAACGATGAGAACTTTTATTAAATCTCCCTGAGAGTTTTTCAGGCTGTAAAATCAGCCTGAAAAACCTAACTCGGTTTATACTCGAGTCTGTTACCTTTCAGGAAAAATCCGGAAGCCGCTCGCTCCCACGCTCCCTATACTGGTGCGCCGGCTGACGTCTCTGCCCGATGCAGAGTAGGGACGTCAGCCGGCGCTTCAGTATAGGGAGCGGCTGCCTGATTTGATTCACCGGTACTGCAGAAGCTAGTACAGGGAGGAATGCCACAAAAGGTACACACTCAATTGGGGGGAAGGGTGAGGGTTCAGATGTTTGGAAACTACAATTCCCAGCTACTAAAGCATGCTGGGGGTTGTAGTTTCCAAACACCTGGAGTGCCATGGCTTTAGTAGTCTTTTAAATGGACATTAAAATTCTCATACAGTAATAGCCATATCCAGTATGCCTATTACTGTATGGGAAATCTGCTGTCCATTTAAAGGGCAACTAAAAAACAATACAGAATCAGAAGGAGAATGTTATCTATTGTTGCCTTCTGATTCTGTATTGTTTTGAGGCTTTAGTTGCCCTTTAAATGGACAACAGAATCCCCATACAGTAGTCCCATACAGTAATAGCCATACTTGATTTAGCTATTACTGTATGGGAATTCTGCTGTCCATTACAAGAGCAACTAAAGCCTCAAAACAATACAGAATCAGAGGGCAGTAGTAGTCAGAATCTCTACCCTCTGTTTATACTCTAGTCAATCACTTTAAATAGTTTTTTTTTGGTTAAAATAGGTACCTTGGTTTATACTCGGACGGTTTATACTCGAGTATATACAGTATATTTTGTTTGGCCAAATTAGTTTACAAACATGGCTGTTTGTTTAAGCAAATAAAATGCTGTAATATTATTGTTTTAGTTGAGTAAATCTATTTAAATTATTATTCTAAAAATTTTCATCTACTTGCATATAAAAGTTATACCAGCCTATCAAGCCTTACTGACTAGTGATTTAAATCAAATCCACCCTGCTTAGGGGCTTATGCCATAGGAAGTGTAAATGTTTGTTCAATTAAGTTGCAGCAACTAATCATGACGCTACATTTTTACTTGGTTACAGCAGTTAGATAACATCTGATCAGTTACTTCAAAATTAATAGCAAGGGCAATATTTTTCAATTGGTACTTTATCAGCCAAGTTTCACAGTGGTCTACTTTCTACTAGCCATTTACCACCAGACTGAACATTTTGGCAAATATCAATCTAAAACATGCCACAAACAATAAAGCAAAGGGAACTACTATGTTCAGCCTTTTCAAACTACAGGATCAACAACTTAAATATCAATTAGCCCAGTGCATAATCAGCAATAAATCTGCTTTTGTGTAACTGTAATAAAATGCATCATAATTTGTATGAAGATAATGAATCAGACACGAGTAATGTTGGCTACACAATAAGGTTTCGTCAAAGTCAGAAGAGCCGCCTGGCTTAATCTTTTTTTGATCAACTTCGCATCGCAAAATTAATAGGTTAGGGAACATCGGAAGGTGAAACCACGCGTGTCTAGTTTAACTTCAGAAATTCAATAGAATCAAATCAATTGAACATCTAATCAATGTATGGCCAACACAGGACTGCCAGCAGATATACCGTATATACTCGAGTATAAACCGAGGTTTTCAGGCTTTAAAAAAAGCCTGAAAATCTTACCTCGGTTTATACTCGAGTCAATCTTTCTCCTACCTTGTCCGGCGGCCACGCGATCCGCATCCACAGTGCGCTTCCGGATGACGTCACTACCCGGCGCCTCTCACTTTGCGGCGCAGAGTAGTGACATCATACTGAAGCGCAGAGGATGTGGAGCGAAGGGCCGCCGGACAAGGTAGGAGAATACAACAGGGACACCAGGGCACACAATAGTTACAAATAAGAGTAAAACCTTCTTTATTTGTGCATACTGTATGCACAAATAAAGGAGGATTTACCCCTATTTGCAAGTATTTGCCACTTAAACTACAACTACCAGCAATAAAGCATGCTGGGAGTTGTAGTTTCCAAACATCTTAAGTGGCAAATACTAGTAGGGGTTACACCCTCGGTTTATACTTGAGTCAAACTATTTTTTTCTCCTTTTTTAGGTAAAACTAGGTACCTCGGTTTATACTCAGGACGGTTTATACTCGAGTATATGGTATGCAGGGATCTGACATCCAACACATATTGCTAAATTCTTTTAAATTCTGCTTTCCTGGAAAAAGGTACTTCAGTTAGAAACACGTCATAGCAATGGCACTGGCATACTCAGCAGATTGCACACAACCCACTGCAAATTTTGCAAAATAATATTTACCAATACTGAAATAATATTGCCTAGATCAAGGGGTACTTTTTACATTATGCAAGGAGAGAGAATAAAAGTGTATGTGCCATTATTAATTAGCACAAACAGAGTTTTCACTTAAGGTTCACACACGATTGCAGAGGGCAACCCGCAACGCACAATGTGTATGAAGGGGCTTTTAAGGGGAAGGTTATATTTTGCTTAAAGGGCATGTCCACCCTTTTTTATAATTTTTGGTGTAGTGTAGGGCTCCCTCCCCCAGCCCCATATTACTTTTTGAAGAAACTCCCCCGATCACTACTTTACCATACCTCTCTCCTCCGAAGTACTGTCCCAGCCCCCTGCTTGCATGAAACTAAAGCAGGGGGCTGGACCGGTAGCCAGCTCCCGGCTATCCAGAACGCTGGGGGAGAGAGGTATGGTAAGCAGAGTTCTGGGTAATTTCTGCAAAAAGTAATATAGCGGTTGGGGCTGGGGGAGGGAGCCCTACATTACAGAAAAAGGGTCACACACTAAGGGGAGGGAGAGGAAAACGGGAAGGAGAGGGAGGGGCTGCAGTGCGCATGGCACTGAACTCCGGGGTGAGGTCCAATATCCAAATCATTTTATGTAGGGGGTGCATTTATTATAATCCACCCCCTCATTAGCAGAATAGAGGGGCAGAGTCAGAGGGTAGAGAAAAAGTCAGGTACTTGTCTCTCATCAGATGCCCCCTCCATTCCCAACAGCATCTACCAGCTCCACACAGCAGCCCACAGACAGGGCTCTCTGTGGAGAATTTCTCTGTGGACTCTACCAGGCTCCTGGTGGTCAGTTTTTGGGACTTTACAGGGACATTTCAGGAGAACCATTTGGAGCTGGGATGTAAGGTAAGGATTTTATTACACTACAGTGTGGGGCCAGTAGTGGGTTAAATTATAGTTTTGGGGGTGGACATGCCCTTTAACTTTATTATCATTCACACAAAGTGATCCTTAAGGTGCATACATACATGTGACCGCGGAGGCTGACCAATGATGTGTATGCATGGCTGTTTAGGCAGACAATTTTGGGTGCTTTGTTAGCCTAGAGGGTCAAACTTGTTCAGAACGTGACATACTGCAAATTTAATGTAGTTACACACTACACAACATACTGGCAAAAAAAATCAATTACCAAAATGCAATCCTTTAATCTAAACCAACCATATAATGCAGCAAATAAATTAGTTATTTCCCAATAAAAACAAAGCTTTAAACATTTTTAAAGTAACAAACATTTTCATATTTCTTTAACTGGCTCCTCGGGTAGAAAATAGTAATTTTAGGTTTGCTGTATTGGCCGTGTACCTTTAATCCCACCAAATAATAAAAGCATAAAAACAAATAGATGGCTTACAGAAACATCTATTTATATAACAGCTGCTCTCACACACACCATTCCGATCATGAACATACGTAAATGTAGGTACCAATGTAAGCAAGGATTTCAGCTCTTAACCGTGACCTCTACTCGTTTCACAAGTGAATGAAATGCTAATGGTATTGGCAGCAACTGTAATGGTATCTATATTATTAATCAGTGCTTTTATATATTTAAATAAATTACACATTTGACAAGGTTTAATAAAGTTATTGTACCCAAAACTAATGGTCCTTATTTACAGGGGTGCATTAGATAACCAAATCAGAAAGAAACCGAGCTCTCCATTCTTTGGCTTTTCCTCCTTTCCAAAATGAGAACTGTCCAATGACAAGATGCTCTCTGCAAAAAGCACGCCTTCTCACGGGCCCAGCCAAGGACAGAAGAAGGATTTGGAGCAATAGTAAAGAAGGGATCTCTGCTTACTGCAAGTATTGTTGTTGATCCTCATTCTGTGTACATTAGGCAGAAAGGGGAAGGGAGCATACTAACTGTCCTTTATTAACATTAATTATATCATTACAATGGAACCTAACTGGGTATTAAGATTGGCAGGAAGCAAACAGTTTGATCGTAAATTGAATATGTTGGAAGCAAAAAACAAGGCCAAGCGCAAGGATTAGAGCAACTTGACAATGGCAAACTTGGTCAGAACATCTCCCATTATCTTGGTTAGAACATCTCCAAAATTGTTGACTTGTGAGATGTACCCAGTCTGTAGTGGCCAGGAAATACCAAAAGGAAGTAAAACTGGTGAATAGGCAAGATGTTCGCAGATGGACATGACTAACTTATGCACAAGGGAGGGAAGGTTGAAATATTGAATATTGAAGTAAGGCAAGCCAACAGAGGCAGGGTAATGTTCTGGACTGTTGGCTTCCAAATGCAAGACACTTGCATTATATTGTATTACAGATTGCTTGCTACAAAATCCCAAAGCACACCTGCGGTCTAATGAAGTTAATGTCTCCACTAGGGCAGGTTTGTTTCAGCAGAAAAAGGTTGTTTAAGGCCAAGCTTATCTCAGACCATAACAGCATTGTAGGTTGCTATTTGTTTTTCTTCTTCTCAATTGTCAGGATGCTCCCATTTCTTTTTGAATGTATATTATAAGTGAACTTATTAAGATACTGTATTTTTATTACCGTACTACACAGAGACATGCCTGATTATTTACACCTCTTTTTAGTATTTATTTATCTTTTAAGCATTATTCCATCTCAGCTTATTTTTGGTAATAAAACCAAATAATCAGGGAGCTGGGCCTGGGATCCAGTCTATAATTTACAATACATGGTAAGTTACTTTTTAACCAATCATTCTTCAATGTAAAGAGTCTTGCAAAATGTGGGTAGCAGGCTTGAAAAAAGATGTATTAGGTAACCAGCTTTTGGTTTGGTTTCTTTTGGGGGTGTAGGGTCTGATTGTAAGGGCATGTCCAGCCTAAAAAAAAAAAAATAAACAAACCATTTTGACATTATTTAGAAATCTCAAAGATGCCTCTGAAGGGACTTATCTGACCAGGTCCCTCGCCACCTAGGCGCTGCCCCGTTCCGAGCTCATTTCGACCAAAAACAGTAGCAGAGAGACTCTGCACTGCCAGCCGCTCTACTTCCTGGTCACGGCTGGCAGGCACCTTGAATGACAGCCGTGACCAGGACGAAGAGCCAGCAGAGCGGCAAGGGACCAGGTCAGATAAGTCCTTTCAGTGGCATCTTTGAGATTTTTAAATAATGGGAAAATGGGGGGGGGGGGGGGGTAATTCTACCAAACTATTAAAAATTTTAGACTGGTCATGTCCTTTAAACCTATGCTATTCTTATTTTTTCATTTTCTCTTGCCTCACAATCAAACCTATTTTTTGTACTTCCCTATTTTTCTGGCTTATGGTTCTACAAAAATGTGTTTTAAAAAATTATATAGTAGATAATGCACCCCTTACAGTAAAATTATAAGGATATTAGAAGTCACCTAGGAGTTCTGTGACCATATAAAAGCATGAGGCCGCAGTCCGGGTGCCTTTTATACAGCGCACTGAACTCCGGGGTGACATCTAATATCCAAATAATTTTATGTAGGGGTGCATTTTTTATTATAATCCACCAGTCAGAGGGTAGAGAAAAAGTCAGGTGCTGCTGGGAATAGAGATGCCCCCTACATTCCCAACAGCACTTACCAGCTGCACACACCAGTCCACAGACAGGGCTCTCTGCAAATTCCCATTCCGTTGCAGTTCAGGGCCCACCAGCTCTTTGTAGAAAGCCAAGACCATCTTTCCCCTATTGCACTTCCCACCAGGGCTATATGCACATTCCCACGGCTTCCACACCACTGTGGATGGCGCGGCTCCACCTCTTAGTTTTACATCCTAAACAGTGATGAATTGCGCGATTGTTCATCGCTGTACACAGAGTAAAAGGAAGAGGAGCTGTGCCATCCACAGTGGTGTGGAAGCCGCGGGAACTCAGACGAAGGTAGTGGAACAGTTCAGCTCAAGTGATGGGGAGAGGTGGGGGAAGTGACGCAGAGTGGAAATCAGTTCCGGACAGTTATAATCGGCGCACTACTACGTAGTATCGCTCCAATTATAAGATTATTGTTTACAGAGGGAGTCTATTGACTTCTATGGAAGGTGTGGATTATATATGATTCATGGCATTGAAGATAGATAGCTCTTTGCAACTAATCTTGTAAGCACACAGGCCCAGTTTAAAGTCTATGGGGGGGGAATGGTATTAAAGGATAGGTTCATTTAAAAAGTGAACCTTGCAAAGTTAAGTCTGGTAGCTGCGCTGTCCTCCTCTCACCCAGAAATAGATCACACCAAATAAATAGTATTAATATCTTATCAGTACAATAAATACATACATACAAACCATATAAAAAATGTGGAAAAAAGACTTACGTGTTCCAAAGTGAACCCGGAAGTAAGAAACCCTGCGAAATAGGAAGTATTTAAGACGAGAAGCAGGAGATCATAGCTATACCCTTGAAAAAGCTATAGGAGATAGCGAAACACGTTGGATTAGCACTAATCAGTAGAGCAGCACCCCCAATACCATTAAGATAAAGATCCTTCACCCTAGAAGGTTATACAAATATAGCAAAATAGGAGAAGGAATTTAAAAGGATTCCCCTACTTTTTAACGCATATTTTTAACTAACTTGCAATATGCACATTGCACTTTACCTTGGATGTTTTTATTTTGTTTTCATCTATGAAAAATATAGCCGTGTTTTAAACCTGCATCTTTGGAACACATAAGTCTTTTTTCCACATTTTTTATATGGTTTGTATGTATTTATTTAATGTACTGATAAGATAGTTACACTATTTATTTGGTCTGATCTATTTCTGGGTGAGAGGAGGACAGCGCAGCTACCAGACTTAACTTTGCAAGATTTTTGGGATACAGTGGAATTGGGTAGTCTAGCAGCAGACCAACAATCACCAACCTCTCTTCACCAGCGCAAAGGACTTTGATAATTTCTAAAAAGTGAAACTATCCGTTTCTAATTAATTTAAATGGTTAAAACGTATACTAGTTTAACTGAAGAACAGGAGGTAAAGGAGCTATGTCTTGCCTCCCGTTCTTCAATTAAACAGCGAGGAGCAAACGGAGAGAACTTACCCTCAATCTTGCACCTCGGCTGTTCGTCTGACAGGTCCCGACGCACCCTTCCAATGTACAAGCAAGGGAGTGTTGGGACCTGTTAGAGGAACAGCGGAGATGTGCAATCGCAGGTTCTCTCTGCTCCTGTCTGTTTAAAGGGTATGTCCACCCTTAAAACAATTTTTGGATATATGATTCCTCCTGTCCCCCCCAGCCCCAACCGCTCCATTTTTTTTTTTAGAAAGTGCACCAAACTTACCTCCCCTCTTTCCTCCGCCGCGCTGCCGGCCCTCTGCTTGTGAGAAAATGCAAGCAGAGGGGCGGGACCGGCAATCACGCCTGTAATTGGCTGAGCGGCAGCCAATCACGGACGCGGCTGCCGGTCATTCAGTGTGGCGGAGGAAAGAGGGGAGGTAAGTAATGTTCGGGGCACTTTCTAAAAATAAAAATGGAACAGTTGGGGCTGGGGGGACAGGGGGAATCCTATATCTAAAAGGTTTTACACTAGGGGGAGGGAATCCTGAGAGGGAGGGGGAGAAGGGCTGCAGTACGCATGCCAAAGTTCTCCCGGAGGCCAGGTAGGAGGCAGAGTCCTATATGGACTCTGCTATCCTCCTGGTGGGCAGTTTTTGGGACTTTGGGGGGGGACTACAGGAGAACCATATGGAGCTGGGATGTGGGGTAAGGATTAAACTACACTACATGATGGGGCCAGTAGTTGGGGGGGGGGGGATTATAGTTTTAGGGGTGGACATGCCCTTTAACTGAAGAATGGGAGGCAAAAAATAGCTCCTTTACCTCCCATTCTTCAATTAAACTGAAAAAGGTAAGTATAAATTTGTGGAGATACCCTTTAAGAACGGGTGATTAAGGAAGTATGTCTCACCTGAGGAAGGGGGCAAGTTTTCCCCCCGAAACGTTGTGATATGTGTGGTCTTCAATAAATTTTAGTTTATTTATCTTTGGAGTGCTACCCTCGCTTTTTGCTGTCTTCTATTACAAAATATCCAGTTAAGGGTTGGATTACCCAGAGGAGTGAGCACCCACGTGTGGACGAGTGCAGAGGACCCTATCGTGAGTTTGCTGATATACTATTGCACGCATAGCTCTATACTATGCTATTGTGGGAAGCTCAGTGCACATACATATACTTTAAAATAAAAAGCACAGTATTTTTCTATCCTAATGACCTTAGCAGGCCCATTCAGCATTACGTCCGTGTATAAACAAATTCTTCCAAAATACTCACTTCCTGTTTGCGGGACCCCTAACAGTGACCATTTTGTTCTTGCCCTTGACCCAGGACCTAGGTGATCACTGTTAGGAACATTCCAAGGTAGTGTGCATTCTGGGAAGAAGGACCGTTAGAACCTGAAATGTCAGCTCACTAATGTCAACAGCTTGGAATAGCAAGGAGTAGAAATTTAATTGATTTAAAAAAATTACATTTTCCCCTGAACTTTCTCTGTTACTCTTGTTCGATAATGAGAAAAGGGATATGTTCACTTTTTGAGTGAACCTATCCTTTAAGGGACCCTTAACAAGGAGTTACAGCTCTGGGCAATTGATCTGTCTTTATTGTAAAACCATCCCTTTAAGCACATTTACATTATGTTAAGATTAAGAAGCACTAAAAATTACCCTCAACATAAGCAGTTCCACTTCAAATAAAAACACTAATGAAACATGCATTGTAGAAAAGAAAAATGAAGGGCTTCGCAAATTCTCACAGCTTTGCAGCATACCATTTCTGTTAAATTTTAGTTTAAATCTGTTTTGGCAAAGATTAAGGGACAATTCCATTTTCCATCCACTCCCTCTCAATGAAGGTACTGTATATACTAGAGCATAAGTCGAGGTTTTTAGGCTATAAAAATAAACCCAGGGGTTAGGGCTTTAGGTCCTTAACCTGGGTACAACTGACAAAGAGGGCAGATGGTGAAAAGCCAATACAGAAGTTTTGCATGCAACAAGTGGCAACCAAGTGATATTTGTTTATCTCGCAGGACAGCCTTTCATCAGTTGCACACAAAACTGAATGTCTGTTCTTAACATTAGCTACCGTATATACTCGAGTATAAGCAGAGAAATTTTAACTTTAAAATCATCCTAAAAGTCTCCCCTCGGCTTATACTCAGGTCTGGGCTGACATGGATGCTTGAAGGAGCAGCTGGACAAAATCCCATAGCCATGGGAAAACAAAAGCTGTACCCTGTAACACAGAGAATCTTCTTGATTTCAGTGGGTTAGGCAACTGTTGTCCTGCTCACTCATAGATCAGCCCAGACTGCAAGGGAAATGGAAAAAAACTATAGCAGTAACAAGATTCAACAAAGATATCTAAATGAGGAATCTTTAATATTCAGACTGCACAGAAAGGTATGCAGGGCACATCTGTGTATGGGACTTTCTATGGGGCTGTGAACAAGGCTTTATATGGGGCTGTGTATAAGTACCTCGGCTTATACTCAAGAATATACGGTACACATCTTCCACTGAACTGGGTAAACTAGGCCATGAAGCCCAGTCAGTAGTCTAATAGTAAAAAGAATGCGCACTCTGCAGTATATTGCCAGTGGAAACCACCTTCGGGGGCCTTCGGGAGTTTGCAGTGTGTGCCTTCTCACCTTTCGATGAATGCATAAGTGCACCTCAACAGTTCTTGCACAGGTATTTTTGCAAATTCTGACCTTTAAAAATCAGTAGTCAGTTCTCGCCTATTACACTACATTAATTTTCTTTTATAGCACATACGGTATCAGTAAGCTCTTTACAATTATATCACGAGACACATCCTCTATTCTGGCGGATGAAAGAATGACCGACGCTATACACAGCGATTCCAGGCTGGAACAATCGCTCAGCCCTCAGGTGGAACACCCAAGCAAAATTTAAGGCCTGTATGGGCCTTTATAATTTTCTACACTAAGATTTACACTTTAAAAGGTAATGCTGGGAATCATGCTTTAGATAAATATAATCAGGGAGATTCTTTAAGCGTTCTTATTGTTAAAAATGGTACTGATTTTGCCCAATCAGATACTATTTAACATTTGAAAACTAACATTTGATTGGTTGGGGCAAAATTAGCACCATTTTTAACAATAAAAACTTTTCTTGAAAAACCTTGAATATTTCTTTATTGGACACATTTTATATCAACGTTTTAAATACTGCACTCCACATATTTCTAACTTGTTTATTATTTAAGATTGTTTTAGAGTATAGGTTAAATGGCACATAGGAATAACTTGGTATCCTGCCCACCCTGCTACTTTATTGGGATACATACATATTTGCAAGACCCTTTTCCCAGCGAGTAGATTTTAAGCAGCACATAATAGATAAACAATGGTGGAGGTGCACTCTATCCAAGTGGGTGCAGACGCCTCGTAGGTTCTTCCCTTTGGAACCAGCAGCTTCGCAGGAAAAATACAACTGAGGGTCGCACTCCAAATCTTAGAAAATCTTTATTGTGAACCACACATCACACGTCACAACGTTTCGTGGGGGATACCCATTCTTAAGGTGAGAAAGTTGCAACGTACTGAGCACAGTTGCACTTTATCACCTGAAGAAGGGGGATCCCCCACGAAACGGTTGTGACGTGGATATGTGGTTCACAATAAAAAATTTCTAAGATTTGGAGTGCGACCCTCAGTTGTATTTTTCCTTTAAGCAGCACATACCTGACTGAAATCTACTACACACTGCATCTTATTGCATACTTCTAACAAAAATCGACCAGCTTTTTAACATGCCGATTTTACCAGTGCTCCATTTTAAAAATGTTTTAGAGAATTTTAGCGCTAGAGACAGTGCTCTGCACATCTTTACGATATTACGCACCAAAGGGAGTTCCATATCTTCGCTAATACATACCAAAGGGGGGGTCGACCTCTCAGCTACTACACACCAAATGGGGGGGGGTCACATCTCTCTGCTACTAAGCACCAAAGGGGGGGGGTGTCACCTCTACGCTACTACTCTCCAAAAAGGGAGAGGTGGGTTCCCATCTCTTTGCTACTGCACACCAAAGGGGGGGGGGGGTTCGCTCCCACTCTGCTACTGCACACCAAAGGGGGGGTCCCATTTCCGCTACTGCACACCAAAGGGGGGGTCCCATTTCCCGCTACTGCACACCTTAGGGGAGTGTGTGACATCTCTCTACTACAACGCATAAGAAGGTTCACATCTATCCGTTACAACACACCAAAGGGGGTTCACATCTCTCCACTACTACACACCAAAGGGACCCCTTTCTGGTGCTTAGTAGCAGAGCTGTGACCCCCCCATCTCTCCTCTACTACGAACTAAATGGGGTTCACATTTCTCCACTGCTATGCACCAAAGGGGGAGTCGCATCTCTCTGCTACTATGCACCAAAAGGGGGTTACATCCCTCCGCTACTAACACCAAAGGAGGGGCATCAACTCTCCGCTACAACGCAGGAGGGGGAGTCAGCTCTATGCTACTATGCTCCAAAGGGGATACTCTCAGATACTACACCCAAAGAGGGAATCCCATCTCTCAGATACTACGCACCAAAGAGCGAATCCCATCTTTCTGTTACTATGCACCAAAGGGGGGATCCCATCTCTCTGATACTACGCACCAAAGTGGGGGATCCCATCTGTCTGCTACTAAGCACCAAAGGGGGATCCCATCTCTCCGCTACTAAGCACCAAAGGGGGGATCCCATCTCTCCGCTACTAAGCACCAAAGGGGGATCCCATCTCTCGCACTAAGCACCAAAGGGGGATCCCATCTCTCCGCTACTAAGCACCAAAGGGGGATCCCATCTCTCCGCTACTAAGCACCAAAGGGGGATCCCATCTCTCCGCTACTAAGCACCAAAGGGGGGATCCCATCTCTCCGTACTAAGCACCAAAGGAGGGATCCCATCTCTCCAATACTATGCACGAAAGGGGGATCCATCTCTCAATACTACCACCAAAGGGGGATCCATCTCTCATACACGCACCAAAGGGGGATCCCATCACTCCAATAATACGCACCAAAGGGGGGATCCCATCTCTCAGCTACTAAGCACCAAAGGGGGATCCCATATCTCCGCATACGCACCAAAGGGGGATCCCATCTCTCCGCTACTACGAACCAAAGGGGGGGGGGAATCACAACTCTTCCTATGCTTACGGACCTTTACCTTTTCCCTCCATAATAAACTAGCTCCATTAAATGATCCCTGTCCTTCCTAAGCTCCTGGATCCCATAACCATTCCCACTATCTGCAGTGTGATTTCTCCATCACTATCCAGACCCCCTCCCCTTATAGTATTTCCCTCTTTACCTGTGGTGACGCTTGGCCTCTATTGTGTCTTATAACCCCCAGTATCCCCACCATATTGCTTTCTGCGCCTCCCTGTCTACAACACCTACACCCAGCCCACAACACACACACAAGGTATCAAAAACACATATATACACTCCACACACACACAATGTATACAGCATACGCTATAACTCTACATACACGGTATAACAACACACAGCACACATTACACACTATATACTTACACACCACACACAAGGTATACAACACAGACCCCATTACACATGTACACACTATACACATTACACACTAGCAGACGGGAGGAGAAACACCGACCTCCCCCTCCCACACCGGGGAACTACGAGGCCTTTACCGCCTGTCACAGGCCCAGGGGATTGTTCTTACCCCGCCGTCGTTCTCAGTGTCCCATTTCCCCCGCAGGTAAACGAGCGCGATATGAAGGGGGGATAACCACCCAGACCCTTACCGGGTATCGATCCCACCGCTGGCCAGCCGCGCCAGTCGTGCGCCTCCCTCCCGCCCGTATTGTTTCCCGCCTGCCCCTCGCGGTCATCCCGTCGCACGTCGCCTCGTTATCGCAGCCATGTCCCGTTCAACCGCGTCCAAGTCACGTGAGCCGGTCCAATCCGTCTCCGGCTCCTCAGCTTACCTCAAACTGTACATGTTCGCAGCATGTCTCCTCCGGAGGTGGGGGGGGTCCCAATGGCAACTCCCCTCGGGTTTCCCTCCCTCTTCTCCTCAATACAATCCCCAACCATGGACAGTGTCTTCCAGGTGGGACCACACGGATCCTTTTTGGAAAATGGAGGCTGGAGGGGGAGGGGACAAGGATGGATTGGGGGGGAGGAAGGAGCCACACTAGCTACAGTCACTACACTGGGGGAGGGGGAGGGAGGAGGATGGATTGGGGGGAGGAAGGAGCCACACTAGCTACAGTCACTACACTGGGGGGAGGGGATAAGGATGGATTGGGGGGTGGTAGGAGCCACACTAGCTACAGTCACTACACTGGGGGGAGGGGAGGACGATGGATTGGGGGGTGGAAGGAGCCACACTAGCTACAGTCATACACTGGGGGGAGGGATAAGGATGGATTGGGGGTTGGAAGGAGCCACACTAGCTACAGTCACTACACTGAGGGGAGGGGATAAGGATGGATTGGGGGGAGGAAGGAGCCACACTAGCTACAGTCACTACACTGAGGGGAGGGGATAAGGATGGATTGGAGGGAGGAAGGAGCCACACTAGCACAGTCATACACTGGGGGGAGGGGATAAGGATGGATTGGGGGTTGGAAGGAGCCACACTAGCTACAGTCACTACACTGAGGGGATAAGGATGGATTGGAGGGAGGAAGGAGCCACACTAGCTACAGTCACTACACTGGGGGAGGGGATAAGGATGGATTGGAGGGAGGAAGGAGCCAACTAGCTACAGTCATACACTGGGGGGAGGGAGGACGATGGATTGGGGGGGTGGAAGGAGCCACACTAGCTACAGTCATACAAGGGGGGGGAGGGCTGATGATAAGGATGGATTGGGGGGTGGAAGGAGCCACACTAGCTACAGTCACTACACTGAGGGGATAAGGATGGATTGGAGGGAGGAAGGAGCCACACTAGCTACAGTCACTACACTGGGGGGAGGGGGGAGGAAGGAGCCACACTAGCTACAGTCACTACACTGGGGGGAGGGGATAAGGATGGATTGGGGGGGGTAGGAGCCACACTAGCTACAGTCACTACACTGGGGGGAGGGGAGGAGGATGGATTGGGGGGAGCAAGGAGCCACACTAGCTACAGTCACTACACTGGGAGGAGGGGATAAGGATGGATTGGAGGGAAGGAAGGAAGGAGCCACACTAGCTACAGCCACTACACTAGGTGAGAGGGGATAAGGATGGATTGCAGGGAGGAAGGAGCCACACTAGCTTACAGTCACTACACTGGGGGAGGAGGATGGATTAGGGGGGGGGAAGGACACATAGCTACAGTCACTACACTGGGGGGAGGGGATAAGGATGGATTGGGGGGAGGAAGGAGCCACACTAGCTACAGTCACTACACTGGGGGGAGGGGATAAGGATGGATTGGGGGGGTGGAAGGAGCGAATTGGGGGGAGGAAGGAGCCACACTAGCTACAGTCCACTACACTGGGGGTGGAAGGAGCCACACTAGCTACAGTCACTACACTGGGGGGAGGGGATAAGGATGGATTGGGGGGAGGAAGGAGCCACACTAGCTACAGTCACTACACTGGGAGGAGGGGATAAGGATGGATTGGAGGGAAGGAAGAAAGGAGCCACACTAGCTACAGTCACTACACTGGAGGGGGGATAAGGATGGATTGGGGGGAAAGCAAGGAGCCACACTAGCTACAGTCACTAAACTGGGGGGGAGGGGATGAGGAAGTCAGTCAGTCAGTCATTCCCAGCTATTCCCCTCACCAAAACTACAAACTGTCTCAGTCAGTATGGCATCTCCATCTGTCTGCATGATGGGCGGAACCAGCCAAATAAACCTATATATGTTCCAACATCACTGGATCATTGCTAGAACACACATAGCACACACATGCTAAAAGGGCAATTCCATCCCTAACACCCCCCCCCCCAAACTGCATATGTTCCAAAGCTGACAGGACTAACTAAATGTAGCAAAATGTTCCTCCCCTTAAAATGTTTCTGCCTCTTCTCTAAGCTTTCTGAGCTCACACATGTGCAGAAGCAGGTAGGGATTAGCATCTGGCCATTGGCTGTGATGTCAACTGTTACACCCATGCCTGTCAGCTGGTAACTGGAAGAACCAAAAAGCAGAAAGGGTTACATGACATCAACTTATATCTGACAGCTTTCTAAGTAGTGCAGTTTTTTTGGGGGGGTGGGGGGTGATTCACTGGAAAAAATATATATAATATATATAATTTGAGGGGTGGACTTCCCCTTTAACATTAAGATTATGTGTGATGTAATGAGTGAATGACTAGACAGCATTGGAGCAAGTTTACAGGAAGATGCAATATCCTGTGCTAAGGGGAAAAATAAGTGCAAAACCCATGCTAACTGATGTAATATAGGGTTAGAGCACGGCCACACTGCAACGCAATCGCATGCAATTTCATTTGCGATTTTGTTGCGTTTGCGCATGCGTTTTTTCATTAACTATTGTAAAACGCATGTGATTGAGATTTAAAATGCGGAACGCAAATTGTAATCGCAACGCACCCAAAAACGCACGTTTTCGGTACGTTGCCGCGTTTTCAATTATATGAAAAACGCAAGCGCAAACGCAAAAAAAGCGCAGCAGTGTGGCCTAGCCCTTAGTGAGTTTTTTTTAAACTCATTTTGCATCGCTTGCACCCTTTCCAATGACCTTTGGAAATAGCTCAGTGTAAGTGCAATAAATTTAGAGATGATAATTGCACACGTTTTTTGCACCAAAATTAAAGCCTTTTCAATTGTGGCTTTAAAGCCGTGCAGAAGTTTGCAACTTACCTATCTCATTTACACAATGCAAATTAATTTAATGAGAATTCCACTGTGAAGAGGTTATTCCATTGACCTTCCGGGATTCTATCACACTTCCATGTTTGCAGTTCTAGAGCATCAACATTGAAAGCTAATACTTGAAAGTATTGCCTTGGACTTGGGTGCTATTTTTCCCAGGGCAAATAATTAGTGTTAGAAGTAAGTTTAGCATGGGGCAAATCCAGGGTAATTTCATCTCTTATTCATATGGGCTTATTAATTTATTCATAGGGAAGTCTAGCAATTCATCAGGTGCACCTGACAAGGGGGTCACCCCGAAACGTCTACGTATCTTATCACAGTGAAGAATATATTATTACTCTATTAGCGGCTCATTGCAGTAGCAACATAAATGAAAGTTCTTGTCCATGTTAACAGGCCAACATGTCATTGGATGGAACTGTATTAGTCAGATTGGGAGAAATTAGACACTTGGACATCAAGTTCAACTCTTCCATTGTAAATACCTTATAACCAATGCAATGATCAAAGTAAAACATCACCTTTCTATATTTATTATGTAAAAGCTATTGGTCTAGAAAGCCAAAGTGTCTCTGTTAGATGGTTCACAGAGTTGGTCTGGATTTTTTATTTTTAGACAGACCTCAGATAAGTGGATAAGGCATAGTACACATGGAGGGACTATTTGTCCTGCCGGGACAAATATCCGTCGGTCGCAGCAAATTCAGCAGCGGGCGAATTTGCGAACGATCGACTGTGCAGTCCCATAGGGAACCGCACGATCGATCGGGATTTTCCGATACGTCTGTTCGTCCGAACGAGGTCGGTTGCGGCAGGCCGCCCCACACCTGGAGAAAATATCTTCTGGTGTGTACCCAGCCTAAAATAACTAGACACCAGGACTTTTCTCCTGACTCCTGAAAATCCTTTACAAGCTCTACAGTTACTTTTACTTTAAAGGTCACTAAACTCCAGGCAACTTTTATTTTTTAAATTAGATATTACATGCAAATCTCCTAGGTAAGTGGAAGCTTTGACTCCCATTTCTACATGATATGATCAGCCAAAGATCACACGCCAGCACCTTCTGACAGCTCTTCCAGCGACTCAGCCTGTGACATCCCCTATCGTGCACATGCACCAATGTTGGGGGTGGGGGAAAGAAGGAAGGGGCAGCGGGGAGCTCTAAGAAAGTAGCAGCCTTTGAGCTGCTCATATTGGGTCTTGTAAGTAAAAGTGAGAAGTGCACACATCCAATTAAATGGATTTAATTTCTAAAACTGAATTTCCAAAAATTGCTAAAAATGGCCCATTTAAGCGTAATGGCCCTTTAAAACCTTTACACAGGAAGAAACAAAGTAGCTAATGGGACAGTTCCTTATTCTCTTCCTGGCTGAGGCAACAGAGCATGTCTGTCCCATTGGTAAATTACCCACCCCATTCTATCACCAGGATGAAGACCTACAACACTAGGTCCTCACACCTAGTGGTACAGCTGGTACCCATGCCATTCACTACCTAGCCTTTCAAATGATGGAAGGACACACTCTGCAAGAGACGTGTGTTTAAATCCTTGGTCTGCTTACTATAGGTTAATATTTTCAAGCCTGTTTTGTTTTCTGTAGTCAAAATGTCTGCACCTGTCCATGCCCACAACATACCCCATACATCTTAGTGGCTGTATTCTGCTATTCCCTAACAATGTCTATTGGTAATATTTCTAAGTGCCCTTAAACAGCATCTTTACCGCCAAATCACAAACTTTATATAATGTAGGGACCCCCAACTCTAAACACTACCTTTATAACTGTAAAATCTGCCCAGAAATGTACTTACCCACCTTCTGTCCCTCTGCCACTGTCTCTTCTGCTTCTTCCGGAAATGGAATACCAGAAGGGGCCTGACTCGCAGCCACATCTGTGACAAGGTGCACCAGTAGAGGGAGCCGTGGGAATGAGGTCTAGCCTATTTCTGGGCGGATTTCAAAATTAGAAAAAGAAAAAAGGTAGCGTTTAGGGTTGGGGGGGATTCCCTACATTAAATGAAGATTTGTTTTTTAAATAGGATCACTGCAGTGCACATCCCAGACTCTTCTAAGTAAAGCAGGAAGTAGAAGTCACCGTATTACACAGACAGGTTCCTACTTTTCCTGTTTACTGATTGACTTCACTGACTTTCATCAGGCTGTGCAGAAGAACCATAAGGAGCAGAGGAGAAATGTAAAGATTTTTTTTAACATTACACAGTGGGGCCAGCAGTGGGGCAAATTTTAGCTTGGGGGGTGGACATGTCCTTTAAGCTGAATTGCAATTCTGGGGGGATGAGTATCTACTGAGGTCTGCTCCTGGACTGTAGGTCCTGGTGACACATGGGAGATGCAGCTCTTATGGAGATATTCCAAGAACCGGGCTGGTGAGGCACAAAAGACTAAAGGTTCGTACACACATACGATTTTTCAGCATAACCTTAAAGGTCATCTGTAAAGAAAAATAGGTTATTTTAAATTGACCATAACTGGAAACTATAATTCTTCCCAACCACCACTGTATCATTTTTTTTGTTGATCTGCCCCCAAGTTCTTTAGATATCCAATCTAAAACTTCTTGTATTTCAGCTGTCAATCAAGTTCCTTGCTCTCAAAAACTATTCTTCTGTGAGCAGTTTTACTGTAGCTGGAAGGGTGAGAGTTTTGACAGTTGGAATGCTGTGTGCAGGCTTGACAGTAAATGGCTGTGATAAGTGAATCTCTGTTGGAAAAAGATTGTGAGGTTCTAGTACATAATAGACTTAAGGTGCCCATACATCTATAAGATTTTACTTACCCAACCGAGCGCTCACACGATGTTCAGCGATGCTGCCGGAACCGCTTCTCCCGATCTTACATTCGGCCGACATGCGATCGCAAAATCCCATTCATTTTGCGATCGCATGTCGGTCAAATGTAAGATCGGGAGAAGCGGTTCTGGCAGGATCGAAGGAACATTGGGTGAGCGCTCGGTCGGGTAAGTAAAATCTTATAGATGTATGGGCACCTTAAGCTGTAGCAAACAGTGGCAGATACTGTAGCAATGGTTAGAGCTAGCAACATATTATCCAATAAAAATAAATATATAGTTTCAAGGGAGAAAATTATATTATTATTATTCTCTCATTTTACCAAGCACTGTCCCATTTGTAAATGGGATTCCAAAACTATACCACATATTCGAAATGAGGCCTCACCAGTGCTTTGTAAAGAGGGAAAATAATATTTTACCCAATGAATCCATACCCCTCTTTATATAAAACAATATCTTGCTAGCTGTAGCCATGGCTAGAGCTTAAATTTAGCAACAGTAATTGTACATCATTTGGAGTTTCCAACGCTCTACATAATAGCTACATAGCCAGGAGGTTTTTATAAGAATATATTCCACTGCACCTCCCCAATGAAAGGCCAGAACCTTAAAGTATGTATTATACAAGGGATAATACGCTACCTTTAGTCTAATATAAGGATTTTACAACACTTTGGAGTTCCCTGCCCAGCGGCCTAGTGCTTCTATATATGGTTAGAGAACTGCTCAGTGGCGTAATATCCTTATATTATACTGTAAGGGGCAAGTTATCCCTTATATATAAATAGAATTGTGTACATGCACACATTCTAGAGTGCAAATAGTTGCCAATTAATATAATACACATGCATAATATAAGACAAGGGCATATCTTGGTTGCTTACAGGTTGCTTATATGCTTTATTAATTTGGCTTGAAAAAGCCAAATTACAGTTATTTCTGTTTCTTCTTCTTTTCTTCTTCTGCTTTTTTGGACTGTATCCCCTCCCACAGTTTTTAAGCTAGAGACGTGCGGGGCATATAGGAGAAGTGTGCTTTCTTCTAACTAAGGAATCCGCGGAAGCGTTACGGTGTTATCGGCGAATTTCCGGACATTTTTTCCCATAGACTATAATGGTAACAATCCTCAAATGTAAATATTTCAAAACAGTTTGTTTCATGGTCATAAATACAAATGGTGATACACCCAACCCCCCACACAGACCCAGGTACACCCACCTACTAACCTACCTTTCCATTCCCATGGAAGCCATATTTAAAGGGTAACTAAAGTCAAAAAATGAATTTAGATTTATCCTCAATAAAAGATAGTTTTATGGTTGTAAACACAAAAAAAGACATACCCCCTCAACCAGACCCAGGTACACACACCTACTGATCTACATATCCATTACTGTGGCAGCCATACTTAAAGGGTAACTAAAGTCAAAAAAGCTAGTTTTGATCAATAATCAAAAAGTTTGTTTTTTTAACCCCATCATTGGCATTATTGAGTTTTAAAATCTGCAGCACAAACACACAAATCCCCTTCCAAAATGCGTCCTTTCAAGCCAAATTTAAAGTTTATACTTAAACTTTCCCTTTCTAGTTTCCATTATAATGCTGCTTTAAAAGCCTGCACTTCTCTATAGTATAAGCAATTATTTCAATAATAACAGGCAAATTATTTTAAGCCCAGCTAACCACTTTAACGTTTCCTTTTTTATAGCTGGGTCTACCAGTATTCAAATCAACATCAGTCCCACTTTGCAACTTCCTCTCCGTCTCTGTCATGACTTTAACCACTTTGAGCAGGACAAAGAGTTCTACAGACAGGGTAATTAATAATTACTATAATGATCTGACTAACCTCATTCCTGATAATGCAGCCAGTTACTGCAGGAACTGTCAAACAGTCAGAAAGAACAAAGGATCAAAATCTTTCTAACCCTGTTTCTAAATAAAGTTTATTTACAAAACCGGTTTACGGAAAATGTGTCATTAAATCAGAAAAACATGTTTTTCCCATTTAAGTGGCACTAGCATGTGGTGCATTGGGGCTAACTCAATTAAATTCTATAGGCCTTGGGTTTACAGGATACTGTTGTCCTGCATCCATCCTTGGGTAAGGCTCCAGAGCCATGTAGGGTTGAAGCCCAAATGTTTGTATATTGTCCGGTTAATTTAAAGAGCAGTGGTAATGCTGGGTACACATGGTAAGATTTTTTGGGGCCGACTGACTGATATTTCTGTGTATTGATTGATCAGGTCAACCAATGATGGGACCTGCTGGTAAATCACGGCCAATCATGTGGTCTTCAATGGGACTGTATGGTCAATTGTTTATTTTTTTTTCTGCAACTGACATTACTTCCTCCCAGATGACCACTCGATTGTTGTAAACTACGAAAATCTTACCATGTGTACCCAGGCTAAAGGTGGCCATACTCACGGTATGAGTATCGGTTGGGTGTACAGCCATACACAGTACGATTGGAGTGTGTATGGCCGTACAGGCGACTGATCCCCATGCCGACCAATGGATGTTTTCTGTCTCTCCCTTCCATCCATAATGCCGGCTACGGTCCTTCATCGACACTCCGGGAACAGCCCCTACACACTGCCGATAATGGGTAAATCCTGTCGTTTACCCATTATTGTTAGTGTGTTCGGGCACCTTAAGAAACAAGTACTTGTCTGGTGCAGACCTGGCAGCAGGATTTATCATTCCAACAAATTAGCATGACACAGTTCATTTGAATTCATGGAAGTTACCATATCTCCTTTAATTATCAGCTTTTAATTGTTTTAGTAGCAGTGTCTATTCAGGTATGTTAGCAGTGTACCCTGTAGAAAGTCTATCTCTATGTATTATCATGGCCCCCTCCTTTAGGATTAACTCCTGTATCCCTGACGGGATTACAAGTCTGCTCTTCACCCACCCATTCAGTGGCCCTATTAATGAATTCAATAAGGCTGGGTACACACCAGCCTATATTTTCAGGCGACCAACCGACTCACGGCACTTTGAGTTGGTCGGACGAAAATATCGGCTGGTGTGGGGCGGCCAGCCACGACCGGCCTCGATCATTTGTTTGTCCGGATCAGACGAACGAATGATCGGACGTGTCGGAAAATTACGATCAATCGTGCGGTTCCCTATGGGAATGCTCGATCGAGTATTTGCATTTTTGGCCGCTGGCGAATTTGCCGCAACAGACGGAAATTTGTCCCGGCCAAGCGCTCGCTCGGGACAAATTGTCCCTCAGTGTGTACCCAGCCTTAGTCCCACAGTAATAATACATTTGCAGAAGAGTTTACCTTTTTTCTCTTTTTGTATTTTTGGCTATTTGATCAATAACCCATGTGCTGATAGATAAAAATATGTTTATTTTCTGTAAACTGGTAATTACCCAGAGAAGCCAAACAGTGATATTCAGTTGTGTTTAGATTTTTTTTAGTTGAAAATACAATAAACCATGGCAGATTTACAGTTTTGTAATTGTGCAACCTGTAGCTTTGTGTGTGTTATCAGAATGGAATGCAAAGGTATTTGGACGAAGTCCAATGCTTGTGATTGGATGGCTGTGTCCTGTACAGTAAAGGTTACAGAACTGTAAATGGGGGGGTCACTTTGAAGACAGATATTAGGTAGATAAGTTACATTTTCGTGTTTAGAACCTGAGGGTCATAGCACTTTATTATCGCTTTGTGATATCTCTCTCTCTCTCAGACGTGGAAGCCATTAAAATCTTTTTGACCAATTAACAGTCTACTCACTAAGGACGACAAATTACTGTCACTCTTACAGCAACAGGACAACAGAGAGTGAGCAGATCACCGTAGAAAATCATAAACCAAAAAAATACACAGATTACAAAAACAAATTGGTTCAATATCTCCCAGACCGAAAACAACCCGTGAACCTCAAATATATAACTGGGTAAGAGCTCTATTTTAAAGATATAATATGGCTTCTAATCGACACGTAATTTCACATAACGTAAAAGGCATAAACTCTCCCAACAAACGTACTATGGCATTACAATTTTACCAAAAACCTAAGCCAGATATTCTTCTCCTCCAGGAAAACCATTCCCCATTCTTCCCCCATCTATTGGGGGAAGAAATTTACTACTCACTATTTCGCATCTGCCCCTAATAAAACACGTGGAGAATTTTGATTAGCAAAATATATCTTTTGCGGAAGGCTCATGCACCCAAGTCCCACAGGGCCGCTACATATTTCTGAAAGGATACATTCACTCAACCAAAGTAACTTTAATGAAAGTATATGCCTCAAATCAACAACAACAGCAATTCCTACAAACACTAAATAATAAACTAACAGAAAACTCTTTCGGCCCAATAATAATAGCCGGGGACTTTAACAATAGCTTAAATCCCAAAATAGATAAATCTCTTGTCCCATATTCTTCCCTCGAGTCATCACCACCCAAACACTCCTACAGGCACCCTACATTACTACCCCCCATAAAATCACATCGCAATTCGCAAAGTTTTATCAAAAAACTATACAACGGACACTCCACACCTTCAACATCCCACTTACCTCAATCCATAGATGCCTTCTTCACTCTACCCACTATATCAGATAACCAAAAAGCAACACTGCAAGCCCCAGTTTTAACTGAAGAATTTAACATTGCACTTAAAAGTTTCCCCTCTAGGAAATCCCCAGGACCAGACGCATTTACAACACACTACTATAAAATATTCCGTGACAACTTAACTCCACATTTTATTAACCTATCCAACAAAGTCATGACAGGAACAGAAAGTTTTCAGACAGAAATGTTAGAAGCAAGCATTATTGTTATCCCAAACCCCAATAGAGACACGACCCAACCTACAAACTACAGACCCATATCTCTTATAAATACAGATATAAAAATTTACGCTAAAATCCTCGCCAACAGATTATATAACATCCTCCCGCAACGCATACACTGTGACTAGACTGGCTTCATACCCGGACGCGACACTACAGACAATATAAGAAAAGTCATAAACCTCATGCATATAGGAAAAGCAAAACAAACCCAAACCCTTTTCTTATCGCTGGATGTAGAAAAAGTGTTTGACAGAGTTGATTGGACATACTTACAGAGAATACGACTTCCCCAACCACTGTATCCAAGCAATACCCTGTATGTATAACAATCCCACAGCACAGGTACATAACATGGGATACCCATCAGAAACCATACAAATCCACAATGGCACAAGACAGTGATGCCCCCTTTCACCCCTATTATTTGCCCTATGCATATAACCATTGGCAGCCACAATAAGAGCATCACCAAACAAGAGGGATACAATATGAGAAAACAGAACACAAAGTCACACTGTTCACAGACGACACACTACATACTATATAACGCAACCACTCACTTCACTCCAAACCACTGCTCAACATTTTAGAGAACTTTGAGATAAACACGATAAACATACCACAAAATCTAAGTGATACTCTCACACAACATTTCAAATTCAAAATAGCAAAAACCTCTTTCAAATACCTTGGAATACAACTGAGTCATGACACCACCACTTTGTTTCGAAACAATTACACAACTATGTTGCGATACCTAATTAAACTATTAGATACCTGGTCCTCCTACGCACTATCCCTAATCGGAAGAATCAACGCCATCAAGATGACCCTCCTCCCAAAAATATTATTCCTATTTAGAGCACTCCCCATTACCCATCACAAGAAAGATTTAGAAATACTGCAAAAGGTAATAAATAAATTTACATGGCAAAACAAATGCCCCAGAATAAAAGCTGAATACTTAGCCAGACACAAAGAAAAAGACAGATTCAGACCCATCTTATATCAAAACTACAAAGCATCTAGATTATCACAACTAACCCAATGGATACAAGGAACAGAAACCACAGGATGGGTCAAACTAGAAAATGAATTCCTAGCCTCCCTAGCTGGATCCCACCAAACATTAGAAATAGGTATCTACAAAATCTCCACACGAAACTAACTTCCCTCTTCTCTAACACCATTATTCTATAACTCTAACTTTCCACTAGGTATGGAGGACACTTTTATAAATAAATGGCAGAAAAAAGGGATACATAGACTGTATGATATCAAAGAGCAAACAGGAGGGATTTTACCATGGGAGGCAATAAAGACCAAACTCAAACTCTAATGGCTGGTTTCAATATATGCAAATAAGACAATATACACTCTCACTAATTCCACTGAAATATGAAACCACCCCCATGAAATTGGAACTAATGTTACTGACCCCACGGGGGGGAAGAATATCGAATCTCTACAAAATTCTTGGGCATGACAAACAGCCTATAAAAATAAAGCTTATACAAAAATGGGATGAGAGACTTCAAAATACCCTAGAGGATGCCCAATGGACCACTACGTTCCAGAATTCAAACAAATGCAAACAAATGTGATAGCCAAGGGAAAGTCATACAAAATCCTTTTTGACTGGTACAAAACACACTGTTCATATCGTCTCTCAACCCACAATTCCCCAACACCTGCTTTCGAGGCTGCAACACTGTAGCAGACCAGCTGCATTGCTGGTGAATTTGCCCTGAGGTCAAGAAACTTTGGAAACATTGTGAGGTCCCATTGTCAGATGTTTTTTCTAAACCAATAGAGCTCTCCCCATTTACAGCATTATTCAATCTACCTAACACAGATTTAGATAAACTAGCAATTCGACATGTAGTCTGTTAGCAGGAACCTGGAAACGTCCAAGTCCTAATAAAGAAACACTAATAAAACGAATCTGGTGGATCCGTGATAATGCGTACTTAGCACATAGCTTAAGGCTGAGTGCACACGAAGGGACTATTTGTCCCGACCGAGCGCTCGCTACAAGTAAGCACTCAGCCAGGACAAATGTCCGCCGGTCGCAGCAAACTCGTTCGAGGCCGAAAATGTGAACGATCAATCGTGCGGTCCCGTAGCAAATTCAGGAACTCATTGCCTTTTTCTGTGATGGCAGTTCCACTACACCAGTTAATGTCAGGGTAATTAAAGTCCCCCATAATGAGCACACTCCCCAAACTTGCAGCCCTTGCCAACTGCATATGAAGCTGACTCACTTCCTCTCTGCTAGCATTTGGCGGCTTATATACACCAACAATGACATTACCCCCTTTCCTGTTGCCTAATTCCATCCATATATTGCCTTCACTTTAACATCCGTATCGCCAGTTATCTCTTCTTTTAAATTTGGCTTTGATTCTTTTTTAAAATAAACACATACTCCTCCCCCTTTCCTTTTTTCTCTGTCCTGTCTAAACAAGGCATATCCTTGTAAATTTACAGCCCAGTCGTGAGAACTGTTCAACCACGTTTCTGCTATACCTATTACATCATACTTTTCATTCAATGCCATAATGTCCAATTCACCCATTTTGTCAGCCAGGCTTCTCGCATTTGCAAACATACATTTTAGATTATGATCCTGTAATTTATTCATACACTTTAATACACATGCCTCCCTATCCCTTATGCTAGCCACACCGCCCTTTCCGCCCGCCACTAGCCTATCTACACCCTGCTTTCCTCCTGGGCTATCTATCCCAGTGAGACTGCTAATACCCTCCCCCCCAAACCTAGTTTAAAATCTCCTCCAACTCTCTAGCCATCTTCTCCCCTAAAACAGCTGCACCGCCATCAGTGAGGTGCAACCCATCCCAACTAAAGAGCCTGTAGCCAACAGCAAAGTCTGCCCAGTTCTCAATAAACCCAAACACCACCCTCTTAGCCACACATTAATGCTCCTAAGCTCCCGCTGTCTCCCTGGCTTAGCACATGGCTGCGGTAGTATTTCTGAAAACATTAACCTGGAGGTCCTTGCTTTTAACTTGGCCCCTACCTCTCGGAAATCATGTTTAAGGACCACACCTCCTCCTCTAACTTTGTCTTAGGCACTAATGTGAACCAAGACCAATGGGTCACACCTGGCCCCACCCAATAATCTGTCTACACGATCCACCACATGCCAAACCCTAGCACCAGGCAGGCAACACACAGTTCGACATGTAGGGTCTTGGCTCCAGACTACCATCCTTATAATGGAGTTCCCTACCACTACCACCTTCCTAGCATTCCTGATCCTTAGTTCCTCCTCCCTTGTATTAGAGATGGTAGTGCCCTGGGTGCTCAAGGGACTAGTCCCCTCCATACATGCTAATTCCGAGGTGTCCTCCTCCACTTCATTACCTAAGACGGCAAATCTGTTGGGATGGGCAATCTGGGAAGAAGCCACCCTACCCTTCCGTCCCCCACTTCCCCTAGTAACCCTAACAAAACTACCTCCCCCCTCAACCTTCCCTGTCCCACTTCCACCCACCTCTATACTGGCCCCAGCCAGTGCCTGCTGACCCCCCAGATTTGCCAATCCCTGCAATGCTGCAAGCTGCCCCCTTAGACTCTCCACCTCAGCTTCCAAACGGGCAACCCACTTACACCTGACACAGACATAGATTCCCTGGAACATCTGCTCCAGGTTCCTATTCACTTGGCAGGATGCACATTGCATGGTACCAACAAAACTGTCCCTTCTCATCCACAACGCCAACACAGTGACTCACAAATCTTGTTTAATTGCCCTTCTTGTTTCAATGTCCTTCTTTTTCTATGTCCTTAAGAGAAAGGGTCCTTAAGAGAAAGGGACACTTTCACTCTAGTTTGTTTCACTCACAGGAAGCTTCCTTGATAGGTCAAATCACAGGTCCAACCAATGTGAATCCTATTTAACTAATAGGCCTCAGCCCCCACACCAATTAGTGCAAGAGCCAGGAAGAGAGGGAAAAAACAAAACACTTATTAACCCTTTCACAACCTGTTGGTGATTACAACAGGTGCAATACTAGAATATAGAAGTCCAGCGCACCCTTTTAACTGGAAGAAAGAAAGATTAATCTGCTTATTGCACACACAGTCCTTAACACGGCACAAACAATCCTTATTTTCAAACTTAGATCATGGTCCTTAAGAGCAAGGGACTTATACGTTTCACTCACAGGAAACTTCCTTTTGTTATGTCCAAAACCTAGTGTTCTTTAAAAGAATTCTCTCTTTAAGCGGGATATTCTGCAAGACTTTTAAATCAGCTTTGTTTAAAGAACTTTTGGGGGACTTATCTTGCACCTTAGGCAATTCCTTTCTATCCTCTGGTATTAAGTCTACAGTAGTTGGCTAGTCAGCAAAACAGTCTTTAAATTCATCTGCCGTTTTACAGACTTTGATATGGGTTTCTGCTTGGGGAAACTTGCTAAAAGAGGTTGCATCCCAATCAATGAGTTGCAGTTCTGAAATCAATCCAGAAATATTGGGAGGAGCAGAGAGAAGCTCCAGCTTAGTGGATACTGGTGAACAGCATTGACCAAGTGAGCCCTCCTTATTGTCATTGGGTTCTGAGACCTCCTTACTATAATCCTCTACATCTATAAGTGTTGGCCTTGCTGGTGCAAAATCTGAAAAATTGCTGAAGTGTGGATCTCCTTCTGGCTTTTGGTTCAGAGATTGCACCATCCTCTCTTGAATACAGTGATTTATGTTTTTCTGGTTTTATTTTCTGGATCATCAAAAGTGTTGGATTTTGGTTTGGGTTTTTTGCCTGAAAGAGAAAGTCATTGAATATTCCTAATTCATGAATAACAGAACAGCTACAGCCATCTTTATATGGCAGCCAACAGTCAGATTTTATATTACGTCTTGCTAATTAGATGCATTTACTTTGAAAGCACATGATATTCAGGGTGACCATGTCCCAGAGCAACAGATTACAATGATATTCAAACTTTATGAATTTTATTTTATCCTTTAAAGGGAAAGTTCATGGAAAATATCAATATTTTTAAATTCTTGGTTTGTATTATGCATACTTAGCTATTCTACATATTCTCTCCCATTTTGAAAAATCAGTTGATTTCATACCCTTTGCTGTTCCCTGCTGTTCACATTAGTGAGCTGACATTTCAGGTTCTGTAACGATCCTTCTTCTTCCCAGGATGCACCACTTCCTTGGAATGTTCAATAATAGTAATTTCTACTGATTGGCTGTTGGATGGGTCAAACACAAACATGCTCAGATCTCTACTGAGCAACTGAATCAACCCAGGCGCTGGGTCAAGGGCAAGACCATAACGGTCTTTATTAGGGGTCCTGCAAACAGGAAGTCAGTATTTCGGTTGCATTTATTTATACACAGACACAATGCTGAATGGGCAGGTTAAGGTCATTAGGATGGAAAAATACTGTTCTTTATAAATTTATTTGCACTGAATGTCCCCTTTAAGTATTAAACTTTCTCATGATAAAATAACAAGCATACAGATATCACATCTGGATGAGTTTTTAAAGGAATAGTTTGCTGCAATAGTGAACTATTCCTTTTCTACATTGATTGAAGCCCAGGAGGTTAAGAAGCTATGCCTTACCTCCCGTTCTTCAATCAATGTATGGATAGCCAGGAACCAAGCTCAGGATATCTTACCTTTCACGCAATCCAGCGGGGCCGCTCTGAAATTCCAGACCACTTCCTGCTTCTGTTCTGCTATAGCACGCATTATCGGGCATGCGCGTTATAGTGTAACAGAAGCAGGAAGCAGTCGGGAACTGTCAGAGCGGCCCAGCTGGATCATGCGAAAGGTAAGATTTTCTGAGCTTCGTTCCTGGCTATCCAAACATTGATTGAAGAACAGGAGGTAAGGCATAGCTCTTTAATCTCCTGGGCAATGTAGGAAAGGAATAGTTCACTTTTGCAGCAAACTATTCCTTTAAAAATAAAGAATATTGCAGGTTACTGGTATTGATACATAAAGTAGAGTTGATCCAGGGATATTGCCACAGTCAGGAAGGAAATTTCTCCCCTTCATACTGGGTTTTTTTTTTTTTTTGCCCTTCTCTGGATCAACTCTTAGGCAGGAAATGTGAGTATTGCTGAGTAGGTTGGACTGGATTGACAAATGTCTTTTCAATTGTTCTATTCAAGGGTGTATCAGAAGTACCAGACTTACAAAAGCTGCATCGTATCTCCAAGAGGAATCGTAGACAGGGGAGGGGATAAAGGGCTGGTGCAAGCTTTAAGATTCGTCTTTGGCCATACCGACTTCCTAGAATCTAATGTCCAATCACTTTCCAATAATATGGATGAAGTTATATTAAACATCTTCTGTTCTTACAGATATTGCAATATCCCAATATTTATAAAACCCCGGCTTTTTCTGAGAAAATTCTAAGCAGCATTTTGTTGTTTTTGGATGGCTGGACTTTCTTTAGAGCAGATAGGTCACTTGCTTATTGGTCGTCTATGTCTTTTCACCAATACAAACTGGTGTGGAGATTCACCTATTGTAACTTCTTTCTGTTCCATGGAATACTCAGTCTTATATTTCGGATGGGTTTACTTGCTCTTTTGGCTGTTGTAGTATATATTCCTCCTGATGCAATTGTAAAGATTGCGCTAAAGACACTTGGGGCCATATTTATAAACTTGCGTGCAAATTATCGATACTGCTTGTTATTGGTAAAGTATGACAGCAGCCGTAAATGTACGGCAGTAATCGTACATTAACGGCGAATGTTCGTTTATTATTATTATTGTGGATTTATATAGTGCCAACATCTTCCATAGCGCTTTACAATTACATGGATACATTCACATCAGGCCCTGCACCGAAGAGCTTGCAATCTAAGCACACTTATTTGATACATACAACCTATCAGTATGTATTTATGATTGTGGGGGAAACCGGAGTGCCCGGAGGAAACCCACACAAGCACAGTGAGAACATACAAACTCCTTGCAGATGTGTCCAAGGGTGGATTCAAACTCAGGACCTCAGTGCTGCAAGGTATCAGTGCTAACCACTGAGTACCATGCGGTAGTAGAACACTATTATTCTATTATTCAATTGCGGTTGTCGATTTATGATTGTTATTGTAGATTAAATTAACGATCGTGCAGGACACCCAGTAATTTTGCGATCTATCTGCTACAAACTGACACCGTTTTATTCTATAGCAGGGATATTGTCACACACACATGTAGTTTACACAGGCTGTCATGTATTATTATGCTTTCCATGGCTACTTTAAGATAAAATGAATGAAATCTCTCTGCATAGGAGCTGATTCTAAACTGTCTTTATTTGGTGTTTTTCCATATATTTAACCAGTTTGGAACTTTTTTCTTGAATAGTCAAATAGTTACTAAATACTAAACAATTTAAACAATAAACCCTGGTCTATAGTCTGTTATACAGTAAGACCCTTGTTGCTAGTCCGTTATATCTGTTATACGGTAAGACCCTGGTTGCAGTCCGTTATATATCCCTGTTATTTTTATACGGTAAGACCCGGTCTATAGTCCGTTATATCTGTTATACGTTAAGACCCTGGTTGCTTAGTCCCGTTATATCTGTTATACGGTAAGACCCTGGTCTATAGTCCGTTATATCTGTTAACGGTAGACCCTGGTTGCTAGTTCCGTTATATCTTTTATACGGTAGAACCCTGGTTGCTAGTCCTTTATATCTGTTATACGGTAAGACCCGGGTTGCTAGTCCGTTATATCTGTTATACGGTAAGACCCTGGTTGCTAGTCCGTTATATCTGTGATAGGGTAAGACCCTGGTTGCTAGTCCGTTATATCTGTTATACGGTAAGACCCTGGTTGCTAGTCCGTTATATCTGTTATATGGTAAGACCCTGGTTGCTAGTCCGTTATATCTGTGATAGGTAGACCCTGGTTGCTAGTCCGTTATATCTGTTATCGGTAAGACCCTGGTTGCTAGTCTGTATATCTGTTATACGGTAAGACCCTGGTTCTAGTCCGTTATATCTGTTATACGGTAAGACCCTGGTTGCTAGTCCGTTATATCTGTTATACGGTAAGACCCTGGTTGCTAGTCCGTTATATCTGTTATATGGTAAGACCCTGGTTGCTAGTCCGTTATATCTGTGATAGGGTAAGACCCTGGTCTATAGTCCGTTATATCTGTTATACGGTAAGACCCTGGTTGCTAGTCCGTTATATCTGTTATATGGTAAGATCCTGGTTGCTAGTCCGTTATATCTGTGATAGGGTAAGACCCTGGTCTATAGTCCGTTATATCTGTTATACGGTAAGACCCTGGTTGCTAGTCCGTTATATCTGTTATACGGTAAGACCCTGGTCTATAGTCCGTTATATCTGTTATATGGTAAGACCCTGGTTGCTAGTTCGTTATATCTGTTATACGGTAAGACCCTGGTTGCTAGTCCGTTATATCTGTTATACGGTAAGACCCTGGTTGCTAGTCCGTTATATCTGTTATACGGTAAGATCCTGGTTGCTAGTCCGTTATATCTGTTATACGGTAAGACCCTGGTCTATAGTCTTTATATCTGTTATACGGTAAGACCCTGGTTGCTAGTCCATTATATCTGTTATACGGTAAGACCCTGGTTGCTAGTCCTTATATCTGTTATACGGTAAGACCCTGGTTGCTAGTCCGTTATATCTGTTATACGGTAAGACCGTGGTTGCTAGTCCGTTATACTGTTATATGGTAAGACCCTGGTCTATAGTCCGTTATTTTTGTTATACGGTAAGACCCTGGTCTATAGTCCGTTATATCTGTTATATGGTAAGACCCTGGTTGCTAGTCCGTTATATCTGTTATACGGTAAGTCCCTGGTCTATAGTCCGTTATATCTGTTATACGGTAAGACCCCGGTCTATAGTCCGTTATATCTGTTATACGGTATTACCCTGGTTGCTAGTCCATTATATCTGTTATACAGTAAGATCCTGGTTGCTAGTCTGTTATATCTGTTATAAGGTAAGACCCTGGTCTATACTCCGTTATATCTGTTATACGGTAAGACCCTGGTCTGTAGTCCATTAAATCTGTTATTCGGTAACATGAATGAATGGGTAGCTCAGTTGGTGTTTGTACCTGTGTCAGGTAGGGGGTTAAAAAAAATAAATTTTTTGATGATTGGTCAAAATTTATTTTTTTGACTACAGTTAGCCTTTAAGTACGGCTGCCACGGAAATGGAAGGGTAGGTCAGTATGTGTGTGCACCTGTGTCAGATTGGGGGTTAAAAAAAACAAACTCTTTTTTTTGATGATTGGTCAAAATTTGTTTTTTGACTATAGTTACCCTTTAAGTATGGCTGCCATGAAAATGGAAGAGTAGGTCAGTAGGTGTGTGTACCTGGGTCAGGTTGGGGATTAAAAAACAAACATGTTTGATTATTTATCAAAATTTCTTTTTGACTGTATATACCCTTTAGTATAGTATTTGAGGTTGAATAAAGACATACGTCCATCCAGTCCAAACCATATAGCAATACCCTCATTACCTGCCTAAATGTTGATCCAGAGGAAGACAAACCCCCCCTCCCACCAAATTTATGAAGGGGAGAAAAATTCCTTGGAAATTTCCCTGGATCAACTCATACTTTATGTATCAATACCAGTAACTTTTCTTGTTTGCAGAAACTCATCCAGTTTTTTTTTTAAACTGACTAAAGGAACCTGCCATCACCATGTCCACTGGAAGACAGTTCCATAGTTTTACCGTTCTCACAGTGAAAAACCCTATCCAAACTTAAAGAGTAAACTTCTTTTCTTCAAGTCTTAAGGGATGTTTGCGTGTCCTCTGACATATTCTATTGGTGAACAATGCCCCAAAGTTTATTGTATTGCCCTTTAATGTAATTATACACAGAAATCATGCAAGCGTCTTTTCTCTAGTGTACATATTTGTAACTATGTTCAAGCTCTCCCAATCCCCTTATTAATTTAGTTGCTCTTCTCTGAACCCTTTCCATTTCCAAGATGTCCTTTTTGTACACAGGATTCCAAAATTGCACTGCATATTCCAAATGAGGCCTTACCAATGCTTTGTAAAGAGGGAGAATTACATTTTCCTCCCTTGAATCCATACCTCTCCTTATACAAGACAATACCATGCTGGCTCTGGCTGTTGCTGTCTGGCACTGCTTGCTACCTTTAAGTTTGTTAACCAACAAAACTCCAAGATCCTTTTCCAACAGGGATTCACTTAACACAGAGCCATTTATAGTATAAGCAGCACAAGGATTTTTAAGTCCAAAATGCATCGCATTACAATCATCAACATTGAATCTCATCTGCCACTTAGCAGACCAATGTGACAATCACCTAGATCCACCTGCAACTATTGCACATCCTCTGAAGCTTTAAATGGTCGACAAAGTTTTATGTCATAAGCAAACACAGAAACCTTGCTTAAGTATGGCTGCCACAGAAATGGATAAGTAGATAGGTAGGTGTGTGTACCTGTGTCAGTTTGGGGGTTAAAAAAACATACCGTTTTAATGATTAGTCAAATTTTTTTTGACTATAGTTACCCTCTAAGTATGGCTGTCACGGAAATGGGAGGGTAGGTGTGTGTACCTATGTGAGGTTGGGGTATGTCTTTTTTGTGTTAAGAACCATAAAACTAACTTTTATTGAGGATATATCAAAAATAGTTTTTTGACTTTATTTACCCTTTAAGTATGGCTGCCACAGGAATAGAAGGGTAGGTCAGTAGGTGTGTGTGAGGTTGGGGGTATGTGTTTTTGCATGTATGACCATATAACTAACTTTTATTGATGATTGATCAAGAATCAAGTTTTTTGACTAAAGTTACCCTTTAAGTATGGCAATGGGAACTGAAAGGTAGGTCAGTAGGTGGGTGTACCTGTGTCTTTGTGGGGGTTGGGGGTATCAGTGTTAATGCTTATGACCACAAAATAAACTGTTTTGAAATATCCACATTTGAGGATTGTTACCATTATATTCTATGAGAAAAAATGTCCCGAAATTCACCGATAACACCGTAATGCTTCTGCGGATTCCTTAGCTAGAAGATAGCACACTTCTCCTATATGCCCCGCACGTCTGTACCGAATTTTATGCCTCTAGCTCAAAAACTGTTGGAGGAGATACAGTCCAAAAAAGCGGAATAATAAAACAGAAGAAGAAATAGAAAGAACAGTAAATAGCCAAATTAATAAAAGTTTGCTTTAAAATGACAGCCGCAACCAGGAAGGGGAGTGGCTATCAGCAGTAGGAGTGGCGAGGGACCAGGTCAGGTAATGAATTACTGGGGCATCTCTGAAACTTAAAATAAATTATGGATGAATAGATATGTGGGAGGTGCCTTGACACAGCAATGAAATCTCTGCCCTGAGCTTACAATCTTAAGTGGGGGTAACACAACCATACAAAATTCTGTCTGACCGACCGAACATGAAATATCCGTATCGGATAAATGGACGAAAGGATGTGTCGGAAAACCACGGCCGATCATGCAGCCCTCTATGAACTACATGCCCGGTCATGGCTAACTGTTGGACGTGCCTCATTTGCCACGACCGTCATACCTTCCTCCTTGCCGATCGGTTGGAAGCCTTGAACGGTTGGTCAGGAGGAAGGATTGGAACATGTGTACCCAGCATAAAGAATAACTATACTGTAAAAATGAACTATTTAAACATGGAAAGTACCTGGGGCAGGGAGGTTGGATTGATTATTCCTACCTCACAATATCATTTTGTTGAGAAGGTACAGCACATACAGTTTTCATTTGCCAGGTTAGTCCTGGACTATTCATGTATTATAGATAGTGCTGAAGCCAGAAGTAAGACTGGCAGACTCAGTTTTCTTTGGGCCGGTGCTTCTCACAGAAACAATATTGGGAGGTAGGGATAACCATCCCTATATTATTGAATAACTTTATATTAAACTGTATTTTAAATAAACCTTATACACACGATAGTTATCTACAACCTTACCGTATATATAGATGGCTGAACTTCCTAAAATCTGTTCTGATTTCTAATTTTCAGAATTTTTCTGAAATGGACCCAATAAAGTTAAGGGAGAGAAAAAAATCTGAAAAGTTAAAATAAAGATAAAATAATAGAGATGGTTACTTATGTACATGGCTCTGGGACCTGAGAATGGTCTGGGCAACACTGAAAAATATCCAAGTTCATTTACACACATGCTACTTTAGAGCTTCCGCATTCCACATTCAATAATTTGGGGCTTCACGACTTGGTAAACCTCCCATATATAGAATGGAGGGTTAACAAATTCTGCATTTCTCCCATAGAATCAAGGGCCCCAGGGGGTTGGCACTGGTAAAAATGGTGGTTGGAGGATTTTAGGTCATGTGGCTAAATCATTTGTACATATTTCGAATCTCGAATTGGAAAATCCTCAATCGTTTCCATAAATTTGATAAACTATGAAAATCAAATCCCTAATTCTGAAATCTCAGCTGTTCATTTGCTAAAAAAGTTCAGTGAGTATGGAAAACTCCAAAAGTTTGTTTCAGATCTGAAATCCGATTCGGAACCAGGTTCGGGTTTGAGTTCCAGTCCATTTCTATTGTATAGTTAAAGGTACATTTGTGCTTTTTCCTTGAAGCAGAGAAGAGTGTAATCCTGTCTTGCTATGTGCACAGAGCACTATTCTGTACATGCTTTTATAGAAGGGAGTATATAGGGAGATTCAAGTAAACTTCCAAACTTTTAAACTCCATACACTCATAAGAGCTTAAATCAAAACACTTTCAGGGAAATGTAATTAAATTTCTTATAGTTAAAAATGGTGCTAATTTTGCCCCAACCAATTAGATGTTATGTACAATTTGAAAGCTACATCTGATTGGTTGGGGCAAAATTGCACCATTTTTAATATAAGCAAAGGAATAAACACCATGCACATCAGTCTAAATGTCTGTGTATTATTTATTGTTGCATACACAGAGTACACCAAAGTGTAACGTTTCGGTACGTGAGCTGTACCTTCTTCAGACAAACAAGAAGGTACAGCTCACGTACCTTGATTGTCTGAAGAAGGTACAGCTCACGTACCGAAACATTACACTTTGGTGTACTCTGTGTATGCAACAATAAATAATACACAGACATTTAAGACTGATGTGCATGGTGTTTATTCCTTTGCTGATTCACAACCTGCAACCAGGGTCTGCCATTGCACTCAGCACGAACTCCACCTATATCCACATAGGTGTGTGCAGGATTACCTCTGTTGTTTTTAATAATAAGAACTTTTATTACATTTCCCTGTTAAGGTAACAATCAATATGTAGATAGTCCAACATAGTCAAAGGATAACTCCACCCCAAAATAAGGGCACATTAGCGTGCATGCGTGCTGTAATTTAAGTGAAACCGGAAACAGTCGGGATCTGTCAATGTAGCCAGCGGTGGATCAAGCGCAAGGTAAATTTATTAACCTTCATTCCTGGCCTCGGTAAAATTGATTGAAGAACAGGAGGTAAGGCATAGTTGTCTAGCATGCAGTTGCTATATAGTTACAAATTAAAAAAAAATATTTGAAATACTGTTCATGTTTGCAAATAAGCAAAAATAACAAAAAAATAAATATAAAATGTTAAGAGAAGATAAGGCAGCAATTCAGCACCCTGGGTTGCTGTAGTATTAGCAAAAGGTATCACTCTAGCACACCTGTATGGGCAAGATTGTGTAGGTGCAATCCCCTAAATACCCTCTATCCTAGGGTAAGCAAAGTCCAAACAAAGAAGATGAGGGGAGCACACTACTTGCAAATAATACACACCTTTATTGTGCAAAGAACATACCTATAGAACTATACCTGAGGAAGGGGGCTAGTCCTCCTGAAACGTTGTTTAATGTTCTTTGCACAATAAAGGTGTGTATTATTTGCAAGTAGTGTGCTCCCCTCATCGACTCTTCTAGTTAAGCAGGAGTAGAAGTCACCGTATTACACAGACAGGTTCCTACTTTTCCTGTTTACTGATTGGACTTCACTGACTTTCATCAGGCTGTGCAGAAGAACCATAAGGAGCAGAGGAGAAATGTAAGATTTTTTTTAACATTACACAGTGGGCCACAGTGGGGCAAATTTTAGCTGGGTGGTGGAATGTCCTTTAAGCTGAATTGCAATTCTGGGGGGATGAGTATCTACTGAGGTCTGCTCCTGGACTGTAGGTCCTGGTGACACATGGGAGTATGCAGCTTCTTATGGAGATATTTCCAAGAACCGGGCTGGTGAGGCACCAAAAGACTAAAGGTTCGTACACACATAAACGATTTTTCAGCATAACCTTAAAGGTCATCTGTAAAGAAAAATAGGTTATTTTAAATTGACATAACTGGAAACTATAATTCTTCCCAACCACCACTGTATCATTTTTTTTGTTGATCTGCCCCCAAGTTCTTTAGATATCCAATCTAAAACTTCTTGTATTTCAGCTGTCCAATCAAGTTCCTTGCTCTCAAAAACTATTCTTCTGTGAGCAGTTTTACTGTAGCTGGAAGGGTGAGAGTTTTGAACAGTTGGAATGCTGTGTGCAGGCTTGACAGTAAATGGCTGTGTAGACTGTGATAAGTGAATCTCTGTTGGAAAAAGATTGTGAGTTCTAGTACTAATAGACTTAAGGTGCCATACATCTATAACATTTTTACTTACCCCAACCGAGCGCTCACACGATGTTCGCGATGCTGCCGGAACCGCTTCTCCCGATCTTACATTAGGCGACATGCGATCGCAAAATCCCATTCATTTTGCGATCGCATGTGGTCAAATGTAAGATCAGTCGAGAAGCGGTTCTGGCGGATACGAAGGAACATTGGTGAGCGCCGGTGGGGTAGTAAAATCTATAGATGTATGGGCACCTTAAGCTGTAGCAAACAGGGGCAGATACTGTAGCATGGTTAGAGCTAGCAACTATTATACAATAAAAAATAAAATATAGTTTCAAGGGAGAAAATTATATTATTATTACTCTCTCATTGTACCAAGCACTGTCCCATTTGTAAATGGGATTCCAAACTATACCCACATATTCGAATGAGGCCTCACCAGTGCTTTGTAAAGAGGAAAATAATATTTTTTACCCAATGAATCCATACCCTCTTTATATAAAACAATATCTTGCTAGCTGTAGCCCATGGCTAGAGCTTAAATTAGCAACAGTAATTGTACATCATTTGGAGTTTCCAACGCTCTACATAATAGCTACATAGCAGGAGGTTTTATAAGAATATATTCCACTGCACTCCCCAATGAAAGGCCAGAACCTTAAAGTATGATTATACAAGGATAATACGCAACCTTTAGTCTTATAAAGGATTTTACAACACTTTGGAGTTCCCTGCCCAGCGGCCTAGTGCTTATATATATGGTTAGAGACTGTCAGTGGCGTAATATCCTTTATTATAACTGTAAGGGGCAAGTTATCCCTTATATAAAAAGAATTGTGTACATGCACACATTCTAGAGTGCAAATAGTTGCCAATTAATATAATACACATGCAAATATTAAGACAAGGGCTATCTTGTTTGCTTACAGGTTGCTTATATGCTTTATGTAATTTGGCTTGAAAAAGCCAAATTACAGTTATTTCTGTTTTCTTCTTTTTCTTCTTCTGCTTTTTTGGACCGTATCTCCCTCCCACAGTTTTTTAGCTAGAACGGTACAGACGTGCGGGGCATATAGGAGGGTGCATCTTCTAGCTAAGGAATCCGCGAAGCGTTACGGTGTTATCCGGCGAATTTCAGGAACTTTTTTCCCATAGACTATAATGGTAACCAATCCTCAAATGTAAATATTTCAAAACAGTTTGTTTCATGGTCATAAAATAAAAATGTGATTACCCCGGAACCCCCCACACAGACCACAGGTGCACCCACCTACTGACCTACCTTTCCTTCCATGGAAGCCATATTTAAAGGGTAAAACTAAAGTAAAAAAAACTAATTTAGATTATCCTCAATAAAAGATAGTTTAGGTTTTGTAAACACAAAAAAAGACATACCCCCTCACCACAGACCCAGGTACACAACCTACTGATCTACATATCCATTACTGTGGCAGCCATACTTAAAGGGTAACTAAAGTCAAAAAAGCTAGTTTTGATCAATAATCAAAAAGTTTGTTTTTTTAACCCCTTCATTGGCATATTGAGTTTTAAAATCTGCAGCACAAACACACAAATCCCCTTCCAAAAGCGTCTTTTCAAGCCAAATTTAAAGTTTATACTTAAACTTTTTCCTTTCTAGTTTCCATTATAATGCTGCTTTAAAAGCCTGCACTTCTCTATAGTATAAGCAATTATTCAATAAAACAGGCAAATTATTTTAAGCCCAGCTACCACTTTAACGTTTCCTTTTTTATAGCTGGGTCTACCAGTATTCAAATCAACATCAGCCCCACTTTGCAACTTCCTCTCCGTCCTCTGTCATGACTTTAACCACTTTGAGCAGGGACAAGAGTTACAGACAGGGTTAATTAATAATTACTATAATGATCTGACTAACCTCATTCCTGATAATGCAGGCCAGTTACTGCAGGAACTGTCAAACATCAAAAGAACAAAGGATCAAAATCTTTCTAACCCTGTTTCTAAATAAGTTTATTTACAAAACCGGTTAACGGAAATGTGTCATTAAATAGAAAAAACATGTTTTCCCATTTAAGTGGCACTAGCATGTTGGTGCATTGGGGCTAACTCAATTAAATTCTACGGCCTTGGGTTTCCAGGTAATGTTGTCCTGCATCCATCTTGGGTAAAGCTCCGAGCCATGTAGGGTTGAAGCCAAATGTTTGTATATTGTCCGGTTATTTAAGAGCAGTGGTAATGCTGGGTACCATGGTAAGATTTTTTGGGGCCGACTGGACTGATATTTTCTGTGTATTGATTGATCAGGTCAACCAATGATGGGACCTGCTGGTAAATCACGGCCAATCATGTGGTCTTCAATGGGACTGTATGGTCAATTGTTTATTTTTTTTTTCTGCAAACTGACATTACTTTCCTCCCAGATGACCACTCGATTGTTGTAAACTACGAAAATCTTACCATGTGTACCCAGGCTAAAGTTGGCCATACTCACGGTTGAGTATCGGTTGGGGTACAGCCATAACAGTACGATTGGAGTGTGTATGGCCGTACAGGCGACTGATCCCCATGCCGACAATGGATGTTTTCTGTCTCTCCCTTCCATCCAGCAATGCCGGCTACGGTCCTTCATCGACATTCCGGGAACAGCCCCTACACACTGCCGATAATGGGTTAAATCCTGTCGTTTACCCATTATTGTTAGTGTGTTCGGGCACCTTAAAAACAAGTACTTTGTCTGGTGCAGACCCATGGCAGCAGGATTTATCATTCCAACAAATTAGCATGACACAGTTCATTTGAATTCATGGAGTTACCATATCTCCTTAATTATCAGCTTTTAATTGTTTTAGTAGCAGGTCTATTCGGATGTTGCAGTGACCCTGTAGAAGTCTATCTCTATGTATTATCATGGCCCCCTCTTTAGATTAACTCCTGTATCCCTGACGGGATACAAGTCTGCTCTTCACCCACCCATTCAGTGGCCCTATTAATGATTCAATAGGCTGGGTACACACCAGCCTATTTTTCGGGCGACCAACCGACTCACGGCACTTTCAGTTGGTCGGACGAAATATCGGCTGGTGTGGGGCGGCCGGCCACGACCGGCCTCGATCATGTTTGTCGGATCAGACGAACGAATGATCGGACGTGTTGGAAATTACGATCGATCGTGCGGTTCCCTATGGGAAATGCTCGATCGAGTATTTGCATTTTTGGCGCTGGCGAATTTGCCGCAACAGACGGAAATTTGTCCCGGCCAAGCGCTCGCTCGGGACAAATTGTCCCTCAGTGTGTACCCAGCCTTAGTCCCACAGTATAATAATTTGCAGAAGAGTTTACCTTTTTTTCTCCCATTTTTGGCTATTTGATCAATAACCATGTGCTATAGATAAAAATATGTGTTTATTTCGTAAACTGGTATTACCAAGAAGCCAAACAGTGATATTCAGTTGTGTTTAGATTTTTTTTTAGTTGAAAAATACAATAAACCATGGCAGATTTACAGTTTTGTAATTGTGCAACCTGTAGCTTTGTGTGTGTTATCAGAATGGAATGCAAAGGTATTGGACGAAGTCCAATGCTTGTGATTGGATGGCTGTGTCCTGTACAGTAAAGGTACAGAACTGTAAATGGGGGGGTCACTTTGAAGACAGATATTAGGATATAAGTTACATTTTCGTGTTTAGAACCTGAGGGTCAAGCACTTTATTATCGCTTTGTGATATTCTCTCTCTCTCAGACGTGGAAGCCATTAAAATCTTTTTGACCAATTAACAGTCTACTCACTAAGGACGACAAATTACTGTCACTCTTACAGCAAAACAGGACAACAGAGAGTGAGCAGATCACCGTAGAAAATTATAAACCACAAAAAATACACAGATTACAAAAACAAATTGGTTCAATATCTCCCAGACCGAAAACAACCCGTGAACCTCAAATATATTAACTGGGTAAGAGCTCTATTTTAAAGATATAAATGGCTTCTAATCGACACGTAATTTCACATAACGTAAAAGGCATAACTCTCCCAACAAACGTACTATGGCATTACAATTTTACCAAAAACCTAAGCCAGATATTCTTCTCCTCCAGGAAACCATTCCCCATTCTTCCCCCATCTATTGGGGGAAGAAATTTACTACCCACTATTTCGCATCTGCCACTAATAAAACACGTGGAGAATTTTGATAGCAAAATAATCTTTTGCGGAAGGCTCATGCACCCAAGTCCCACAGGGCCGCTACATATTTCTGAAAGGATACATTCACTCAACCAAAGTAACTTTAATGAAAGTATATGCCTCAAATCAACAACAACAGCAATTTCTACAAACACTAAATAATAAACTAACAGAAAACTCTTTCGGCCCAATAATAATAGCCGGGGACTTTAACATAGCTTAAATCCCAAATAGATAAATCTCTTGTCCCATATTCTTCCCTGGAGTCATCACCACGAAAACACTCCTACAGGCACCCTACATTACTACCCCCCATAAAATCACATCGCAATTCGCAAAGTTTTATCAAAAAACTATACAACGGAACTCACACCCCTCACATCCCACTTACCTCAATCCATAGATGCCTTCTTCACTCTCACCCACTATATCAGATAACCAAAAAGCAACACTGCAAGCCCAGTTTTTAACTGAAGATTTAACATTGCACTTAAAAGTTTCCCCTCAGGAAATCCCCAGGACCAGACGCATTACAACACACTACTATAAAATATTCCGTGACAACTTAACTCCACATTTATTAACCTATCCAACAAAGTCATGACAGGAACAGAAGTTTTCATCAGACAGAAATGTTAGAAGCAAGCATTATTGTTATCCCAAACCCCAATAGAGACACGACCCAACCTACAACTACAGACCATATCTCTTATAAATACAGATATAAAAATTTACGCTAAAATCCTCGCCAACAGATTATATAACATCCCCCCGCAACGCATACACGTGACTAGACTGGCTTCATACCCGCGGACACTACAGACAAATATAGAAAAGTCTAAAACCTCATGCATATAGGAAAAGCAAAACAAAAACCCAAACCCTTTTCTTATCGCTGATGTAGAAAGTGTTTGACAGAGTTGATTGGACATACTTACAGAGAATACAACTTCCCCAACACTGTATCAAGCAAACCCTGTATGTTATAACAATCCCACAGCACAGGTACATAACATGGGATACCCATCAGAAACCATACAAATCCACAATGGCACAAGACAGTGATGCCCCTTTCACCCCTATTATTTGCCCTATGCATATAACCATTGGCAGCCACAATAAGGGCATCACCAGACAAGAGGGATACAATATGAGAAAACAGAACACAAAGTCACAATGTTCACAGACGACACACTACATACATATAACGCAACCACTCACTTCACTCCAAACCACTGCTCAACATTTTAGAGAACTTTGAGATAACACGATAAACATACCACAAAATCTAAGTGATACTCTCACACAACATTTCAAATTCAAAATAGCAAAAACCCTCTTTCAAATACCTGGAATACAACTGAGTCATGACCACCACCACTTAGTTTCGAAACAATTACAAACTATGTTGCGATACCTAATTAAAACTATAGATACCTGGTCCTCCTACGCACTATCCCTAATCGGAAGAATCAACGCCATCAAGATGACCCTCCTCCCAAAATTTATTCCTATTTAGAGCACTCCCCATTACCCATCACAAGAAAGATTTAGAAATACTGCAAAAGGTAATGAATACATTTTCAGGCAAAACAAAAGCCCCAGATATAAAAGCTGAAACTTAGCAGACACAAGAAAAAGCAGATTCAGACCATCTTATATCAAAACTACAAAGCATCTAGATTATCACAACTAACCAATGGATACAAGGAACAGAAACCACAGATGGGTCAACTGAAAATGATTCCTAGCCCCCTACACTCCTCATAAGCTGGATCCCACCAAACATTAGAAATAGGTATCTACAAAATCTCCACACGAAACTAACTTGCCTTCTCTAACACCATTATTCTATAACTCTAACTTTCCACTAGGTATGGAGGACACTTTATAAATAAATGGCAGAAAAAAGGGATACATAGACGTATGATATCAAAGAGCAACAGGAGGGATTTTTACCATGGGAGGCAATAAAGACCAAACTCAAACTCTAATGGCTGGTTCAATATATGCAAATAAGACAATATACCCTCTACATAATTCCACTGAAATATGAAACCACCCCATGAAATTGGAACTAATGTTACTGACCCACGGGGGGAAGAATATCGAATCTCTACAAATTCTTGGGCAAGACAAACAGCCTATAAAAAAAAAGCTATACAAAAATGGGATGAGACTTCAAAATACCCTAGAGGATGCCCAATGGACCACTACGTCCAGAATTCAAACAAATGCAAACAAATGTGATAGCCCAGGGAAAGTCATACAAAATCCTTTTGACTGTACAAAACACACTGTTCATATCGTCTCTCAACCCACAACCCCAACACCTGCTCGAGGCTGCAGAACTGTAGCAGACAGACAGCTGCATTGCTGTGGATTTGCCCTGAGGTCAAGAAACTTGGAAACATGTGAGGCCCCATTGTCAGATGTTTTTCTAAACAATAGATCTCCCCATTACAGCATTATTCAACTACCTAACACAGATTAGATAAACTAGCAATTCGACATGTAGTCTGTTAGCAGGAACCTGGAAACGTCCAAGTCCTATAAGAAACACTAATAAACGAATCGTGGATCCGTGATAATCAGTACTTAGCACATAGTTAAGGCTGATGCACACGAAGGGACTATTTCCGACTGAGCGCTCCCTACAAGTAAGCGTCAGCCAGACAAATGCCGTCAGGTCGCAGCAAACTCGTGCGAGGCCGAAATGGAACGATCAATGGTGCGTCCCGTAGCAATTCAGGAACTCATTGCCTTTTTCGTGATGGCAAGTTCCTACACAATTAATGTCAGGGTATTAAAGTCCCCCAAATGGCACACTCCCCAAACTTGCAAGCCCTGCCAACTGAATATGAAGCTGACTCTCTGCAGCATTTGGCGGCTTATATACACCAACAATGACATTACCCCCTATCCTGTTTGCCTAATTCCATCCATATATTGCCTCACTTAAACATCCATATAGCCAGTATCTCTTTTTTAAATTTGGCTTCGATCTTTTTAAAATAAACACATACTCCAGCCAGTCGTGAGAACTTTCAACCACGTTCTGCGATCCTATTACTCATACTTTTCATCAATGCCATAATGTCCAATTCACCCATTTTGTCAGCCAGGCTTCTCGCATTTGCAAACATACATTTTAGATTATGGATCCTGTTTTATTCATACACTTTAATACACATGCCTTGCAGGAACAAAAGGAAAGTAGCTGAGGTTCGCACTCCCAAACATCCAGAATATTTTATTTAAAACCACACATATTCACGTCAACGTGAATATGTGTGGTAAGGAAGAACCTACAGAGGCGTCTGCACCCACAGTTGGTAGAGTGCAACTCCCCCATTGTTTATCATACTTTAATACACTGCCCCTCCTATCCCCTATGCTAGCCACACGCCCTTCCGCCGCCATGCCTATCTACACCCTGCTTTCCCTTTTGGGCTATCTATCCCAGTGAGACTGCTAATACCCTCCCCCCCAAACCTAGTTTAAAATCTCCTCCAACTCTCTAGCCATCTTCTCCATAAACAGCTGCACCGCCATCAGTGAGGTGCAACCCATCCGAACTAAGAGCCTGTAGCCAACAGCAAAGTCGCCCAGTCATAAACCCAAACCCTCTTTCTACACCACCCTCTTAGCCCACACATTAATGCTCCTAAGCTCCCGCTGTTCCCTGGCTTAGCAAATGGCTGCGGTAGTATTTCTGAAACATTAACCTGGAGGTCCTGCTTTTAACTTGGCCCCTACCTCTCGGAAATCGTTTAAGGACCACACCTCCTCTCACTTTGTCTTAGGCACCAATGTGAACCAAGACCGATGGGTCACAAACTGGCCCACCCAATAATCTGTCTGCACGATCACACATGCCAAACCCTAGCACAGGCAGGCAACACACAGTTCAACATGTAGGGTCTTGGCTCCAGACTACCTCCTTATAAGGAGTTCCCTACCCTACCACCTTCCTAGCATTCCTGATCTAGTTCCTCCTCCCTTGTATTAGAGATGGTAGTCCCCTGGGTGCTCAAGGGACTATTCCCCTCCATTCATGCTAATTCCGAGGTGTCTCCTCCACTTCATTACCTAAGACGGCAAATCTGTTGGGATGGGCAATCTGGGAAGAAGCCACCCTACCCTTCCGTCCCCCACTTCCTAGAACCCTAAACAAACTAACTCCCCCCTCACCTTCCCTGTCCCACTTCCCCCACTCATATGGCCCCAGCCAGTGCCTGCTGACCCCCCAGATTTGCCAATCCTGCAATGCTGCAAGCTGCCCCCTTAGACTCTCCACCTCAGCTTCCAAAGGGCAACCACATTACACCTGACACAGACTAGATTCCCTGGAACATCGCTCCAGGTTCCTATACACTTGGCAGGATGACATTGCATGGTACCAACAAAACTGTCCCTTCTCATCCACAACGCCAACACACGTGACTCACAAATCTTGTTAATTGCCCTTCTTGTTTCAATGTCTTCTTTTTCTATGTCCTTAAGAGAAAGGGTCCTTAAGAGAAAGGGACACTTTCACTCAGTTTGTTTCACTCACAGGAAACTTCCTTTTTTAGGTCTAATCACAGGTCCAACCAAGTGAATCTATTTAACTAATAGGCCCCCAGCCCCACACCAATTAGTGAAGAGCCAAGAAGGAAGAGAGGGAAAAAACAAAACACTTATTAACCCTTTCACAACCTGTGGTGATACAACAGGTGCAATACTAGAATTAGAAGTCCAGCGACCCTTTTACTGAGAAAGAAAGATTAATCTGCTTATTGCACAACACAGTCCTTAACACGGCAAAAACAATCCTTATTTTCAAATAGATCATGGTCCTTAAGAGCAAGGGACTATACGTTTCACTACAGGAAACTTCCTTTGTTGTCCAAAACCTAGTGTTCTTTAAAAGAATTCTCTCTTTAAGGGGAGATTCTGCAAGACTTTTACATCAGCTTTTTTTTAAAGAACTTTGGGGGACTTATCTTGCACCTTAGGCAATTCTTTCTATCCTCTGGTATAAGTCTACAGTAGTGGCTAGTCAGCAAAACAGTCTTTAAATTCATCTGCCGTTTTACAGACTTTGATAGGGTTTTGCTTGGGGAAATTGCTAAAAGAGGTTGCATCCCAATCAATGAGTTGCAGTTCTGAAATCAATCCAGAATGGGGGAGCAGAGAGAAGCTCAGCTTAGTGGATACTGGCGAACAGACATTGACCAAGTGAGCCCTCCTTATTGTCATTGGGTTGAGACCTCCTACTATAATCCTCTAACTATAAGTGTTGGCCTTGCTGGTGCAAATCTGAAATTGCTGAAGTGTGGATCTCCTTCTGGCTTTGGTTCAGAGATTGCACCATCCTCTCTTGAATACAGTGATTTATGTTTTTCTGGTTTTATTTTCTGGATCATCAAAAGTGTTGGGTTTGGTTTGGGTTTTTTGCCTGAAAGAGAAAGTCATTGAATATTCCTAATTCATGAATAACAGCCATCTTTATATGGCAGCCAACAGTCAGATTTTATATTACGTCTTGCTAATTAGATGCATTTACTTTGAAAGCACATGTATATCAGGGTGACCATGTCCCAGAGCAACAGATTACAATGATATTCAAACTTTATGAATTTTATTTTATCCTTTAAAGGGAAGTTCATGGAAAATATTCAATATTTTAAATTCTTGGTTTGTATTATGCATACTTAGCTATTCTACATTCTCTCCCATTTGAAAAATCAGTGATTCATACCCTTTGCTGTTCCCTGCTGTTCACATTAGTGAGCTGACATTTCAGGTTCGTAACGATCTTCTTCTTCCAGGATGCACCACTTCCTTGGAATGTTCAATAATAGTAATTCTACTGATGGCTGTTGGATGGGTCAAACACAAACATGCTCAGATCTCTACGAGCAACTGAATCAACCAGGCGCTGGGTCAAGGGCAAGACCATAACGGTCTTTATTAGGGGTCCTGCAACAGGAAGTCAGTATTTCGGTTGCATTTATTTATACACAGACACAATGCTGAATGGGCAGGTTAGGTCATTAGGATGGAAAATACTGTTCTTTATAAATTTATTTGCACTGAGTCCCCTTTAAGTATTAAACTTTATCTCATGATAAAATAACAAGCATACAGATATCACATCTGGATGAGTTTTTAAAGGAATAGTTTGCTGGCAATAGTGAACTATTCCTTTTCTACATTGATTGAAGCCCAGGAGGTTAAGAAGCTATGCCTACCTCCCGTTCTTCAATCAATGTATGGATAGCCAGGAACCAAGCTCAGGATATCTTACCTTTCACGCAATCCAGCGGGGCCGCCGCTGAAATTCCAGACCACTTCCTGCTTCTGTTCTGCTATAGCACGATTATCGGGCATGCGCGTTATAGTGTAACAGAAGCAGGAAGCAGTCGGGAACTGTCAGAGCGGCCCGCTGGATCATGCGAAAGGTAAGATTTCTGAGCTCGTTCCTGGTATCCAAACATTGATTGAAGAACAGGAGGTAAGGCATAGCTCTTTAATCTCCGGGCAATGTAGGAAAGGAATAGTTCACTTTTGCAGCAAATATTCCTTTAAAAATAAAGATATTGCAGGTTACTGGATTGATACATAAATAGAGTTGATCCAGGGATATTGCCACAGTCAGGAGGAAATTTCTCCTCTTTTTTTGCCCTTCTCTGGATCAACTCTTAGGCAGGAAAATGAGTATTGCTGAGTAGGTTGGAGGATTGACAAAGTCTTTTCAATTGTTCTATTCAAGGGTGTATTCAGAAGTACCAGACTTACAAAAGCTGCATCGTATCTCCAAGGGAATCGTAGACAGGGGAGGGGAAAAGGGCTGGTGCAAGCTTTAAGATTCGTCTTTGGCATACCGACTTCCTAGAATCTAATGTCCAATCACTTTCCAATAATATGGATGAAGTAATATTAACAATTCTGTTCTTACAGATATTGCAATATCCCAATATTTATAAAACCCCGGCTTTTTCTGAGAGAAATTAAGCAGCATTGTTGTTTTTGGATGGCTGGACTTTCTTTAGAGCAGATAGGTCACTTGCTTATTGTCGAGTGGTCGTCTATGTCTTTTCACCAATACAAACTGGTGTGGAGATTCACCTATTGTAACTTCTTTCTGTTCCATGGAATACTCAGTCATATATTCGGATGGTTTACTGCTCTTTTGGCTGTTGTAGATATATTCCTCCTGATTCAATTGTAAAGATTGCGCTAAAGACACTGGGGCCATATTTATAAACTTGCGTGCAATTATCGATACTGCTTGTTATTGGTAAAGTATGACAGCAGCCGTAAATGTACGGCAGTAATCGTACATTAACGGCGAATGTTCGTTTATATTATTATTGTGGTTTATATAGTGCCAACATCTTCATAGCGCTTTACAATAATGTATACATTCACATCAGGCCCTGCACCGAAGCTTCAATCTAAGCACATTATTTGATACATACAACCTATCAGTATGTCTTTATGATTGTGGGGGGAAACCGGAGTGCCCGGAGGAAACCCACGCAACCACGTGAGAACATACAAACTCCTTGCAGATTTGTCAAGGGTGGATTCCAAACTCAGGACCTCAGTGCTGCAAGGTATCAGTGCTAACCACTGAATACCATGCGGTAGTAGAAACTATTATTCTATGGACCTAAATTACAATTGCGGTTGTCGATTTATGATTGTTATGTAGTAAGTTTTAAATTAACGATCGTGCAGGGCACCCAGTAATTTTGCGATCTATCGCTACAAACTGACACCGTTTTATTCTATAGCAGGGGATATTGTCACACACACATGTAGTTTACACAGGCTGTCATGTATTATTATGCTTTCCATGGCTACTTAAGATAAAATAATGAATGAAATCTCTCTGCATAGGAGCTGATTCTAAACTGTCTTTATTTGGTGTTTTTCCAATATTTAACCAGTTTGGAATTTTTTCTTGAATAGTCAAATAGTTACTTTTAAACAATTTAAAACAATAAACCCTGGTCTATAGTCTGTTATACGGTAAGACCCTTGTTGCTAGTCCGTTATATCTGTTATACGGTAAGACCCTGGTTGCTATTCGTTATATTACTGTTATACGGTAAGACCCTGGTTGCTAGTCCGTTATATCTGTTATATGGTAAGACCCTGGTTGCTAGTCCGTTTATCTGTTATGGTAAGACCCTGGTTGCTAGTCCGTTATATCTGTTATGGTAAGACCCTGGTTGCTATTCCGTTATATCGTTATACGGTAAGACCCTTGTTGCTAGTCGTTATATCTGTATACGGTAAGACCCTGGTTTGATAGTCCGTTATATTCTGTTATACGGTAAGACCCTGGATTGCTCAGTCGTCTATATCTGTTATAGTAGACTGGTCTATAGTCTACTATCGTTATGGTAAGACCCTGGTTGACTAGTCGTTAATCTGTTATACGAAGACCCTGGTTGCTAGTCCGTTATCTGTTATACGGTAAGACCCTGGTTGCTAGTCCGTTATATCTGTTATACGGTAAGACCTGGTTGCTAGTCCGTTATATCTGTTAACGGAGAACCCTGGTCTATAGTCTGTATATCTGTTATACGGTAAGACCCTGGTTGCTAGTCCGTATATCTGTTATACGGTAAGACCCTGGTTTAGTCTGTTATATCTGTTATATGTAAGACCCTGGTGCTAGTCCATTTATCTGTTATACGGTAAGACCCTGGTTGTAGTCATTATATCTGTTATACGGTAAGACCCTGGTTGCTAGTCCGTTATATCTGTTATACGGTAAGACCGTGGTTGCTAGTCCGTTATACTGTTATATGGTAAGCCCTGGTCTATAGTCCGTCGTTATTTTGTTATACGGTAAGACCCTGGTCTATAGTCCGTTATATCTGTTATATGGTAAGACCCTGGTTGCTAGTCCGTTATATCTGTTATACGTAAGACGGTGCTGTCCGTTATACTGTTATACGGTAGACCCCGGTCTATAGTCCGTTATATCTGTTATACGGTATTAAACCTGGTTGCTAGTCCATTATATCTGTTATACAGTAAGATCCTGGTTGCTAGTTGTTATATCTGTTATAAGGTAGTAAGACCCTGGTCTATACTCCGTTATATCTGTTATACGGTATAGACCCTGGTCTGTAGTCCATTAAATCTGTTATTCGATAACATGAATGAATGGGTAGCTCAGTTGGTGTTTGCCTGTGTCAGGTAGGGGGTTAAAAAAAAATAAATTTTTTGATGATTGGTCAAAATTAATTTTTGACTACAGTTAGCTTTAAGTACGGCTGCCACGGAAATGGAAGGGTAGGTCAGTATGTGTGTGCACCTGTGTCAGATTGGGGGTTAAAAAAAACAAACTCTTTTTTTGATGATTGGTCAAAATTTGTTTTTGACTATAGTTACCTTTAAGTATGGCTGCCATTAAAATGGAAGAAGAGTAGGTCAGTAGGTGTGTGTACGGGTCAGGTTGGGGATTAAAAAACAAACATGTTGATTATTTATCAAAATTTCTTTTTGACTGTATATACCCTTTAGTATAGTATTTTGAGGTTGAATAAAGACATACGTCCATCCAGTCCAAACCATATAGCAATATCCTTATTACCTGCCTAAATGTTGATCCAGAGGAAGACAAACCCCCCCTCCCACCAAATTTGAAGGGGAGAAAAATCCTTGGAAATTCCCGGATCAACTCATACTTATGTATCAATACCAGTAACTTGCAACATTTCTTGTTTGCAGAAAACTCATCCAGTTTTTTTTTTAAACTGACTAAAGGAACTGCCATCACCATGTCCACTGGAAGACAGTTCCATAGTTACGTTCTCACAGTGAAAAACCTTTCCAGCTTAAAGAGTAAACTTCTTTCTTCAAGTCTTAAGGGATGTTGTGTGTCCTCTGACATATTCTATTGGTGAACAAGCCCAAAGTTTATTGTATGCCCTTTAATGTAATTATACACAGAAATCATGCAAGCGTCTTTTCTTCAGTGTACTATTTGTAACTATGTTCAAGCTCTCCAATCCCCTTATTAATTTAGTTGCTCTTCTCTGAACCTTTCCATTTCCAAGATGTCCTTTTTGTACACAGGATTCCAAATTGCACTGCATTTCCAAATGAGGCCTTACCAATGCTTTGTAAAGAGGGAGAATAACATTTTCCTCCCTTGAATCCATACCTCTCTTTATACAAGACAATACCATGCTGGCTCTGTTGTGCTGTCTGGCACTGCTTGCTACCTTTAAGTTTGTTAACCAACAAAACCCCAAGATCCTTTTCCAACAGAGATTCACTTAACACAGAGCCATTTAAGTATAAGCAGCACAAGGATTTTTAAGTCCAAAATGCATCGCATTAATCATCAACATTGAATCTCATCTGCCATTTGCAGACCAATGTGACAATCACCTAGATCCACCTGCAACTATTGCACATCCTCTGAAGCTTTAATGGTCGACAAAGTTTTTGTCATAAGCAAACACAGAAACCTTGCTTAAGTATGGCGCCACAGAAATGGATAAGTAGATAGTAGGTGTGTGTGTACCTGTGTCAGTTGGGGGTTAAAAAAACATACCGTTTTAATGATTAGTAAATTTTTTTTGACTATAGTACCCTCTAAGTATGGCTGTCACGAGGAAATGGGAGGGTAGGTGTGTGTACCTATGTGAGGTTGGGGTATGTCTTTTTTGTGTTAGAACCATAAAACTAACTTTATTGAGGATATATCAAAAATAGTTTTTTGACTTTATTTACCCTTTAAGTATGGCTGCACAGGAATAGAAGGGTAGGTCAGTAGGTGTGTGTGAGTTGGGGGTATGTGTTTTTGCATGTATGACCATATAACTAAATTTTATTGATGATTGATCAAGAATCAAGTTTTTTGACTAAAGTTACCCTTTAAGTATGGCAATGGGAACTGAAAGGTAGGTCAGTAGGTGGGTGTACCTGTGTCTTTGTGGGGTTGGGGGTATCAGTGTTAATGCTATGACCACAAAATAAACTGTTTTGAAATATCCACATTGAGGATTGTTACCATTATATTCTATGAGAAAAATGTCCCGAAATTCACCGATAACCCGTAATGCTTCTGCGGGATTCCTTAGCTAGAAGATAGCACACTTCTCCTATATGCCCCCACGTCTGTACCGTTTTATGCCTCTAGCTCAAAAACTGTTGGAGGAGATACAGTCCAAAAAAAGCGGAATAATAAAACAGAAGAAGAAATAGAAAGAACAGTAAATAGCCAAATTAATAAAAGTTGCTTTAAAATGACAGCCGCAACCAGGAAGGGGAGTGGCTATCAGCAGAGGAGTGGCGAGGGACCAGGTCAGGTAATGAATACTGGGGATCTCTGAAACTTAAAATAAATTATGGATGAATAGATATGTGGGAGGTGCCTTGACACAGCAATGAAATCTCTGCCCTGAGCTTACAATCTAAAGCTGGGTACACACCATACAATAATTCTGTCTGAACGACCGAAACACGAAATATCCGTATCGGATAAATGGACGAAAGGATGTGTCGGAAAACCACGGCCGATCATGCAGCCCTCTATGAATACATGCCCGGTCATGGCTAACTGTTGGACGTGTCATTTGCCACGACCGTCATACCTTCCTTTGCGATCGGTTGGAAGCCTTTAACGGTTGGTCAGGAGGAAGGATTGGAACATGTGTACCCAGCATAAAGAATAACTATACTGTAAAAATGAACTATTTAAACATGGAAAGTACCTGGGCAGGGAGGTTGGATTGATTATTCCTACCCTACAATATCATTTTGTTGAGAAGGTACAGCACATACAGTTTTCATTTGCCAGGTTAGTCCTGGACTATTCATGTATTATAGATAGTGCTGAAGCCAGAAGTAAGACTGGCAGACTCAGTTTTCTTTGGGCCGGTGGTCTCCACAGAAACAAATTGGGAGGGTAGGGATAACCATCCCTATATATTGAATAAATTTATATTTAAACTGTATTTTAATAAACCTTATACACACGATAGTTTTCTACAACCTTACCGTATATATAAGATGGTGAACTTCCTAAAATCTGTTCTGATTTCTAATTTTCAGAATTTTTCTGAAATTGGACCCAATAAAGTTAAGGGAGAGCAAAAAAATCTGAAAAGTTAAAATAAAGATAAAATAGAGATGGTTACTTTCTGTACATGGCTCTGGGACCTGAGAAATGGTCTGGGCAACACTGAAAAATATCCATAAGTTCATTTACACACATGCTACTTTAGAGCTTCCGCATTCCACATTCAATATTTGGGCTTCACGACTTGGTAAACCTCCATATATAGAAGGAGGGTTAACAAATTCGCATTTCTCCATAGAATCAAGGGCCCAGGGGTTGGCACTGGTAAAAATGGTGGTTGGGAGGATTTTAGGTCATGTGGCTAAATCATTTGTACAAATTTCAAATCTCGAATGGAAAATCCTCAATCGTTTCCATAAATTTGATAAACTATGAAAATCAAATCCCTAATTCTGAAATTCTCAGCTGTTCATTTGCTAAAAAAGTTCAGTGAGTATGGAAAACTCCAAAAGTTTGTTTCAGATCTGTAAAATCCGATTCGGAACCAGGTTCGGGTTTGAGTTCCAGTCCATTTCTATTGTATAGTTAAAGGTACATTTGTGCTTTTTCCTTGACTGCAGAGTAAAGAGTGTAATCCTGTCTTGCTATGTGCACGAGCACTATTCTGTACATGCTTTTATAGAAGGGAGTATATATAGGGAGATTCAAGTAAACTTCCAAACTTTTAAACTCCATACACTCATAAGAGCTTAAATCAAAACACTTTCAGGGAAATGTAATTAAATTTCTTATGTTAAAAATGGTGCTAATTTTGCCCCAACCAATTAGATGTTATGTACAATTTGAAAGCTACATCTGATTGGTTGGGGCAAAATTGCACCATTTTAATAAAAGCAAAGGAATAAACACCATGCACATCAGTCTTAAATGTCTGTGTATTATTTATTGTTGCATACACAGAGTACACAAAGTGTAATGTTCGGTACGTGAGCGTACCTTCTTCAGACAATCAAGGTAAGTGAGCTGTACCTTCTTGTTGTCTGAAGAAGGTACAGCTCACGTACCGAAACGTTACACTTTGGGTACTCTGTGTATGCAACAATAAATAATACACAGACATTTAAGACTGATGTGGCATGGGTGTTATTCCTTTGCTGATTCACCCTGCAACCAGGGGCTGCCATTGCACTCAGCACGAATCTACCTATATCCACATAGTGTGTGCAGGATTACCTCTGTTTGTTAATAATAAGAACTTTTATTACATTTCCCTGTTAAGGTAACAATCAATATGTAGATAGTCCAACATAGTAAAGGATAACTCCACCCCAAAATAAGGGCACATTAGCGTGCATGCGTGCTGTAATTTAAGTGAAACCGGAAACAGTCGGGATCTGTCAATGTAGCCAGCGGTGGTGGATCAAGCGCAAGGTAAATTTATTAACCTTCATTCCTGGCCTCGGTAAAATTGATTGAAGAAACGGAGGTAAGGCATAGTTGTCTAGCATGCAGTGCTATTAGTTACAAATTAAAAAAAAAATATTGAAATACTGTTCATGTTTGCAAATAAGCAAAAATAACAAAAAAATAAATATAAAATGTTAAGAGAAGATAAGGCAGCAATTCAGCACCCGGGTTGCTGTAGTATTAGCAAAAGGTATCACTCTAGCCACACCTGTATGGGCAGATTGTGTAGGTGCAATCCCCTAAATACCCTCTATCCTAGGGTAAGCAAAGTCCAAACAAAGAAGATGAGGGGAGCACACTACTTGCAAATAATACACACCTTTATTGTGCAAAGAACATACCTATAGAACTATACCTGAGGAAGGGGGCTAGTCCTCCTGAAACGTTGTTTTTAATGTTCTTGCACAATAAAGGTGTGTATTATTTGCAAGTAGTGTGCTCCCACTCATCTTCTTGTTGGACGTTGACGTTGCTGTAGTATTCCATTAAAAGTTTTGCGTTTCTGGTGCAGAACTGCGGGTTTCCAAATCTGCGGATCTGGAATTTTTTTGAAGGGTGGAAACTTGTAGAATTTCTTCGAAATTCTGTGTTGAAAAGGTGAAATCTGTGTCCAAAAGCCGAAAATGAATGTCGGTAATTTTCAATCTTTTGTACAGGAAGCACTATAATTAATTGCTAAATTTATGGCATTGCTTGCACTGTGCTATTTCCCAAAGTCTTTGGAAATGTCGCAGGCAATGCAAAATGAGTGAAAAAAAAAACCCTAGCTAATGCAATATTACATTGGTTAGCATGGTTAGCATATTGCCTCTCCTTGATAGTAAATGGCCAACATTACTATTCTACATGTATTCTACTTACTAAATCTGTGCAATCCAATTTCCTTATTCTGAACTTGACAGAAGTGCAGAGCGGCACATTGGGAAAAGTAATTTCCCCTTATAAAGTCCAAATGGGAAATACCAGGGAGATGTAATAAAAGTTCTTATAATTAAAAATGGTGCAAACTTTGCCCAAACCAATCAGATCTTATTTACCATTTGAAAGCTAACATCTGATTGGTTGGGGCAAAATTAGCACCATTTTTAACAATAAAAGAACTTTTATTCCATCTCCCTGCAAATGTTCCTGACCATTGTCCTATAAATGAATAATTCCATAGAATAACTAGAAAGGGAAAGTTTAAGTATAAACTTTGAATTTGGCTTGAAGGGCTGCATTTTGGAAGGGAATATGTGTGTTTGCTGCAGATTTTAAAACTCAATAATGGGAATGATGGGTTTGTAGTGAATGCTTGTTTAGGACAAAAAAAAACTTTTGTGTGTACCCAGCCCAAAGTGGTGCTAATTTTGATCCAATCAATCAGAAAGCTAACATCTGATTGGTTAGGGCAAAATTAGCACCATTTTCAATGATAAGAACTTTTATTGAATCTCTCTGTATCTTTTTGATGATTGTTCAAAATTTATTTTTTGACTTTAGTTACCGTATGTCTGCCACAGTAATGTATAAGTAGATCAGTAGGTGTGTGTACCTGTGTCGGGTTGGGGGTTAAAAAAACAAACTTTTTTGATGATTGGTCAAATTTTGTTTTTTACTTTAGTTACCCTTTAAGTATGGCTGCAACATTAATGGAGGGGTAGGTCAGTAGGTGTATGTAACTGTGCCACATGGGGGTTAAAAAAACAAACCTTTTTTTATTATTAATCAAAATTAATTTTTTTGACTTTAGTTACCCTTTAAGTATGGCTGCCACAGTAATGGATAAGTAGATTAGTAGGTGTGTGTACCTGGTTGAGGGGGTATGTCTTTTTGTGTTTATAACCATAAAACTATCTTTTATTGAGGATAAATCTAAATTAGTTTTTTTGACTTTAGTTACCCTTTAAATATGGCTTCCATGGAAATGGAAAGGTAGGTTAGTAGGTGGTGTACCTGTGTCTGTGTGGGGGTTTGGGGGTATCACCATTTGTATTTATGACCATGAAACAAACTGTTTTGAAATATCCACATTTGAGGATTGTTACCATTATAGTCTATGGGAAAAAATGTCTGGAAATTCGCCGATAACGCCGTAACGCTTCCGCGGATTCCTTAGCTAGAAGACAGCACACTTCTCCTATATGCCCCGCACGTCTGTACCGAATTTCACGTCTCTAGCTCAAAAACTGTGGGAGGAGATATGGTCCAAAAAGCGGAAGAATAAAACGGAAGAAGAAGAAGAAATAGAAAGAACAGTAATTTGGCTTTTTCAAGCCAAATTAATAAATCTTTCTGGTATTTTCTACTCTCCATACAGTCACTGTGCCACTTTTTACTTGTTTTGGCCAATGTTGTATTTTCTTTGTGCAGAATAAAACAAAATGAGCTCACACCTCCATAATGATATTTGTGGTTCGGTTTTTTCTTTTCCCACAGCCAAACTATCCACCTGCTTGGAACAACTCTTAATCAAAACAAATACTGGAAATATCTGCACTTTTCTTGCTTCTTCAGCAAAATAAATCAAATTTTATAGCAAATTCAGTCTATAACATTTACTATATCCCACACTTAGCTGTAGAAAGTGATGCTGATCCTCTACCTCCTTTGTAAAATATAAGGATATTAAAAGTCATTATGACCATATAAAAGTACGAGGCCACATTATACAAATTCTAATATTAATTTTAAGGGGTCCAAAAATGACTTTAGGTAAACTGATAGGTATTGCTCTCCTGGGAGTTTTTGCAATTTATTGTCTTTGTTTATTTTGCATAGTTTTGAAGATATTTACATTTTTGTGTGTGATATGGCAGCAGCATCACCAGGTCCCCTGCACTTCCTGCTTCCTGCTCTGAAACCATGTCAGTCAATCTGCCCTGTGTCTCCTCCTCCCCTTTGCAGCTCCCCTGGTCCCTCCCACTCATGGACCACATGGTCCCTCCAGTTGCAAGCCCCCCTTGGCCCACTCGTGGGTGCATAAGCCCCGCCCACTTGTGGGTGCACAAGCCCCGCCCACTTGTGGGTGCACAAGCCCCACCCACTCATGGGTGCATAAGAAAAAAAAATTTCAGCAGACCACATCTTAAGTCACCATCTTTCCGCAGATTTCAAGGGGAAATCTGCTTAAAGATCGGCGGCTCAAGGTGGGGAATTTCGAGTGGTTCTTTCGATTGAAATGCCGATCGTTGCACGCGATCAGAAATCCGATTGGAGGAAAATCTTCCCGTTTATGGTTAGCTTAAATGTGCGTGTAAACTATATGAAACATTATTTTGTTTGGTTAATATTCATTTTTGATTGTTTCCACATCATTTGGAAGTGAATTCGCAAAGTCCCCTGATCTTTACATACCTTCATTCAATTCTCCGCCTGCAATGTCCCGGCCCTCTGCTTGCATGAAACGGAAATCCTCTTTACATAAGGTAAGTAACAGCTGCCCAACCCCCGTAATATTTCTAAAAAAAAAATGCTTTGATAGTTACTTACAGATCCTATAGATAGTTACTTACAGTTCGGAGATCCGCCCGGTCAGTCGGGCAACGATTCCCGACTGAACGGCTGTTTCGGCCGATAAAGGGCCCATACACAGGCCGATTATCAGCCAAAACGAACATTCGTACATCAGCCAAAGCGATCACACGTGTGTACGAACATTAAGAATGCAGCAATAAGGTATGGTAGGGAAATCAGGTAGGAGATAGAATATAGTAAAGTGAAAATAATTTGCCCTAGATCATCATTATAGTCAAAGGGGGCAAAAAAAAAGCTTTATTCCTGTTGGTTAGGATGGGGGAATTCTGCCCAAGCAAGAAAGTCCTTGATTTAAAAATGAAAAGTTACTCTTACTGCTTGAGGACCAATGTATGAACATGCTCTATGGTATCTGGTAAGCAATTTTTAGGTGTATGTACAATATAAATGATTTTGTTTCCACCTTTTTGTTTCATTCCAATGTTTGGTTTATAAACAGAATTTATTTTAGAGGGGAATCTAAATAAAATCTTTTAGTAGAGATGAAACTACCACGGGAGCAGCCACTGTTACCACAGAAAGGAACTTGTGCTTTGAATTCTTACTCTTCCTCCTATTCACGTTGCCCCATGATTTCTAGTTAAACACCTGCATATTCCTGAGGGTTCAGAACTTGGAACTCTGCTAATAGGTACTCAATGGAATTTATCTAGAGAGCAATGACCATTGTATCATTGTTGACTGAATAGTAAGAGCATGTTCCCCTAGTAGGGTGCACTAGAAGCACATTTGGCAGTCAAAGCAAAATAAATTTAAATGAAAAGTCTGTAAAAGAAAAGGTTTTCCTATGTTGTTCCTGGCTTCCGCATACTTGACCAACGCCCTTGTGTCAATGCCAGAAATGAAAACAGCATGGCGATTCTCCTTATGCGGTAAAATAAATAACCAACATGACCGTATACAGAGCCAGCAATACAGAGGGTATAGATTTAAGTGAAAACAATATTAATGCAGGAGTAATACTGTGCAGTTTTGGAATCCTGTATAGAAAATTTATATTAAACCGGAGAGAGTTTAAAAATGGGCAACTAAATTAATAAGGAGCATGGAGGATCTTGACCAGTGTTTTCTTAAAGCTGTGCGCTTGTGCGCGCGCACAACTCTGCAGGCCTGCACACACAGGTTGATTTTGATGTATTAAAGCCATTCCACAAATATCACTGTTTCTTCCAAGGGCTAATAACAATATTCTAGCTTCGCAAATAGTTTAGGATTCTGGGAAATTGTATGGCGAGCAATGGGAGTCAACGGATTAAAAACTTGCCATTATAAAAAAAATTGTGGCTTCAATACTTTGTACATCATCTGCATGCCAAGCTTGCGCCTGAGATACACCTAGATCTAGTTGAAGGACAACAATACCCAAAAAAACAACATCTCCCCCATTACATGTCCACAGTTCCAGCAGCTGAAATCGCTTACTCTCATTTACAGCTGTGCTACCTTCCCTTAGATATCACACAGCAAAGATGAGTGCTAAAAGCCCGCCTCCTAGATGGCCCAGGGCCATGATTAACATATCACTTGTCACTGGCTGTTGGGAATGTCTGTTACAACCTTTCTCCTCCTCCACTGTCAGTCAAACAAACTTGAACTGTTCGGTTGCTAGGATACAGCCTACATAATCAAGCTGATCAAGGATGGGTGGAGGAGTGTTTTCTCATATGCTCGTTTTGAGTGACAGTTACAGGCAGACAGAATTGTTACGTCCCCTTCACAGTGTGGCTAATTGAAGGCTAATTGAAGGCAGAGAGAAGCTTGAAATCCGGAAAAAAACGTACGGGGAGGGCTGCATACCTTTACTCTTTAGAAAGCAGTTTAAAAAAAAATAATGCATTGAGGCAATACAGCTATCCTTTAAACCTAATGGCTGAAATCTTTGTTTATTAAATATCTTTAGCCAAATTATTAAAGGGTGTATTATTTATCCTTTCTTTTCCACCTACTGGCATACAAGCTGTCATGGTTAGAAAGAAGCTAGATTCAATACATTCCTTTACCTGCTAGAGAAATTAGGAAGCTTGAGTAATTCCAATATCTCCTTCTACTAGAAGATTGTAACAACGTTACCAGACCGAATCTCAGGAACCAGATGGAAAGTGGATGAAACTAATACACAGTTTAAAGGAAAAGTTCACTGGAAAAGTGAAATGAATTTATTAAAGCTCAAGAGGTTATGGAGCCATGTCTTACCCTCCATTTTTCAATAAAAGTTTCCCACAGTGACTTGGACATATAAGAATTTATATATTTGCTATTTGATATTTTAATGTAGTAAGGTACATATGACACGCATGGCAGAGGTGGCACTCGGAGCCCTCACTGTGGGCACTTACGCACAGCAGAGTTCACCAGGGTTTGTTACCAGAAAGTAAGAGAGAAAGTGTAGCAGCTGTCTGTATCAGAGAGAGGTCACATGCTGTAACATTCAACTCTGCTTGAGTCCCTGTTATGGATCTCAAACTCCTGTCTGATAATGTAGGGTTAATGGTCACTGCTATAGATCTCAAACTCCTGTCTAATAATGTAGGGTTAATGGTCACTGTTTTATATCTCAAACTCCTGTCTAATAATGTAGGGTTAATGGTCACTGTTTTAAGATCTCAAACTCCTGTCTAATAATGTAGGGGTAATGGTCACTGTTTTAGATCTCAAACTCCTGTCTAATAATGTAGGGTAATGTCACGTTTAATCTCAAATCTCAAACTCCGTCTAAAATGTGGGTTAATGGTCCTGTTTATATCTCAATCTCAACTCCTAATAATGTAGGGTTAATGGTCACTGTTTTATATCTCAAACTCCCTGTCTAATATGTAGGGGTTAATGGTCACTGTTTTATGATCTCAACTCCTGTCTAATATGTAGGTTAATGGTCACTGTTTTATCTCTCAAACTCCTGTCTAATAATGTAGGGTTAATGGTCACTGTTTTTATATCTCAACTCCTGTCTAATATGTAGGGTTATGGTCACTGTTTTATAGATCTCAAACCGCCTGTCTAATAATGTAGGGTTAATGGTCACTGTTTTATATCTCAAACTCCTGTCTAATAATGTAGGGTAATGGTCACTGTTTATATCTCAAACTCCTGTCTATAATGTAGGGTTAATGGTCACTGTTTTAATCTCAAACTCATGTCTAATAATGTAGGGTTAATGGTCACTGTTTTAGATCTCAAACTCCTGTCTAATAATGTGGGTTAATGGTCACTGTTAGATCTCAAACCCTGTCTAATATGTAGGGTTAATGCTGTCACTGTTTCTATCTCAAACTCCTGTCTAATAATGTAGGGTTAATGGTCACTGTTTATATCTCATCCTGTCTAATAATGTAGGGTTAATGGTCACTGTTTATATCTCAACTCCTGTCTAATAATGTAGGGTTAATGGTCACTGTTTTAGATCTCAAACTCCTGTCTAATAATTTAGGGTTAATGGTCACTGTTTTATATCTACAAACTCCTGTCTAAATGTAGGGTTAATGGCACTCGTTTTCATACACTAACTCCTCTGTCTAATAATGTAGGGTTAATGGTCCCTGTTGTTAGATCTCAACTCCTGTCTAATAATGTAGGGTTAATGGTCACTGTTTAAGATCTCAAACTCCTGTCCTAATAATGTAGGGTTAATGGTCCTGTTTTAGATCTCAAACTCCTGTCTAATAATGTAGGGTTAATGGTCACTGTTTTAGATCTCAAACTCCTGTCTAATAATGTAGGGTTAATGGTCACTGTTATATCTCAAACTCCTGTCTAATAATGTAGGGTTAATGGTCCCTGTTTTAGATCTCAAACTCCTGTCTAATAATGTAGGGTTAATGGTCACTGTTTTATATCTCAAACTCCTGTCTAATAATGTAGGGTTAATGGTCACTGTTTTAGATCTCAACTCCTGTCTAATAATGTAGGGTTAATGGTCACTGTTTTAGATCTCAAACTCCTGTCTATAATGTGGGTTAATGGTCACTGTTATAGATCTCCAAACTCCTGTCTAATAATGTAGGTTAATGGTCACTGTTATTATATCTCAAACTCCTGTCTAATAATGTAGGGTAATGGTCACTGTTTGATCTCAATTCCTGTCTAATAATGTAGGGGTTAATGGTCACTGTTTAGAGCGATCAAACTCCTGTCTAATAATGTAGGGTAATGGTCACTGTTTTAGATCTCAACCTCCTGTCTAATAATGTAGGGTTTAATGGTCACTGTTTTATATCAAACCCTGTCTAATAATGTAGGGTTAATGGTCACTGTTTTATATTCAAACTCCTGTAATAATGTAGGGTTAATGGTCACTGTTTTATATCTCAAACTCCTGTTTAATATGTAGGTTTAATGGTCACTGTTTTTTATATCTCAACTCCTGTCTAATATGTAAGGTTAATGGTTACACTGTTTTAATCTCAACTCCTGTCTAATAATGTAGGGTTAATGGTCACTGTTTTATATCTCAACCCTGTCTAATAATGTAGGGTTAATGGTCACTGTTTTATATCTCAACTCCTGTCTAATAATGTAGGGTTAATGGTCACTGTTTTAGATCTCAAACTCCTGTCAAATAATGTAGGGTTAATGGTCACTGTTTTAGATCTCAAACTCCTGTCAAATAATGTAGGGTTAATGGTCACTGTTTTATATCTCAAACTCCTGTCTAATAATGTAGGGTAAGGTCACGTTTTAGATCTCAAACTCCTGTAATAATGTAGGTTAATGGTCACTGTTTAATATCTAAACTCCCGTCTAATAATGTAGGGTTAATGGTCACTGTTTTATATCTCAAACTCCTGTCTGATAATGTAGGGTTAATTGTCACTGTTCTAGATCTCAAACTCCTGTCTAATAATGTAGGGTTAATGGTCACTGTTTTATATCTCAAACTCCTGTCTAATAATGTAGGGTTAATGGTTACTCGTTTTATATCTCAAACTCCTGTCTAATAATGTAGGGTTAATGGTCACTGTTTTATATCTCAAATCCTTCCCTAATAATGTAGGGTTAATGGTCACTGTTTTAGATCTCAAACTCCTGTCTAATAATGTAGGGTTAATGGTCACTGTTTTAGATCTCAAACTCCTGTCTAATAATGTAGGGTTAATGGTCACTGTTTTATATCTCAAACTCCTGTCTATAATGTAGGGTTAATGGTCACTGTTTGATCTCAAACTCCTGTCTAATAATTAGGGTTAATGGTCACTGTTTTGATCTCAAACTCCTGTCTAATAATGTAGGGTTAATGGTACTGTTTTATATCTCAAACTCCTGTCTAATAATGTAGGGTTAATGTTACTGTTTTTATCTCAACTCCTGTCTAATATGTAGGGTTAAATGGTCACTGTTTATATCTCAAACTCCTGTCTAATAATGTAGGGTTAATGGTCACTGTTTTAATCTCAAACTCCTGTCTAATAATGTAGGGTTAATGGTCACTGTTTTATAATCTCAAACTCCTGTCTAAAATGTAGGGTTAATGGTCATTTTTAGATCTCAACTCCTGTCTAATAATGTAGGGGTTAATGGTCACTGTTTTAGATTCTCAACTCCTTGTCTAATAATGTAGGGTTATGGTCACTGTTTTTATATCTCAAACTCCTGTCTAATAATGTAGGGTTAATGGTCCACTGTTTTGATAATCTCAAACTCCTTCTAATAATGTAGGGTTAATGGTCCTGTTTTAGATCTCAAACTCCCTGTCTAATAATGTAGGGTTAATGGTCACTGTTTATATCTCAAACTCCTGTCTAATAATGTAGGGTTAATGGTCACTGTTTTAGATCTCAAACCTTGTCTAATAATGTAGGGTTAATGGTCCACTGTTTTAGATCTCAACTACCTGTCTAATAATGTAGGTTAATGGTCACTGTTTTATATCTCAAACTCCTGTCTAATAATGTAGGGTTATGGTCCACTGTTTTATATCTCAAACTCCTGTCTAATAATGTAGGGTTAATGGTCACTGTTTTAGTCTCAAACTCCTGTCTAATAATGTAGGGTTAATGGTCACTGTTTATATCTCAAACTCCTGTCTAATAATGTAGGGTTAATGGTCCACTGTTTTATATCTCAAACTCCTGTCTAATAATGTAGGGTTAATGGTCACTGTTTTAGATCTCAAACTCCTGTCTAATAATGTAGGGTTAATGGTCACTGTTATAGTATCTCAAACTCCTGTCTAAATGTAGGGTTAATGGTCACTGTTTTATATCTCAAACTCCTGTCTAATAATGTAGGGTTAATGGTCACTGTTTAAGATCTCAAATCCTGTCTAATAAGTAGGGTTATGGTCACTGTTTAGATCCTCAAACTCCTGTCTAATAATGTGGGTTAATGGTCACTGTTTTATATCTCAAACTCCTGTCTAATAATGTAGGGTTAATGGTCACTGTTTTATATCCAACCCCTGTCTAATAATGTGGGTTAATGGTCACGTTTATATCTAAACTCTCTTTTAATAGTAGGGTTAATGGTCACTGTTTTAATCTCAAACTCCTGTCTAATAATGTAGGGTTAATGGTCACTGTTTTATATCTCAAACTCCTGTCTATATATGAGGGTTAATTACTGTTTTTATATCTCAAACTCCTGTCTAATAATGTAGGGTTAATGGTCACTGTTTTAATCTCAAACTCCTGTCTAATAATGTAGGGTTAATGGTCACTGTTTTATCTCAAACTCCTGTCTAAATTAGGGTTAATGGTCACTGTTTTTGATCTCAAACTCCTGTCAATAATGTAGGGTTAATGGTCACTGTTTTATATCTAACTCCTGTCTAATAATGTAGGGTTAATGGTCACTGTTTTAATTCTCAAACTCCTGTCTGTAATGTAGGGTTAATGGTCACTGTTTAGATCCACAACTCCTGTCTAATAATGTAGGGTTAATGGTCACGTTTTATATCTCAAACCCCTGTCTAATATGTAGGGTTAATGGCATGTTTTATATCTCAAACTCCTGTCTAATAATGTAGGTTAATGGTCACTGTTTTAGATCTCAAACTCCTGTCTAATAATGTAGGGTTAATGGTCACTGTTTTATATCTCAAACTCCTGTCTAATAATGTAGGGTTAATGGTCACTGTTTATATCTCAAACTCCTGTCTAATAATGTAGGGTTATGGTCACTGTTTTAGATCTCAAACTCCTGTCTAATAATGTAGGGTTAATGGTCACTGTTTTAGATCTCAAACTCCTGTCTAATAATGTAGGGTTAATGGTCACTGTTATAGATCTCAAACTCCTGTCTAATAATGTAGGGTTAATGGTCACTGTTTTATATCTCAAACTCCTGTCTAATAATGTAGGGTTAATGGTCACTGTTTAAGTCTCAATCCTGTCAATAATGTAGGTTAATGGTCCCTGTTTAATCTCAAAACTCCTGTCTAATAATGTAGGGTTAATGGTCACTGTTTAGATCTCAAACTCCTGTCAATAATGTAGGTTTAATGGTCACTGTTTATATCTCAAACTCCTGTCTAATAATGTAGGGTTAATGGTCCCTGTTTTAATCTCAACTCTGTCTAATAATGTAGGGTTAATGGTCACTGTTTTTAAGATCTCAAATCCTGTCTAATAATGTAGGGTTAATGGTCACTGTTCTAGATCTCAAACTCCTGTCTAATAATGTAGGGTTAATGGTCACTGTTTTAGATCTCAAACTCCTGTCTCATAATAGTGGTTAATGGTCACTGTTTTATCTCAACTCCTCTATATTAGGGTTAATGTCCTGTTTTAGATCTCAAACTCCTGTCTAATAATGTAGGGTTAATGCACTGTTTTATACTCAAACTCCTGTCTAATAATGTAGGGTTTTGTCACTGTTTTAGATCTCAAACTCCTGTCTAATAATGTAGGGTTAATGGTCACTGTTTTAATTCTCAAACTCCTGTCTAATAATGTAGGGTTAATGGTCACTGTTTAGATCTCAAACTCTTGTCTAATAATGTAGGTTTAATGGTCCTGTTTTATATCTCAAACTCCTGTCTAATAATGTAGGGTTAATGGTCACTGTTTAATCTCAAATCTCCTGTCTAATAATGTAGGGGTTAATGGTCACTGTTTAGATCTCAAACTCCTGTCTAATATTGTAGGTTTAATGGTCACTGTTTTAGATCTCAAACTCTCCGTCTAATAATGTAGGGTTAATGGTCACTGTTTTCTATCTCAAACTCCTGTCTAATAATGTAGGGTTAATGTCACGTTTTTAGTCTCAAACTCCTGTTTTTTTTTCTAATAATGTAGGGTTAATGGTCACTGTTTTATATCTCAACTCCTGTCTAATAATGTAGGGTTAATGGTCACTGTTTTATATCTCACACTCCTGTCTAATAATGTAGGGTTAATGGTCACTGTTTTATATCTCAAACTCCTGTCTAATAATGTAGGGTTAATGGTCACTGTTTTATATCTCAACTCCTGTCTAATAATGTAGGGTTAATGTCACTGTTTTATCTTCAAACTCCTGTCTAATAATGTAGGGTTAAGGTCCTGTTTATATCTCAAACCCTGTCTAATAATGTGGGTTAATGGTCACTGTTTATATCTCAAACTCCTGTTAATAATGTAAGGGTTAATGGTCACTGTTTTATATCTCAAACTCCTGTCTAATAATGTAGGTTTAATGGTACTGTTTTATATCTCAAAACTCCTGTCTAATAATGTAGGGTTAATGGTCACTGTTTTATCTCTCAAACTCCTGTCTAATAATGTAGGTTTAATGGTCACTGTTTTATATCTCAACTCCTGTCTAATAATGTAGGGTTAATGGTCACTTTTTTAGATATCAAACTCCTGTCTAATAATGTAGGGTTAATGGTCACTGTTTATATCTCAAACTCCTGTCTAATAATTGTAGGGTTAATGGTCACTGTTTTAATCTCAAACTCCTGTCTAATAATGTAGGGTTAATGGTCACTGTTTTTTTAATCTCAAACTCCTGTCTATAATGTAGGGTTATGGTCAACTGTATTATATCTCAAAACTCCTGTCTAATAATGTAGGGTTAATGGTCACTGTTTATATCTCAAACTCCTGTCTAATAATGTAGGTTTAATGGTCACTGTTTATATCTCAAACTCCTGTCTAATAATGTAGGGTTAATGGTCACTGTTTATATCTCAAACTCCTGTCTAATAATAGGGTTAATGGTCACTGTTTTAATCTCAAACTCCTGTCTAATAATGTAGGGTTAATGGGTCAACTGTTTTATCTCAAACTCCTGTCTAATAATGTAGGGTTAATGGTCACTGTTTATATCTCAAACTCCTGTCTAATAATGTAGGGTTAATGGTCACTGTTTTAGATCTCAAACTCCTGTCTAATAATGTAGGGTTAATGGTCACTGTTTTAGATCTCAAACTCCTGTCTAATAAGTAGGGTTAATGGTCACTGTTTAGATCTCAAACTCCTGTCTAATAAGGTATGGGTTATGGTCACTGTTTTATATCTCAAACTCCTGTCTAATAATGTAGGGTTAATGGTCACTGTTTAAGATCTCAAATTCCTGTCTAATAATGTAGGGGTTAATGGTCACTGTTCTAGATCTCAAACTCCTGTCTAATAATGTAGGGTTAATGGTCACTGTTTTAGATCTCAAACTCCTGTCTAATAATGTAGGGTTAATGGTCACTGTTTTATATCTCAAACTCCTGTCTAATAATGTAGGGTTAATGGTCCCTGTTTAGATCTCAACTCCTGTCTAATAATGTAGGGTTAATGGTCACTGTTTTAAGATCTCAATCTCCTGTCTAATAATGTGGGGTTATGGTCACTGTTCTAGATCTCAAACTCCTGTCTAATATGTAGGGTTAATGGTCACTGTTTTAGATCTCAAACTCCTGTCTAATAATGTAGGGTTAAGGTCACTGTTTTAATCTCAAACTCCTGTCTAATAATGTAGGGTTAATGGTCCTGTTTTAATCTCAAACTCCTGTCTAATAATGTAGGGTTAATGGTCACTGTTTTATATCTCAAACTCCTGTCTATAATGTAGGGTTAATGGTCTACTGTTTTAGATCTCAAACTCCTGTCTAATAATGTAGGTGTTAATGGTCACTGTTTTGATCTCAAACTCCTGTCTAATATGTAGGGTTAATGTCACTGTTATAGATCTCAAACTCCTGTCTAATAATTAGGGTTAATGGTCACTGTTTTATATCTCAAACTCCTGTTAATAATGTAGGGTTAATGGTCACTGTTTAAGATCTCAAATTCCTGTCTATAATGTAGGGTTAATGGTCACTGTTCTAGATCTCAAACTCCCTGTCTAATAATGTAGGGTTAATGGTCACTGTTTAGATCTCAAACTCCTGTCTAATAATGTAGGGTTAATGGTCACTGTTTTTATATCTCAACCTCTTTCTAATAATGTAGGGTTAATGGTCATGTTTTTATGATTTCAAACTCCTGTCTAATAATGTAGGGTTAATGGTCACTGTTTATAGTCTCAACCTCCTGTCTAATAATGTAGGGTTAATGGTCACTGTTTTAATCTCAAACTCCTGTCTAATAATGTAGGGTTAATGGTCACTGTTTTAAATCTCAAACTCCTGTCTATAATGTAGGGTTATGGTCACTGTTTAATCTCAAACTCCTGTCTATAATGTAGGGTTTAATGGTCACTGTTTTATATCTCAAACTCCTGTCTAATAATGTAGGGTTAATGGTCACTGTTTTAGATCTCAATCCTGTCTAATAATGTAGGGTTAATGGCACTAGTTTTAGATCTCAACTCCTGTCTAATAATGTAGGGGTTAATGGTCACTGTTTTAGATCTCAAACTCCTGTCTAATAATGTAGGGTTAAGTGGTCACTGTTTTATATATCAAACTCCTGTCTAAAATGTAGGTTAATGGTCACTGTTTTATATCTCAAACTCCTGTCTAATAATGTAGGGTTAATGGTCACTGTTTATATCTCAACTCCTGTTAATAATAAGTAGGGTTATGTCACTGTTTATAATCTCAAACTCCTGTCTAATAATGTAGGGTTAATGGTCACTGTTTTATATCTCAAACTCCTGTCTATAATGTAGGGTTAATGGTCACTGTTTTATATCTCAAACTCCTGTCTAATAATGTAGGGTTAATGGTCCTGTTTTATATCTCAACTCCTGTCTAATAATGTAGGGTTAATGGTCACTGTTTTAGATCTCAAACTCCTGTCTAATAATGTAGGGTTAATGGTCACTGTTTTAGATCCAAACTCCTGTCAATAATGTAGGGTTAATGGTCACTGTTTTATATCTAAAAACCCTTTCTAATAATGTAGGGTTAATGGTCACTGTTTTAGATCTCAAACTCCTGTTAAAATAATGTAGGGTTAATGGTCACTGTTTATATCTAAACTCCCCTGTCTAATAATGTAGGGTTAATGTGTCACTGTTTTATATCTCAAACTCCGTCTGATAATGTAGGGTTAATGGTCACTGTTTTAGATCTCAAACTCCTGTCTCTAATAATGTAGGGTTAATGTTCACTGTTTTATCTCCAAACTCCTGTCTAATAATGTAGGGTTAATGTTCACTGTTTTATATCTCAAACTCCTGTCTAATAATGTAGGGTTATGGTCACTGTTTTATTCTCAAACTCCTGTCTAATAATGTAGGGTTAATGGTCACTGTTTTTAGATCTCAAACTCCTGTCTAATAATGTAGGGTTAATGGTCCCTGTTTTATCTCAAACTCCTGTCTAATAATGTAGGTTAATGGTCACTGTTTTATATCTCAAACTCTGTCTATAATGTAGGGTTATTGTCAACTGTATATCTCAAACTCCTGTCTAATAATGTAGGGTTAATGGTTACTGTTTTATATCTCAAACTCCTGTCTAATAATGTAGGGTTAATGGTTACTGTTTTATATCTCAACTCCTGTCTAATAATGTAGGGTTAATGGTACTGTTTTATATCTCAACTCCTGTCAATAATGTAGGGTTAATGGTCACTGTTTTAATCTCAAACTCCTGTCTAATAAGGTAGGTTAAGGTCACTGTTTTATATCTCAAACTCCTGTCTAATAATGTAGGGTTAATGGTCACTGTTTAAGATCTCAACTCTGTCTAATAATGTAGGGTTAATGTCACTGTTTAGATCTCAAACTCCTGTCATAATGTAGGTTTAATGGTCACTGTTTTATATCTCAAACTCCTGTCTAATAATGTAGGGTTAATGGTCACTGTTTATACTTCAAACTCCTGTCTAATAATGTGGTTAATGGTCCTGTTTATCTCACACTCCTGTCTAATATGTAGGGTTAATGGTCACTGTTTAAGATCTCAAACTCCTGTCTAATAAGTAGGGGTTAATGGTCACTGTTTAGATCTCAAACTCCTGTCTAATAATGTAGGGTTAATGGTCACGTTTTAATCTCTAAACTCCTGCTAATAATGTAGGGTTATGGTCACTGTTTATTCTCAAACTCCTGTCTAATAATGTAGGGTTAATGGTCCCTGTTTAGATCTCAAACTCCTGTCTAATAATGTAGGGTTAATGGTCACTGTTTTATATCTCAAACTCCCTGTCTAATAATGTAGGTTATGGTCACTGTTTTAGATCTCAAACTCCTGTCTAATTGTAGGGTTAATGGTCACTGTTTTAGATCTCAAACTCCTGTCTAATAATGTAGGGTTAATGGTCACTGTTTAGATCTCAAACTCCTGTCTAATAATGTAGGGTTAATGGTCACTGTTTTATATCTCAAACTCCTGTCTAATAATGTAGGGTTAATGGTCACTGTTTTAGATCTCAAATTCCTGTCTAATAATGTAGGGTTAATGGTCACTGTTCTAGATCTCAAACTCCTGTCTAATAATGTAGGGTTAATGGTCACTGTTTTAGATCTCAAACTCCTGTCTAATAATGTAGGGTTAATGGTCACTGTTTTATATTCAAACTCCTGTCTAATAATGTAGGGTTAATGGTCACTGTTTTATATCTCAAACTCCTGTCTAATAATGTAGGGTTAATGGTCACTGTTTTATATCTCAAACTCCTGTTTAATAATGTAGGGTTAATGGTCACTGTTTTATATCTCAAACTCCTGTCTAATAATGTAGGGTTAATGGTTACTGTTTTATATCTCAAACTCCTGTCTAATAATGTAGGTTAATGGTCACTGTTTTATATCTCAAACTCCTGTCTAATAATGTAGGGTTAATGTGTCACTGTTTTTATTCTCAACTCCTGTCTAATATGTAGGGTTAATGTCACTGTTTTAGATATCAAACTCCTGTCAAATAATGTAGGGTTATGGTCACTGTTTTAGATCTCAAACTCCTGTCAAATAATGTGGGTTAATGGTCACTGTTTTATATCTAAACTCCTGTCTAATAATGTAGGGTTAATGGTCACTGTTTTAGATCTCAAACTCCTGAAATAATGTAGGGTTAATGGTCACTGTTTTTATACTTAACCTCCCGTCTAAAATGTAGGGTTAATGGTCACTGTTTATATCTCAACCCCTGTCTATAATGTAGGGTTAATGTCACTGTTCTAGATCTCAAACTCCTGTCTAATAATGTAGGGTTAATGGTCACTGTTTTATTCTCAAACTCCTGTCTAATAATGTAGGGTTAATGTTACTGTTTATATCTCAAACTCCTGTCTAATAATGTAGGGTTAATGGTCACTGTTTTATATATCTCAAACTCCTGTCTAATAATGTAGGGTTAATGGTCACTGTTTTAGACTCAAACTCCTGTCTAATAATGTAGGTTAATGGTCACTGTTTTAGATCTCAAACTCCTGTCTAATAATGTAGGGTTAATGGTCACTGTTTTAGATCTCAAACTCCTGTCTAATAGTAGGGTTAATGGTCACTGTTTATATCTCAAACTCTGTCTATAATGTAGGGTTATATGTCACTGTTTAGATCTCAAACTCCTGTCTAATAATGTAGGTTAATGGTCACTGTTTTAGATCTCAAACTCCTGTCTAATAAGGTAGGGTTAATGGTACTGTTTTTATCTCAAACTCTGTCTAATATGTAGGGTAATGGTTACTGTTTTATATCTTAAACTCCTGTCCAATAATGTAGGGTTAATGTCACTGTTTTATATCTCAAACTCCTGTCTAATAAGGTAGGGTTAATGGTCACTGTTTTATATCTCAAACTCCTGTCTAATAATGTAGGGTTAATGGTCACTGTTTAAGATCTCAAATTCCTGTCTAATAATGTAGGGGTTAATGGTCACTGTTCTAGATCTCAAACTCCTGTCTATAATGTAGGGTTAATGGTCACTGTTTTAGATCTCAAACTCCTGTCTAATAATGTAGGGTTAATGGTCACTGTATTATATCTCAAACTCCTGTCTAATAATGTAGGGTTAATGGTCCTGTTTTTAGATCTCAAACTCCTGTCTAATAATGTAGGGTTAATGGTCACTTTTTAAGATCTCAAATCCTGTCTAATATGTAGGGTTAATGGTCACGGTTTTGATCTCAAACTCCTTTCTAATAATTGTAGGGTAATGGTCACTGTTTTAGATCTCAACATCCTGTCTAATAATGTAGGGTTAATGGTCACTGTATTATATCTCAAACTCCTGTCTAATAATGTAGGGTTAATGGTCCCTGTTTTAGATCTCAAACTCCTGTCTAATTATGTAGGGTTAATGGTCACTGTTTTATATCTCAAACTCCGTCTAATAATGTAGGGTTAATGGTCACTGTTTTAGATCTCAAACTCCTGTCTAAATGTAGGGTTAATGGTCACTGTTTTTAGATCTCAAACTCCTGTCTAATAATGTAGGGTTAATGGTCACTGTTTTATATCTCAAACTCCTGTCTAATAATGTAGGGTTAATGGTCACTGTTTTATATCTCAAACTCCTGTCTAATAATGTAGGTTAATGGTCACTGTTTAAGATCTCAAATCCTGTCTAATAATGTAGGGTTATGGTCACTTTCTAGATCTCAAACTCCTGTCTAATAATGTAGGGTTAATGGTCACTGTTTTAGATCTCAAACTCCTGTCTAATAATGTAGGTTTAATGGTCACTGTTTTATATATCAACTCCTGTCTAATAATGTAGGGTTAATGTCACTGTTTTATATTCAAACTCCTGTCTAATAATGTAGGGTTAATGGTCACTGTTTTTATCTCTCAAACTCCTGTTTAATAATGTAGGTTAATGGTCACTGTTTTATATCTCAAACCCTGTCTAATATGTAGGGTTAATGGTACTGTTTTATATCTCAAACTCCTGTCTAATAATGTAGGGTTAATGGTCACTGTTTTATATCTCAAACTCCTGTCTAATAATGTAGGGTTAAGGGTCACTGTTTATATCTCAAACTCCTGTGTCTAATAATGTAGGGTTAATGGTCACTGTTTAGATCTCAAACTCCTGTCAAATAATGTAGGGTTAATGGTCACTGTTTTAGATCTCAAACTCCTGTCAATAATGTAGGGTTAATGGTCACTGTTTATATATCTAAACTCCTGTCTAATAATGTAGGGTATGTCACTGTTTTAGATCTCAACTCCTGTAAAAATGTAGGGTTAATGGTCCTGTTTATATCTAACTCCGTCTAATAATGTAGGGTTAATGGTCACTGTTTTATATCTCAAACTCCTGTCTATAATGTAGGGTTAATGTCACTGTTTAGATCTCAAACTCCTGTCTAATAATGTAGTGTTAATGGTCACTGTATTATATCTCAATCTCCTGTCTAATAATGTAGGGTTAATGTTACTGTTTTATATCTCAAACTCCTGTCTAATAATGTAGTGTTAATGGTCACTGTTTATATCTCAAACTCCTGTCTAATATGTAGGTTAATGGTCACTGTTTTAGATCTCAAACTCCTGTCTAATATGTAGGGTTAATGGTCACTGTTTTAGATCCAAACTCCTGTCTAATAATGTAGGGTTAATGGTCCCGTTTTTATATCTCAAACTCCTGTCTATAATGTAGGGTTAATGTCACTGTTTAGTCTCAACTCCTGTCTAATAATGTAGGGTTAATGGTCACTGTTTTATCTCAAACTCCTGTCTAATAATGTAGGGTTAATGGTTACTGTTTATATCTCAAACTCCTGTCTAATAATGTGGGTTAATGGTCTACTGTTTTATATCTTAAACTCCTGTTCAATAATGTAGGGTTATGGTCACTGTTTTATATCTCAAACTCCTGTCTAATGGTAGGGTTAATGGTCACTGTTTTATATCTCAACTCCTGTCTAATAATTTAGGGTTAATGGTCCCTGTTTTTAATCTCAAATCTCCTGTCTAATATGTAGGGTTAATGGTCACTGTTTAGATCTCAACTCCTGTCTAATAATGTAGGTTTAATGGTCACTGTTTTTAGTCTCAAACTCTGTCATATGTAGGGTTAATGGTCCCTGTTTATATCTCAAACTCCTGTCAATTGTAGGGTTAATGGTCCCTGTTTTAGATCTCAAACTCCTGTCTAATAATGTAGGTTAATGGTCACTGTTTTAAGATCTCAAATCCTGCTAATAAGTAGGGGTTAATGGTCACTGTTAATCTCAAACTCCTGTCTAATAATGTAGGGTTAATGTCACTGTTTTGATCTCAAACTCCTGTCTAATAATGTGGGTTAATGGTCACTGTATTAATTCTCAAACCCCTGTCTAATATGTAGGGTTATGGTCCTGTTTTAATCTCAAACTCCTGTCTATTATGTAGGTTATGGTCACTGTTTTATATCTCAAACTCCTGTCTAATAATTGTAGGGTAATGGTCACTGTTTTATATCTCAAACTCCTGTCTAATATGTAGGGTAATGGTCACTGTTTTAGACTCAAACTCCTGTCTATAATGTAGGGTTAATGGTCACTGTTATGATTCTCAACCTCCTGTCTAATAATGTAGGGTTAAGGTCACGTTTTAATATCTCACTCCTGTCTAATAATGTAGGGTTAATGGTCACTGTTTAAGATCTCATTCCTGTCTAATATGTGGGGTTAATGGTCACTGTTTTATGATCTCAACTCCTGTCTAATAAGTAGGGTTAATGGTCACTGTTTTAGATCTCAAACTCCTGTCTAATATGTGGTTAATGGTCACTGTTTTATATATCAAACTCCTGTCTAATAATGTAGGGTTATGTCACTGTTTTATCTTTCAAACTCCTGTCTATAATGTAGGGTTAAATGGTCACTGTTTATATCTCAAACTCCTGTTAATAATGTAGGGTTATGGTCACTGTTTTATATCTCAAACTCCTGTCTAATAATGTAGGGTTAATGGTTACTGTTTTATATCTCAAACTCCTGTCTAATAATGTAGGGTTAATGGTCACTGTTTTATATCTCAAACTCCTGTCTAATAATGTAGGGTTAATGGTCACTGTTTTATATCTCAACTCCTGTCTAATAATGTAGGGTTAATGGTCACTGTTTTAATCTCAAACTCCTGTCAAAATATGTAGGGTTAATGGTCACTGTTTTAGATCTCAAACTCCTGTCAAATAATGTAGGGTTAATGGTCACTGTTTTATATCTAAAACTCCTGTCTAATAATGTAGGGTTAATGGTCACTGTTTTAGATCTCAAACTCCTGTCTAATAATGTAGGGTTAATGGTCACTGTTTTATATCTTAAACTCCGTCTAATATGTAGGGTTAATGGTCACTGTTTTAATATCTCAAACTCCTGTCTATAATTGTAGGTTAATGTCACTGTTTAGATCTCAAACTCCTGTCTAATAATGTAGGGTTAATGGTCACTGTTTTAATCTCAAACTCCTGTCTAATAATGTGGGTTAATGGTACTGTTTTATATCTCAAACTCCTGTCTAATAATGTAGGTAATGGTCACTTTTATATCTCAACCTCTGTCTAATAATGTAGGGTTAATGTCACTGTTTAGATCTCAAACTCCTGTCTAATAATTAGGGTTAATGGTCACTCTGTTTAATCTCAAACTCCTGTCTAATAATGTAGGGTTAGGTCACTGTTTAGATCTCAAACTCCTGTCTAATAATGTAGTTTAATGGTCACTGTTTAATCTCAAACTCGTTCTGATAATGTAGGGTTAATGTCACTGTTTTTGATCTCAAACCCTGTCTAATAATGTAGGGTTAATGGTCACTGTTTTTGATCTCAAACTCCTGTCTATAATGTAGGGTTAATGGTTCACTGTTTTATATCTCAAACTTCTTGTCTAATAATGTAGGGTTAATGGTTACTGTTTTTATACTTAAACTCCTGTCAATAATGTAGGGTTAATGGTCACTGTTTTATATCTCAAACTCCTGTCTATAGGTAGGGTTAATGGTCACTGTTTTATATCTCAAACTCCTGTCTAATAATGTAGGGTTAATGGTCACTGTTTAAGATCTCAAACCCGTCTATAATGTAGGGTTATGGTCACTGTTTAATCTCAAACTCCTGTCTAATAATGTAGGGTTAATGGTCACGTGTTTAGATCTCAAACTCCTGTCTAATAATGTAGGGTTAATGGTCACTGTTTATATCTCAAACTCCTGTCTAATAATGTAGGGTTAATGGTCCTGTTTTAAATCTCAAACTCCTGTCTAATAATGTAGGGTTAATGTCACTGTTTAAGATCTCAATTCCTGTCTAATAATGTAGGGTTAATGGTCACTGTTTAATCTCAACTCCTGTCTAAATATGTAGGGTTGGTCACTGTTTTAGATCTCAAACTCCTGTCTAATAATGTAGGGTTAATGGTCACTGTTTATTCTCAAACTCCTGTCTAATAATGTAGGGGTTAATGGTCCCTGTTTTAATCTCCCTCCTGTCTAATATGTAGGGTTAATGGTCACTGTTTTATATCTCAAACTCCTGTCTAATAATGTAGGGTAATGGTCACTGTTTTAGTTCTCAAACTCCTGTCTAAAATGTAGGGTTAATGGTCACTGTTTTAGATCTCAAACTCCCTGTCTAATAATTTAGGGGTTAATGGTCACTGTTTTATATCTCAAACTCCTGTCTAATAATGTAGGGTTAATGGTCACTGTTTTTATCTCAAACTCCTTCTAATAAGTAGGGTTCATGGTCACTGTTTAGATCTCAAATTCCTGTCTAATAATGTAGGGTTAATGGTCACTGTTTAGATCTCAACTCCTGTCTAATAATGTAGGGTTTAATGGTCACTGTTTTAGATCTCAAACTCCTGTCTAATAATGTAGGGTTATGGTCACTGTTTTATATTCAAACTCCTGTCTAATAATGTAGGGTTAATGTCACTGTTTATATTTCCAACTCCTGTCTAATAATGTAGGGTTAATGGTCACTGTTTTTAATCTCAAACTCCTGTTTAATAATGTAGGGTTAATGGCACTGTTTATATCTCAAACTCCTGTCTAATATGTAGGGTTAATGGTACTGTTTTATATCTCAAACTCCTGTCAATAATGTAGGTTAATGGTCACTGTTTTATATCTCAAACTCCTGTCTAATATGTAGGGTTAAGGTCACTGTTTTAATCTCACAACTCCTGTCTAATTGTGGGGTTAATGGTCACTGTTTTAGATCTCAAACTCCTGTCAATAATGTAGGGTTAATGGTCACTGTTTTAGATCTCAAATCCTGTCAATAATGTAGGGTAATGGTCACTGTTTTTTCTCAAACTCCTGTCTAATAATGTAGGGTTAATGTCACTGTTTTAGATCTCAAACTCCTGTAAAATAATGTAGGGTTAATGGTCACTGTTTTATATCTTAAACTCCCGTCTAATAATGTAGGGTTAATGGTCACTGTTTTATATCTCAAACTCCTGTCTATAATGTAGGGTTAATTGTCACTGTTCTAGATCTCAAACTCCTGTCTAATAATGTAGGGTTAATGGTCACTGTTTTATATCTCAAACTCCTGTCTAAATATGTAGGGTTAATGGTTACTGTTTTATATCTCAAACTCCTGTCTAATAATGTAGGGTTAATGGTCACTGTTTTATATCTCAAACTCCTGTCTATGTCTAATAATGTAGGGTTAATGGTCACTGTTTTAGATCTCAAACTCCTGTCTAATAATGTAGGGTTAATGGTCACTGTTTTAGATCTCAAACTCCTGTCTAATAAGGTAGGGTTAATGGTCACTGTTTTATATCTCAAACTCCTGTCTGATAATGTAGGGTTAATTGTCACTGTATTAGATCTCAAACTCCTGTCTAATAATGTAGGGTTAATGGTTACTGTTTTAATCTCAAACTCCTGTCTAATAATGTAGGGTTAATGGTTACTGTTTTATATCTAACTCTGTCTAATAATGTAGGGTTAATGGTCACTGTTTTAGATCTCAAACTCCGTAAAATAGTAGGGTTAATGGTCACTGTTTTATTCTAAACTCCTGTCAATATGTAGGGTTAATGGTCACTGTTTTATAATCTCAAACTCCTGTCTGATAATGTAGGGTTAATGTGTCACTGTTTAGATCTCAAACTCCTGTCTAATAATGTAGGGTATGGTCACTGTTTTATATCTCAAACTCCTGTCTAATAATGTAGGGTTAATGGTACTGTTTTATATCTCAAACTCTGTCTAATAATGTAGGGTTAATGGTCACTGTTTTATATCTCAAACTCCTGTCTATAATGTAGGGTTAATGGTCACTGTTTTAGATCTCAACTCCTGTCTAATAATGTAGGGTTAATGGTCACTGTTTAGATCTCAAACTCCTGTCTAATATGTAGGGTTAATGGCACTGTTTTATCTCAAACTCCTGTCTGAATAATTAGGTTATTGTCACTGTTTTAGATCTCAAAACTCTGTCTAATAATGTGGGTTAATGGTCACTGTTTTAGATCTCAAACTCCTGTCTAATAATGTAGGGTTATTGTTCTGTTTTATATCTCAAACTCTGTCTAATAATGTAGGGTTATGGTTACTGTTTATATCTTAACTCCTGTCATAATGTAGGGTTAATGGTCACTGTTTTTATATCTCAAACTCCTGTCTAATAAGGTAGGTATGGTCACTGTTTTATATCTCAACTCCGTCTAAATAAGTAGGGTTAGGTCACTGTTTTAAGATCTCAAATTCCTGTCTAAAGTAGGGGTAATGGTCACTGTTTTGATCTCAAACTCCTGTCTAATAATGTAGGGTAATGGTCACTGTTTTAGATCTCAAACTCCTGTCTAATAATGTAGGGTTAATGGTCACTGTTATATCTCAAACTCCTGCTAATAATGTAGGGTTTAATGGTCCCTGTTTTAGATCTCAAACCTGTCTAATAATGTAGGGTTAATGGTCACTGTTTAAGATCTCAAATCCTGTCTAATAATGTAGGGTTAATGGTCACTGTTTAGATCTCAAACTCCTGTCTAATAATGTAGGGTTAATGGTCACTGTTTTATATCTCAACTCCTGTCTAATATGTAGGGTTAATGGGTCACTGTTTTATATCTCAAACTCCTGTCTAATAATGTAGGTTAATGGTCCCTGTTTTAGATCTCAAACTCCTGTCTAATATGTAGGGTTAATGGTCCACTGTTTATATCTCAAACTCCTGTCTAATAATGTGGGTTAATGGTCACTGTTTAGATCTCAAACTCCTGTCTAATAATGTAGGGTTATGGTCACTGTTTAGATCTCAAACTCCTGTCTAATAATGTAGGGTTAATGGTCACTGTTATAGATCCAAACTCCTGTCTAATAATGTAGGGTTAATGGTCACTGTTTTATATCTCAAACTCCTGTCCTAATAATGTAGGGTTAATGGTCACTGTTTAAGATCTCAAATTCCTGTCTAATAATGTAGGGGTTAATGGTCACTGTATTAGATCTCAAACTCCTGTCTAATAATGTAGGGTTAATGGTCACTGTTTTAGATCTCAAACTCCTGTCTAATAATGTAGGGTTAATGGTCACTGTTTTATATATCAAACTCCTGTCTAATAATGTAGGGTTAATGTCACTGTTTTATATTTCAAACTCCTGTCTAATAATGTAGGGTTAATGGTCACTGTTTTATATCTCAACTAAACTCCTGTTTAATAATGTAGGGTTAATGGTCACTGTTTTTATCTCAAACTCCTGTCTAATAATGTAGGGTTAATGGTTACTGTTTATATCTCAAACTCCTGTCTAATAATGTAGGGTTAATGGTCACTGTTTTATTCTCAAACTCCTGTCTAATAATGTAGGGTTAATGGTCACTGTTTTATATCTCAACTCCTGTCTATAATGTAGGGTTAATGTCACTGTTTTAGATCTCAAACTCCTGTCAAATAATGTAGGGTTAATGGTCACGTTTTAGATCTCAACCTCCTGTCAAATAGTAGGGTTAATGGTCACTGTTTTATATCTCAAACTCCTGTCTAATAATGTAGGGTTAATGTCACTGTTTTAGATCTCAAACTCCTGTAAAATAAGTAGGGTTATGGTCACTGTTTTATATCCAACCTCCGTCTAATAATGTAGGGTTAATGGTCACTGTTTTATATCTCAAACTCCTGTCTGATATGTAGGGTTAATGTCACTGTTTTATATCTCAAACTCCTGTCTAATAATTAGGGTTAATGGTCACTGTTTTTATATCTCAAACTCCGTCTAATAATGTAGGGTTAATGGTCCTGTTTATATCTCAAACTCCTGTCTAATAATGTAGGGTTAATGGTCACTGTTTTTATCTCAAACTCCTCTAATATGTAGGGTAATGGTCACTGTTTTAATCTCAAACTCCTGTCTAATAATGTAGTTAATGGTCACTGTTTAATCTCAAACTCTGTCTAATAATGTAGGGTTAATGGTCACTGTTTTAGATCTCAAACTCCTGTCTATAATGTAGGGTTTTGGTCACTGTTTATATCTCAAACTCCTGTCATAATGTAGGGTTAATTGTCACTGTTTAGATCTCAAACTCCTGTCTAATAATGTAGGGTTTATGGTCACTGTTTAGATCTCAAACTCCTGTCTAATAAGTAGGTTTAATGGTACTACGTTTATATCTCAAACTCTGTCTAATTGTAGGTTAATGGTTCACTGTTTTATTCTTAACTCTGTCCAAATGTAGGGTTTGTCACTGTTTAATCTCAAACTCCTGTCTAATAAGTAGGGTTAATGGTCACTGTTTTATATCCATCAACTCCGTCTATATTAGGTATGTCTTTTAAGTCTCAAATCCTGTCTAATAATGTAGGGGTTATGGTCACTGTTTAGATCTCAAACTCCTGTCTAATAATGTAGGGTTAATGGTCCTGTTTTAGATCTCAAAACTCCTTCTAATAATGTAGGGTTAATGGTCACTGTTATATCTCAAACTCCTGTCTAATAATGTAGGGTTAATGGTCACTGTTTTAGATCTCAAACTCCTGTCTAATAATGTAGGGTTAATGGTCACTGTTTTGATCTCAAATCCTGTCTAATAATGTAGGGTTAATGGTCACTGTTCTAGATCTCAAACTCCTGTCTAATAATGTAGGGTTAATGGTCACTGTTTAGATCTCAAACTCCTGTCTAATAATGTAGGGTTAATGGTCACTGTTTTATATCTCAACTCCTGTCTAATAATGTAGGGTTAATGGTCCACGTTTTAGATCTCAAACTCCTGTCTAATATATGTAGGGTTAATGGTCCACTGTTTTATCTCATAAACTCCTGTCTATATGTAGGGTTATGGTCACTGTTTTAATCTCAAACTCCTGTCTAATAATGTAGGGTTAATGGTCACTGTTTTAGATCTCAAACTCCTGTCTAATAAGTAGGGTTAATGGTCACTGTTTATATCTCAAACTCCTGTCTAATAATGTAGGGTTAATGGTCACTGTTTTATATCTCAAACTCCTGTCTAATAATGTAGGGTTAATGGTCACTGTTTTAGATCTCAACATTCCTGTCTAATAATGTAGGGTTAATGGTCACTGTTTAGATCTCAAACTCCTGTCTAATAATGTGGGTTAATGGTCACTGTTTTTAATCTCAAACTCCTGTCAATAATGTGGGTTTGGTCCTGTTTTTATATCAACTCCTGTCTAATATGTAGGGTTAATGGTCACTGTTTTATATCTCAAACTCCTGTCTAATAATGTAGGGTTAATGGTCACTGTTTATATCTCAAACTCCTGTCTAATAATGTAGGTTAATGGTCACTGTTTTATTCAAACTCCTCTAATATGTAGGGTTTATGGTCACTGTTTTATATCTCAAACTCCTGTCTAATAATGTAGGGTTAATGGTCACTGTTTTATATCTCAAACTCCTGTCTAATAATGTAGGGTTAATGGTCACTGTTTTAATCTCAAACTCCTGTCTAATAATGTAGGGTTAATGGTCACGTTTTATGATCTCAAAACTCCTGTCAATAATGTAGGGTTAATGGTCACTGTTTTAGATCTCAAACTCCTGTCTAATAATGTAGGGTTAATGGTCACTGTTTTAATCTCAAACTCCGTCTAATAATGTAGGGTTAATGGTCACTGTTTTATATCTCAAACTCCTGTCAAAAAGTAGGGTAATGGTCATGTTTTATACTAAACTCCGTCTAATAATGTAGGGTTAATGGTCACTGTTTTATATCTCAAACTCCTGTTAATAATGTAGGGTTAATTGTCACTGTTTAGATCTCAAACTCAACTCCTGTCTAATAATGTAGGGTTAATGGTCACTGTTTTATATCTCAAACTCCTGTCTAATAATGTAGGGTTAATGGTCACTGTTTTATATCTCAACTCCTGTCTATAATGTAGGGTTAATGGTCACTGTTTTATATCTCAAACTCCTGTCATAATGTAGGGTTAATGGTCACTGTTTTTAGATCTCAAACTCCTGTCTAATGTAGGGTTAATGGTCACTGTTTTTAATCTCAAACTCCTGTCTAATAAGTAGGGTTAATGGTCACTGTTTTATATCAAACTCCTGTCTGTATGTAGGGTTAATTGTCACTGTATTAGATCTCAAACTCCTGTCTAATAATGTAGGGTTAATGGTTACTGTTTTATATCTCAAACTCCTGTCTAATAATGTAGGGTTAATGGTTACTGTTTTATATCTCAAACTCCTGTCTATAATGTAGGGTTAATGGTCACTGTATTATATCTCAAACTCCTGTCTAATAATGTAGGGTTAATGGTCACTGTTTTAGATCTCAAACTCCTGTCTAATAATGTAGGGTTAATGGTCACTGTTTATATCTCAAACTCCTGTCTAATAATGTAGGGTTAATGGTCACTGTTTTATATCTCAAACTCCTGTCTAATAATGTAGGGTTAATGGTCCTGTTTTATATCTCAAACTCCTGTCTAATAATGTAGGGTTAATGGTCACTGTTTTAGATTCCAAACTCCTGTCTAATAATGTAGGGTTAATGGTCACTGTATATCTCAAACTCCTGTCTAATAATGTAGGGTTAATGGTCACTGTTTTATATCTCAAACTCCTGTCTAATAATGTAGGGTTAATGGTCACTGTTTTAGATCTCAAACTCCTGTCTAATAATGTAGGGTTAATGGTCACTGTTTATAGATCTCAAACTCCTGTCTAATAATGTAGGGTTAATGGTCACTGTTTTATATCTCAAACTCCTGTCTAATAATGTAGGGTTAATGGTCACTGTTTAAGATCTCAAATTCCTGTCTAATAATGCAGGGGTTAATGGTCACTGTTCTAGATCTCAAACTCCTGTCTAATAATGTAGGGTTAATGGTCACTGTTTTATATCACAAACTCCTGTTTAATAATGTAGGGTTAATGGTCACTGTTTTATATCTCAAACTCCTGTCTAATATGTAGGGTTATGGTACTGTTTTATATCTCAAACTCTGTTTAATGTAGGGTTAATGGTTACTGTTTTATATCTCAACTCCTGTCTAATAATGTAGGGTTAATGGTCACTGTTTTAGATCTCAAACTCCTGTCTAATAATGTAGGGTTAATGGTCACTGTTTTATATCTAAACTCCCGTCTAATAATGTAGGGTTTGGTCACTGTTTTATATCTCAAACTCCTGTCTGATAATGTGGGTTAATTGTCACTGTTTAGATCTCAAAACTCTGTCTAATAATGTAGGGTTAATGGTCACTGTTTTATATCTCAAACTCCTGTCTAATAATGTAGGGTTAATGGTCACTGTTTTATATCTCAAACTCCTGTCTAATAATGTAGGGTTAATGGTCACTGTTTTAGATCTCAAACTCCTGTCTAATAATGTAGGGTTAATGGTCACTGTTTTTTCTCAAACTCCTGTCTAATAATGTAGGGTTAATGGTCACTGTTTTATATCTCAAACTCCTGTCTAATAATGTAGGGTTATGGTCACTGTTTAGATCTCAAACTCCTGTCTAATAATGTGGGTTAATGGTTACTGTTTTATATCTAAACTCCTGTCAATAATGTAGGGTTAATGTCACTGTTTTATATCTCAAACTCCTGTCTAATAATGTAGGGTTAATGGTCACTGTTTTATATCTCAAACTCCTGTCTGATAATGTAGGTTATGTCATGTATTAGATCTCAAACTCCTGTCTAATAATGTAGGGTAATGGTTACTGTTTTATATCTCAACTCCTGTCTAATAATGTAGGGTTAATGGTACTGTTTTTAATCTCAAACTCTGTCTAATAATGTAGGGTTAATGGTACTGTTTATTCTCAAACTCCTTCTAATAATGTAGGGTTAATGGTCACTGTTTTTATCTCAAACTCCTGTCTAATAATGTAGGGTTAATGGTCCTGTTTTATATCTCAAAACTCCTGTCTGATATGTAGGGTTAATGTCACTGTTTAAGATCTCAACTCCGTCTAATAATGTAGGTTAATGGTCACTGTTCTAGATCTCAAACTCCTGTCTAATAATGTAGGGTTAATGGTCACCGTTTTATATCTCAAACTCCTGTCTAATAATGTAGGGTTAATGGTCACTGTTTTATATCTCAAACTCCTGTCTAATAATGTAGGGTTAATGGTCACTGTTTAAGATCTCAAACTCCTGTCTAATAATGTAGGGTTAATGGTCACTGTTTTATATCTCAAACTCCTGTCTAATAATGTAGGGTTAATGGTCACTGTTTTAAGATCTCAAACTCCTGTCTAATAATTAGGGTTAATGGTCACTGTTTATATCTAAACTCCTGTCTAATATGTAGGGTTAAGGTCACTGTTTTGTATCTCAAACTCCTGTCAATAATGTAGGGTTAATGGTCACTGTTTATATCTCAAACTCCTGCTAATAATGTAGGGTTAATGGTCACTGTTCTAGATCTCAAACTCTGTCTAATAATGAGGGTTAATGGTCACTGTTTTATATCTCAAACTCCTGTCTAATAATGTAGGGTTAATGGTTCACTGTTTTATATCTCAAAATCCTGTCTAATAATGTAGGGTTAATGGTCACTGTTTAAGATCTCAAACTCCTGTCTAATAATGTAGGGTTAATGGTCACTGTTTTAATCTTAAACTCCTGTCTAATAATGTAGGGTTAATGTCACTGTTTTATTATCTCAAACTCCTGTCTAATGTAGGGTTAATGGTCACTGTTTTAGATCTCAAACTCCTGTCTAATAATGTAGGGTTAATGGTCACTGTTAGATCTCAAACTCCTGTCCAATATGTAGGGTTAATGGTCCACTGTTTTATATCTCAAACTCCTGTCTAATAATGTAGGGTTAATGGTCACTGTTCTGATCTCAAACTCCTGTCTCATAATGTAGGGTTAATGGTCCCTGTTTTATATCTCCCACCTGTCTAATATGTAGGGTTAATGGTCACTGTTCTAGATCTCAAACTCCTGTCTAATAATGTAGGGTTAATGGTCACTGTTCTAGATCTCAAACTCCTGTCTAATAATGTAGGGTTAATGGTCACTGTTTTATATCTCACACTCCTGTCTAATAATGTAGGGTTAATGGTCACTGTTCTAGATCTCAAACTCCTGTCTAATAATGTAGGGTTAAGGTCACTGTTTTAGATTTGTGTAATGTAAAGGTTAATAGTAATTTGTAATCAATTCTATCTACTGTATTGGTCTGTGTCTATTGAGCTGTAAAAACTCTGTATTCAGGTTTAATGATCAGGTTGGCACTATGCAATACATGTGGGGTTTTGGGTTGCCGTTTGGGCAATCGGTCTTTAAAAGGTTCACATCACTGTTCTAAATCATAGCTGTCCAACACCAGCTCATGAGACAGGGTTGTTGGTGGGAATGGCCAGAGTTGGGGAGTCATTAAGTTAAGTAGTGCAGCCCCCTAAATCAAGTAGGTACAGATGTTTTAATGGATGACTTTTTGGTATTTTACTTTGGTTTCTTGACCCCCTTGTTGTACCTGCAATGTATCACAGGTGCCAGCCCTCTTTTGTACCGGCAATGTATCACAGGTTCCAGACCCGTTGTTTTGTTGTTTTACCTGCAATGGTATCACAGGTGCCGGCCCCCTTATTTACCTGCAATGTATCACAGTTTCCAGACCCCTTGTTGTAGCACCTGCAATTATCACAGGTTCCTGCCCCCTTATTGTAGCCTGCAACGTATCACAGGTTCCGGACCCGTTGTTGTACCTGCAATGTATCACAGGTTCCAGCCCTCTTATTGTACCTGCAACGTATCACAGGTTCCAGACCCGTTGTTGTACCTGCAATGTATCACAGGTTCCGGCCCCCTTATTGTACCTGCAATGTATCACAGGTTCCAGACCCCTTGTTGTACCTGCAATGTATCACAGGTTCCGGCCCCCTTATTGTACCTGCAATGTATCACAGGTTCCGGCCCCCTTATTGTACCTGCAATGTATCACAGGTTCCGGCCTCCTTATTGTACCTGCAATGTATCATATGTTGCACTAGTCCGGACCACAACCTACAACACTCTCATTCAAAGTAAAAACACAATCTTTATTAGCTTGATGTGTTTGGGACCAACATTCAGTCCTTAATCATAAGCAATGCAATGTATAGCAAAGAATTTGGTCTAGAAGGGTAAATAAATGTTTATTAAAAAAAACATACCATGAGAAATATGATTGGCATTTGGAAGTGACGGTGTATGACTAAGCAGTGAATAAAGTCATTGCTTGATGATGGGTGTGTATTTATGTAAATCTGGCAGTATGTTATTGTTATAAAGAATGCAGAGGAGGCAGCTGAACTAAACAGATTCTGAAAATTACATATGTCAGCTGTCTAACGATTCCAGTTTTGGGGTTTGGAGGACATATACAGTGGCTTAACTAGGAATCTCTGGGCCCCCCAGCAAAACTATAATGGGGCCCCTATCCTTGCATCATCCAGTGTTTTTTTAGGAGGAGGTTTTATCTGTCATAGGAGCCCTTTGGCTCCCGGGCCACCCTGCGGTTGCTCCCCTGTACCTATATACAATTTTTCTTTTGATGGGTGGGCTTGCCCTTTAAGTGGACCGTTACAGACATAACAGGTCACTAGTCCCAGAATTCACAGCAAAATTATATATAACACGCCACACATCAAAAATACCTTCAACAGTATCTCTGTCATCATATAACAAAACACTGAGATGGCGTGCACCCCCTTCAATTAGGGGTGCTGCATTCTGTCTAAAGGGGAAATTTGATTTTGACATCTTCTATTTAAACCCTCCTGTATATCTCTATGTGTCTGCCCTTTCTATTAATCTTTTTCATTCTATTAAATAAAAGAATATTCTTTTGCTTTAATATGCCATTGTGAAATGCAGCAAATGAAGTCTTACATGTTGAAAGCCAAGAAACCTTTGCAATGCAGGGTGTCTGTCTTACTGTGATTTTGCATTTGCCCAGTGCAATAATTGGCATACTTGGCACACTGCCACCGTTGCCCTTAGCAACACTGAGATTAAGAATAGTATCGGAGTAAAAGGCCCTATAATATGACAATTGGGAGCTGCCAACTGTCTAACCTCTTCCTTTTAAGCGGTAATACAGATATTCACAGACGTGCTCCGTAAATACTAATGTAAACAAGCTGCCTAATTTTTTTTAATCATAGACACTTTTTGGGCCATTAGAATCCTTTCCTTTTCTTTCCACAATATTCGTTTGTTCTCGTTCTTTACAAAATTCTGCAGTACAGGCTTTTTCTTATCCTTCTCCAAGCAATGCCAAAGGACGTCCATTTTGATTATCCTCATCAATCTGGAAAATCAATTTGTTTCTTTGTCAGCTGTTAAAGGAGAACTAAAATACAATAGAAATTTAAACTATTTGATAAGCTATGTGATGCTTTTAAGCTCCCATATTTTAACTAAAGTACCGTATATTGATTAATGTTATTGTGAGTGCCTCTGATCTACTTCTTCGCAGTCTCCTCTGCAGCTGGAAACACCTTTAGGTCAACCCAGTAAAGTGGATTTTTACAAGTTTGAGCTGTTCAACTTACTTAAAGGCCAAGTATAAGGGAACTATAATTTTAAAATGGACTTTAAAGGGCATGTCATCCACCCCAAAACTAAAATTTGATCCACTGTCTAGTGTTAAAAAAAATCCTTACCTTACCCCTGTTCCTAATGGTTCTCCTGCAGTGCCAATTCAAAGTCTAGAAAAGTGAAGAGTAGGAGCCTTCCTGTGTTTAATCCGGTATCTGCACCTTCCCTGTCCTCCTAGAGGACTCTGGCATGCGCAGAGGAGCCCTCCCCACTCCCGATCGCTGAGCGCTACCATAATCTTTTTATATAAATAAACTTTTCTGTAGTGTAGGGGCCCCCTCCAACCCAACAGTTTTATCATTTAAAAAAGTGTCCAGAAATAGACTTACCCGACCACGTTCCCTCGACTTTCTCAATAGCCGACAGCTGCATCTGCCTGGCCCCTATAGCTACTTCATTCGCGGAAGAGCAATAGATGCAGAGGCTGAGAGAATGAAGATGGGTAAGCCTGTTAAGTCTTTTTTTAAGTTATAAACCCTGCGGTTAGGGTTGAAGGGAGGTCCCCTACACTACGAAAAAAGTTAAGATTGGGGGTGGAGAAATACTTGAAAACCTTAGCTTTAAAGTCAGAATTTCACTCGGTTGACAGCTCACCCTTTACTGCTGTGTGTAACTATCTCCCCCAATGTTATAGATAAAGATAAACCTAGATGCAGAATTCTGATGTCCGAGATCAAAATTCCTTGTAGAAATTATGAATACAATGAAAACTCAGTTTTGGCAGTTTCAAATTCGGCTGTAATGTTCAGGTTTTCAGGATTGTGATGATCACATGATATAAAACTAAAATAACTATAAAATTCCCCCCAACTAAACAGTTCAGTCTTCTGACCCATTAGGGATGAGGTTGGATTACATGGATTTGTAGATATTTCAGGCTTGCAATAAATATTAAGTCTCAATCCAATGTTTAACTTGCACCATTTTCTAAATCAGTTTCTCCAATTTGTCTAATGTAGTGATGAGTCCGGTTAGTCAGTCATTAGTCAGTTTTCCAAAATCCGCAGAAATTTATACCGAAAATCTAATATTAGAAAATTTTAAATTCCTGTGGAAATTTATAAAATTCCTGTAGAAATTTTTAAAAAATTCCGATCCAATTGAGTTCCAATTGGATTTTCAGAAGTCGCCGCTTTCATTCATCTCTACTCTAATGCATTAAAGGGTATCTCCAAACCCAAAATATTTTTTTTCTGTAGTGTAGGGCACCCTCCCACCCCCAACCAGACATGCCCTTTAAAGATGTAGCTTATTAAAGGGGTTGATGCCAAACATTTCCTTAAACCACATGACTATACAGTGGTTTTTACTAACATAAGAAGCATATCCGTATTCAGTTGTTCCAGTAATTATCAGTGATTGACAAGTCTGGAAAATTATTTTTAAGTTACTGTACGTGGAGAATTTGGCCATAATATTGTGCAAATCTTCTTTAAATTTGAGAGGTTGCCATAGCAACACAACATATGAGTTTTAGTCCTAACAGAGCAGTAAATATGCAAATATCATATAATAAAATAGCACTTAACATTTTCACTGCCTGACATCATTTTGATGTTTCTTACTTTTGTGTGTTCCAGGGAGGGGAAGGCTGGTACTAGGGGCAAGTCTTCTACTGGTGGGGAATCCAATCATCCTACACATGATACTAGAGATGGGCGAAACTCGTAAGTTTCGTTTTTGGATATACAGATCTCTGGAAAACCCCCCGAAAATCCAAAAACAGAAAGTACTTTCGAGTGTTGGGACCGCATTTTCGAGGGTCCCAGGATGTACGAGGTTATTTTTGGTAACCCTGGAAAATAATCTCGAACATTCGATAATCCTCGAAAATACTACTTTTTCAAGTTTCTGATCATATTTTCCAGGTTTATCGAATGTTCAAAGTTATTTTTGAGGGTTACATTCGATAACCCTCGAAAATGCAGTCCGAAGACCCAAAATTCGAACAATACACCCTGATTCTGTCGGAACGTTTGGATTTCGGAGCCAAAAGTTCCATGTCGGATCTGGGTTGCGAGTCAGACCCAGATCCCATCTCTACATGATACCCTACAGATATCAATATATTTTCCTCTCCCCCCACAATTCCTTTAATGTTAGCATTGCCTTCCAATGTATTCCCTTTCTATTATGAAAAATATTGTAAAATACAGATACAATGCGGTATTACTACGGTGTTATATCGCTCCTTAAGGACAGTGACATTATTGTACAGACGTGACTGCAGCCATGAATGTACCACTATGGTGCAAACACCCACAATTAGTTTCTTTGTGTTGATGGAAGTCTAAAGGTGGCCATGCATTAGCGCTTACCTGCCAACTGATCCTGCGACATTCAATCATTCACAAGGTCCCATTTTGCGATTGTCGCATTGAAGAAGATCCGGAAAGGTGGTTCCTGCAGAATTGATTGAATGACGCGAGATAGGTCAGCAGGTAAGCTCTTATGTATGGGCACCTTAATAGGGCAACATTATATATATGCAAAGTTTAATTACCTGACCGTGATCCCACAATGCAGTAAACCCCTTTGCGAGACTTGTTGTTTTGCAGGATCCGGGTCATGTAAGACTTGCGGTTTGCAGCCCCATTCAATAGGCGCTACGTTTCTCAAACTTTCCAGACCATTGCGCACTACATTGGCTGTGTTGAAATTCTATCATAATATATATTATTAGAGTACAAAGAAACAAAAATGTAAATTATCCTGGTGAATATATTTCCACTACCAAAATTCTGAGGCACACCTCTGACTATTTGTTAAGTTACATATCAGTGAACCCGGCACACCCTTTGAGACAGACTGCTCTAGTGCAATGCAGATCAGAACAAGAAAGTTGCAGCCTTTCCCCTAGAAGCTGACAGCCAATCATATTACAGTACAGAGACAAATCCTGTCAGATCCTGCTGGATTTGCTGAATATTGGCCAAGTGTATGGCTGGTTAAAGACACCTTTAATGGAAGGTTTTTCACTCTCTCTCCATCCAGAATGTAAGTTGCTTGTCTATGACATTAGAATAAATCAATAATAAAAAATTCTCCATCTAATCATTCTATTAGTTCTAGGCATTATTAGCATTCTAGTTATATACGAGGGTAGTGCAAGTAAAACCAAGTGCAAATATTTAAAAGCTGGTCCAGCAGCATCCAATGTGGTAAGGTACAGCATTACTGTGGTACAATAGGATGGAGGGCCGAATAGATGGGAATGAAACATAAGGTGAAGCAGATCAGTAGCTGTAACTAAGTTGTCAGTGGATTATAACTAGCAGGTCTGTGATGGGTCAGTAAGAGAGGTAGGAGTGTCCAAGTCCAGATTGTAACCTTGCCTGAAGAGGTGAGTTTTGAGGTTTTGTTTGAAGATATGAAGTGATGGCGAGGAAGGGAGTTCCAGAGCAAAGGGGCAGTACGAGAAAAGTCCTGTATACGGGTGTGGGAGGAGGTGATCAGAGTGGATGAGAGGAGAAGATCATTAGCATCATTAGCATTAGCACTAACCAAAGTTACACCTTGGGTAGTATCTGTTTAACAGGGAATGTGCATAAGACTCGGTCTAATTGCTAGTTATTATTACAATGTAGCTGGATACACCAAATAGGAGCATAGAAATGGTCTAGAGGGGGCAGGCTGCTTCCAGGTGGCCGTTATAAGAGTTCTTGTGCCTGCGCAAATGCTATGGGCTAGTTTGTTGCTTTCTGTGGATGTCTTTGCTATATTTTTGTGAAAAAGAGCTATCCACGGACCAAAGATCACCGTAGTATGAAGTACTTCTTGTAATAAAACTTTGAAGGCCTTCCATGCTTTTGGACCTTGACACAGTCCCATCAACACTGTTTTATATCTGCTGGTGTTCCACAACCTCGGTAGCACAGATTAGAGGATTGGGGGGAAATTCTATGTGTAATTTGAGGGGACATGTACCAATGGTGTAGAATTTTAAAGGCTTTCTCTTGGACTAGTATATTAGAGGAGCATTTGCGGAGCAAATATAATATAGATTCCCATTGGTTAGTCTCTAGTTGTGAGCCTAGCATTTTTCCCACTTTTCCATAAAAGTCAATTTGGGGGCGTGGAGGAATTCATTTAGTATTGTGTATATTTTAGAGATGGTGTGGGAGCTCTGGGGGATTGAGCTGCAAATCGACTCGAAGGAGGAGAGTTGGGTGGTACTAGTACCAGTTATGTAATGTGTGAGCTGTGTGGAGTGAAACCATTCGGTGTGAGGCAAACTTGTACTGATGTTTGACTTGGTTCCATCTTTTGGTTGGGAGGATAGGGGGAAGTTTGTCTTGTGATAATTTTGCCTTAGGGTCTTTTTTCTTTGAGCGAACCTTTTTGGCTGATTTCTCTACCAAATCGGTTGGAAATATTTTCAAACCTTTTGGCAATTTTTGGGTGATCGTGCTGCCTTCAATAGGCTGTGTGATCAACTGCTCCGATATTTCGGCAGTGCCACTGAATTTTTCAATCGTCAGACTGTTGTCCGATAAATTGACTGGTAATCTTTTGGCTGGGAGGATAGGGGGGGGCAGACTGTCTGTATTAATGTATCCCAGGGGAAGCTGGCGGAGTTAAAAAAAAAGTTGAGATGCAATTAACATTGTATTATCTTAAAATAGCAACAACAACAAGGTAATGGTTGTTGCTCTTTCCACCATATGGATGCAATAGACCCTTTTATAAAGATTTCTGCTGCAGGATTGATCGTGAGCTGTTTTCCTTAGCAGTGCCCAGGGTGGTCTTTATAATAAAGCTCCTAGGATATAGAACATTTAATCCAGATCACACGTGTTTGCATATCCCCAGAGATACTGCTCACTAACCTTTATTGTAGATGACAACCAATCAAGTCACATTTAAAGACAATCATTTAATATACATTATTTTTCAACTGTGTAAATGTCATCAGAATAAAAAATGTGTCTGTGCTCTGGGAGATACTAAGACACGTTTATCTTATATACTAATCCGCAGTTACGGACGCAGGGGATGGATGAGGCAAGAGGGGGATAGGGGAATGTACGGAAGGGGTGTGTGTAATGTGCTGGGGGGGATGTGTTGGTGTGTGTGTGTGTGTCGGGATTGTCGATTCTTTAAAGAATTGGGGTTTTTCTGGTTTCTAAAAATTCAAATTAGTTTACTGTGTTTAATCTCCTCACGTTAGTGTGACTTAAGGGCCGTGATATCAGAGTGATTTTATCAGCCAAAATTTTCATTAATCCCAATAATTAAAATGGCAGCAGACACCATACACAGAGCAATAACCAATCAATGGCAATTATGAATATTATATTATTTAAATCTTCCTGTCCACACTGCACGCTGCAGTCTGGCCTGATTTTAAAACGCCCGTAATCCTCTTTTTTATTTTAGATCACATGTGTTTTAAATTCAGGGTATTGGAATAATGACGCAAGCACACATGAAAACCATTGGACCACAGTTGCCACTGCTGTCCTCTGCTTTTGATACTGTTGATCACCCTCTACTTCTTCAGACCCTGGCCTCCTTAGGTATCCAGGACACTGCACTGCACTTTCTTGGCTATCCTCCTATCTCTCTGGTAGGACCTTTATTGTTTTCCACTCTAGAATTAGCTCCACCCCTCACCTCCTCCCTGTGGGGGTCCCGCAAGGCTCGGTACTTGGTTCTCTTCTATTCTCCATCTATACTTATGGCCTTGGACAGCTCATTAGTTCACTTGGGTTCCAGTATCACCTGTATGCGGACGATACCCAAATTTACATCTCTGTCCCAGATCTCCCCACGCTGACATCCCAGGTCCCCGACTGCCTTAGTGCCATCTCTGCCTTCATGTCCTCCCGCTTCCTCAAATTTAACATGGACAATACTGAACTTGTCCTTTTCCCACCCTCACAATCTGTTCCCCTCCCTAGTTCCGGACCCATTGTTGTACCTGCAATGTATCACAGGTTCCGGACCCATTGTTGTACCTGCAATGTATCACAGGTTCCGGACCCGTATCACAGGTTCCGGACCCGTTGTTGTACCTGCAATGTATCACAGGTTCCAGCCCTCTTATTGTACCTGCAACGTATCACAGGTTCCGGACCCGTTGTTGTACCTGCAATGTATCACAGGATCGCAAAAAAATTACCGCCGCACATCGCGGCCGCGAAAATAGCGCTATCGCCGTATTTATAACGGCGAGCGCAATTCCCGCGATACCTATCGCGGCCGCGATGTGCTGCGGTAATTTTAAGCCCCTTCGCGGCGATACTATACAGTATCGCCACGAAGACCATTCGGTGTGAGGCAAACTTGTACTGATGTTTGACTTGGTTCCATTGGAATACCTTTCCCGTTGGTGCTAAGTGTCCTATTCGAAATATGTTGTGGTCCAGCCATGTTTCCTAGGTTTGTGTATTCTGGCCCAGTAGAAAATCAGGGTTATGGTATATTGGGGGCCCAAATCTTTTAACATAGGGACACCACTGCTATTATCTACCTCATGTGCAGTGCAAACCACTCCCTATTAGGCTATTACATGTGCAGTGCAATCCTTTCACTGTAACAGGGAAGGCAGTGTGGCAGCATTTGGTAATCTGAACTCTGAGTGCACATTACTAAATGCTGACATAGTGTCTGCCCTATTATAGGGAGTTTGAAATGATTGAACTGCACATGACTATTAGCTACCCCAATGTGCAGTTCAATTCAGTCACTATAACAGGGCAGACAGTGTGGTCAACACCTGGCTGTGATATGCTAATTGGGACTTTCCAGGGTACATAATTGCCAACAGATTCTTGTACAAGTCATTCTGAATTGAGAAAGCCAGTCGGATGACTAGCGAAACGTCTTCAAGAACTAAACTTCAAGTCCAGTTGATCTAATTGAACACAACAGATATACCATGACCTGGATGAATGAGAACCTTCACAAGCAGACCCCTAATAGAGACCGTTATGGTCTTGATATTGACCCAGCGCCTGGGTTGATTCAGTTGCTCAGTACACATTTCTTATCTCTCAGACATAGAAGAATTCAGACACCAAATAGTAATAATTTTATTTTATTTTATTGATTAAATTTATTATCAATTGTAGATTATTGTTGGTCCAGAGGAAGGCGAAAGACTCTGTGAAGACAACATGGCTCCAGAGGGAAAAAATCCCTTCCTGACCCCAACTGGCGATCGGATTAATTATCCCTGGACCAACTTGGAAGAATCAATTTCTGGGAATACATTGCATGTAGCTTGGTAGTTCTCCTAGCAAACGTACAGCATGGGGGGTCTTTACACTTTACAGATGGAGGAACAGGCTGAAATAAAGGGATCTGTCCAGATCGGCTCCTTATTTCCATCTTTACCCCATCCAGTATGAAGCCTCTCTCCAGTTTATTTTCCCTTTCTTTATTTTGGGCGCGGGAACGTGCTAGTTGATCCAGCCTTTTATTGTATGTTGCTTCCCTAGATGGGTCTTTCTTATAAGGCAAAGGTGGCCGTATAGGGATCCTACCAGATCTGCTTTGTACATCTGCTGCCACCCCATCTAGTATGAAGTCTTTCTTGTCTTCCCGAACTACTTTCTTAATTACCGGCTGAGCTGATACTGGGGGATTTGTGAAATGCTGGTTCCCAGCCTTAGTCAGCTCATGGATCCGGTTGAATGACCAGGGAGTGAATATTTTTGGTTCATTTGGTTCATTAAGCTTCTCAATCAGTTGTGCCGTAACTTTACCACCAGTTGTTTTGACTGGCAGAGTATCATTTCTTAAATACATAGGTAGTCTGGCAGTCTGGGTGGTAGGGTAAGGACTAACTTGTGCTAATGGGGCCTTAGGCTGTGACCAAACATTTTTGGACAATTCTTTGTTTTTTTCATCCAACAGACTATTGTCCGGTAAATTGACCGGTAATCTGTCAGTCAGTAAGGTAGGGTCGAGATTGACCGGTGTTAACCTGCCTGTAGCCATTGTGGGGAGTGATCCAACATTTTTAGCTGAATTTTCAACCAAATTGTCAGATAAATTGACCGGTAGTCTGCCAGCCGTAAGGACAGGGTCCAGTTTGTTGGATAATGTGCACTGAGCCTGAACATTTTCAGATGAATTTTCAACCAAATTAGTTGAATATTCAATTAAACCTGCTGGCAAATTTTGGGCGATCGTGCTGCCTTCAATTGGCTGCTTGGTCAGTTGCTCCAAAATATTAGCAGTGCCAGAGGTTTTTTCAACCAACAAACTATTGTCTGGAAAATTGACCGGTAGTTTGTCAGTTGTATGGACAGGGTCAAGTTTGTTGGACACAGTGCACTGAGCCTGAATATTTTCGATGGAACCTGCTGGCACATTTTGGGCTATCGTGCCGCCTTCAATAGGCTGTGTGACCAGTTGCTCCAAAATATTGCCATCTTTGCAGGTTTTTTCAACTGTCAGTCTATTGTCCGATAAATTGACTGGTAATCTTTTGGTTAAAACCCCACATGGCACAGGTACATACACCTACGACCTACCCCTCCATACTGTTGCAGCCATACCTAAAGGGTAACTAAAATCAAAAAAAATTTGACCAATCATTGAAAAAGTTTGTTTTTTAACCCCCAACCTGATCCGGTACACATGCCTACTGCCACCCTACCCTCATTTTCATGGCAACCATATTTAAAAGGTAACTAAGTCAAAATACAAATTTGACTAATCATGAACAAAGTTTGTTTTTTAACCCCCAACCCGACACAGGTACACCCACCTACTGATCTACTTATCCATTATTGTGGCAGCCATAGTTTAGGGTAACTAAAGTAAAAAAAATAATTTTGATCAATAATCAAAAATTAGTTTTTTTAACCCCCACGTGGCACGTACATACACCTACTGACCTACCTCTCCATTACTGTTGCAGCCATACTTAAAGGGTAACTAAAGTAAAAAAAACAAATTTTGACCAATCATCAAAAAATTTTTTTTTTTTAACCCCCACGTGGCACAGGTACATTCACCTACTGACCTACCCCTCCATTACTGTTGCAGCCATACCTAGAGGTAACTAAAGTCAAAAATGTTTTTAGACCAATTATCAAAAAAGTTTTTTTAACCCCCAACCTGACACAGGTACACACACCTACTGATCTACTTATCCATTACTGTGGCAGACATACTTAAAGGTAACTAAGTAAAAAAAAATACATTTTGATTAAAAACATTATCATTGAAAATTACGCTAATTTTGCCCTAACCAATCAGAAGTTAGCTTCTGATTGATTGGATCAAAATTAGCACCACTTTGGGCTGGGTACACACAAAAGTTTTTTTTGTCCCAAACAAGCGTTCACTACAAACTCATCATTCCCATTATTGAGTTTTAAAATCTGCAGCAAACACACATATTCCCTTCCAAAATGCAGCCCTTTAAGCCAAATTCAAAGTTTATACTTAAACTTTCCCTTTTTAGTTTACTTTGCGTTTTATAAATTCTGTTCCAGATATTTCGACCATCGGGAAGGTTATAAAAAAAACAAAAAAAAAACATTTGTAGTGAACTTTATAGGCCCAAAAAAACCTTAATTAGGAAAATGTGCTCAATTTTAGACCGTTTTTAAGTGCTGATTTTCCAATAAAAGTGTTTAAGGGGCATGATTGCTTACATGATGGTGATTTCTGATATAACGGGGAAGATTGCTTACATGATGATGGTGATTTCTGATATACCAATTTCCATTAAAAGGAAATAAGGTTTTTCATAAACTCCAAGTAGAGTTGATGCATACTATTATGCATGCATGTTTGGAATATGCTTCAGACATACATATTAGAATAGACATAATATGTTCTAGCAAAGTAGTTGTTGAAATGTTATATACGTATATCAAGTTGACCCTCTACTAAAGTTATAATTGAATATTATCAGACATGGTTTAATGCAAGACACAGATGACTTTTAAACATATATGATCTAAAGACATTTATAAGCAGGTTAGTATTCATAAGGCCCCTGTCCACTGATAAATATATTGATGATCCTTTGGGAAGGGTGTTTTACCAGCAGGCTACAAGCAGAGTTAATTCTCCAGTTTTATAAGAGTATTAATGTTAATTTATGATTGATAATTAGAAAGTGAAAGCAAACTGACAGTTTCTTAATTAAATATTTTGCTTCATTTTTTGAAAACAAATAAAGATAACCCCTCCTCTTACTATGCAGTTAATTTTGGCATTTATGCCAAACCTTATATATAACAGCTCAGCCATAACTTAAATAAATAAATAAACAAATAATACAGTAAATCAAACTTACCGGTAAACAAAATCTAAAAACAGAGACCTTATTATAAAGTTGTTGACAAACAAATTTTAACATATATATATATATATATATATATATATATATATATATATAATAAACCATCAAATGTATATATATGTGTGGCGTGTGTATGTAAATACATAAACACAGGATGAAACTAAACGAAATAAAATAAACGTTTGGTTTATATAACACAATACAACACTGCTAGCAAAACTTGCTACAGATACGTATTATCAAAAATATGGCACATCCTGAAACAGTCCTATCCAACATTTCAGAGTTGTAGGACAGGTTATAAAAACTCCCTACATTAAGGGACAGGCTAGTCAAGACTGACTAAACTGTCAAACAGCAAACCTCTTTCCCGAGGGCCCCCAAGAAAGGTATGTTAACCTGTAGATCATGTGTTTAGTGCACTTTTGTGTGTAAACCTTCATAATGTTTGCACATCCAATGACCAAAAGCAAAGGTGTGTCCATTGGTGCGCAGTGAAATTATGTATTTGTATGTTTTTGTTGTGTGTGGTACAGTGGATATAAATCTTTACACAGGGATAAATTTATCTGTTAGTCAGACAGTCATCAGCATCCAGGGGAAGCAAATAGATAATCCTGCTCATTGAGAATAGACACAGACAATCCAAAAGCACCATTAGACAACCTGAGAGTCTATAGAGGATCCAGATTAACATGCTAGTACTTATTAGTTTTTAGCATAGCAAGCTCCAGATTAACAGTTGCTATGGAGTTAGGACTTGGTTGGGAGCAAATAATACTGATTAGCTTTATAGTTAAGGTGAGGTGGGGTTAAAGGAGCTAAAAGCTCCAACAGAGTATAAAATGAACAGAAGTACCCCACAGCATCATGTTTTTTATATTAGCATTGCCCTAATAATCTAACATATAAACACATATTTCTCCCAGCTTACCTAGAGAAAAGGGTGGGGACATGCAAAGTATATAATTTATAAGCCTGTAGCAAAGGTGTGTGCCATGTAATACAGCCTAATGGTATAGAGCAGGGGGGGTTAAATTTGGGACATTCACATTTTTAAAAACTACTCACAATTCTCTGTTTGCAGTAAGTCTACTCTTAATGACTTGTAGCTAATGCATAAGTCCAGATGCAATACAGCCTAATGGCATAGAGCAGGGGTTTTGAACTTTTGATCTTTCACTGTTTGAAAACTACAAATCTCAGCATTCTCTGTTTGCAGTACATTTCTTCTTAATGTCCTGTAGCTAATGCATGGTCCAGATGCAAACAGCCTAATGGTATAGTGCAGGGGTGTTGAACTTGTGACCTTTCACATGCTTGATAACTACAACTCCCAGCATTTTCTTTTAGCAGTTAAGTTTCTACTTAGTGTCCATTGGTTAATGAAAGTATAAAGATGCAATACAGTGTAATGATATAAGCATATGTGTTTAACTTTTCACATGTTTGCGGCTGCACAGAATGGTGGAAAATTTAGTTTTCATACATCTGGAAAACAATTTCCATTCACTTTGGAATAAAGCCATTTTTCTGACTTACAGACATTAAAAGCCCATGACTTGCTTTAACGATTCCTACCCAGGGCTCAAACATGCAAGGAATCTATCTGCCCTTCCCTCAAATCCATAGCTATTACACTATTGGAATAGGAAAGCATAATATAGGTCACTTTAAGCAGTGGGGGTCATGAACCTACTCCATTCCACCTACCTATTCCACCTACCTGCCAGCTAGAATCCAGGGGGAATAAACCTGCAGGTCTTAGAATAAACTAAGATTATCCTGCCACAATGTTTGGTTCAAACTAAACAGCACCAGAGACCCTATACAGGATCCAGATAAACATACTATGTTCATACTTAAGGTGAGGAGGGGTTAAAGGAGCTAAAAGCTCCCCACAGAGTATAAAATGAAAAAGAGCCTTTTTATAACAGAAGAACATAACAAAAACCACAGCCTCATGTTATTATAATAGCATTGCCCTATAATCTAACATATAACACATATTTCTCCCTCCCAGCTACATGCAATTATCATCCTTTATACCTCCTTTACTACATACGCATCACTTCCTGTGTAGCATACAGAAAGTATGACTAAGAACTGTACGGTCCGAAACGCGTAAGGCAGTTTTGGAAATATTATTTTGAAAATCACAGTTGCAGCCCTGGTCCTCTATCCTTGTAAACCGGTTGTGTGGACTTCCTTGTTTTGAACTTGAATACTTTGGAACTTAGCGATGGGCCTGGGGCTTCCAGTGGTTATATACCACCCAGGCCATCGTTATATTAAGTAAAAATTTAATAATGTTTATGGAGTAGAGCCCATATCTATTACTTTCACATTATTTTCTATATCTAACATAGTTTCCCGATATAGTTTCTATATCTAACATACAGAGCAGTACCGAAAGCATGTATCGCAAACGGCTTTTTTACGTCTCAACATCACGTTACCACATGTACCAAGGGTTAACTTTACTTTAAGACATAACTAATGGTTGTGGCAGTATGCTAAACTGTGTCGCACAACCGCTGCAAGCAATGTACCAAGCTGATAATGACTCTTTAGACACAAACTTTAACACCAGCAGGTAGCTGGCGTTTAAGGGCATCTATACCAAAAAATAGGTTATTTTAAATTGACCGTAACTGGAAAGTATAATTCATCCCAACCACCACTGTATCATTTTGTTGTTGATCTGCCCCCTATTTCTTTAGATATCCAATCTAAAACTTCTTATATTTCAGCTGTCAATCAAGTTCCTTGCTCTCAAAAACTATTCTTCTGTGAGTAGTTTTACTGTAGCTGGAATGGTGACAGAGTTTTGACAGTTGGAATGCTGTATGCTGTGTTGCAGGCTTGACAGTTGGTTTGTGAGCAAAAAAAAGGGGGGGATACTGCTGCTAAACAAAATGTGTGCTGGATTAAAGGCATGCAGCAACACATGCAAATCAAAGTAAGTGCTACTTACATGTATTCAATTATAGATTAAAGTGGCAAAGTAATTTTTTCAGTATAGTTCCATTTAAAGTCTCGGAATGGGAAAACCCCATTCGCTATGCACTGACAGACATTATCATCTCAGTGCATTGCCTAGTGGAGGCAATAGAGCAATAACATAGCCCTTATAGTTTCTTTATCTAACAAAGATCCTTATATTCTATTATATGCATAAAGATGCTTGAGAAAGGTTCCTAGAAGGGAACTGAAATGTTGCCTGCACAGTGGAGTGTCAAAAAAAAAAATTCTAAAAGACCTAGAGTGCACCTCCCTCTCTATTTGGAACATATAATAATATATACCGTATATACTTGAGTATAGTCGAGGTTTTTAGTCACTAACCTTTAATGCAGAAGTCCGTCTGCAGCTCGCTCTGATCAAGTGTTGAGCCGGCTCTACTCGGCGCTGGGAAGTGAGACCGTGCCGAGAGTAACATCAAAACGGCACAACACTGGATCAGAGCAAGCAGCAGCCATAGTGGTATAGCTGGCATACAGTAAACAGGAATTCATTCAAGCTGAACTTCAAGTTGAAAATTGAATGAAGTTACAGGCTAACACCGAAGAGAGAGGGAAAATGCTATCACAGTGGTATTTGTTGCACAAATGAAAGCATTGCTGCACTGGGAAATGCTAGCCAAGATATTCCTTTACTACTTAATGGATTGTTATGGTAGCTTGTTATATTGGGTCTTTATGGTTCGGCAGATACTGTTTGTTATTAGTGGCTGTATGTTATTAGTGTCCTACACTGTACCTTCTCTCTTGGGCTGTGTGGTAGGGGGGGAACAGTTGTCCCATACAGTAAGAATCAGAAGGCAGTAGTGGTCATTTTCTACCCTCAACTTATATTCGAGTCAATCATGTTTTACACATTTTTCAGGTAAAAATAGGCGCCTTGACTTATACTCAGATCGACTTATACTGAGTATATAGGGTATATTCTACTTGCCATAATTATTAGACAGTTAACCAATACAATATATATCCTTTACTTTTGTTATAAAGTATATTCATTGCTGTACACACATGAGCAGATGTTTTGGGGCAAAAAAATCTTATTTCAGGATCGGATCAGTGGGCGATCTGACATAACTGCCGATCTTGCGGTCCATAGGAGATAATCTCTGCAACCGTGCATCGTTACGGCTGACTGCACGATATTGGTAAGCAGTCGAGACAAGTTTTTTTTTACTGAAACAATCGAATATTCTTTATATAATAACTATTGAAATAAGTAGTATATAATTCAATTCGCTGACTAATTAAAAAATTATATATATTTCTCATTCGTTGGTTATTTCATTATATTTTTTATCTTTTATTATTCTATAACAGCCCTATTTAAAGGGTAACTAAAGGCAAACTGATGCCCACACAGACACAGGCAAACACACCTACTGACCCACCCTTCCATTTCCTAGCAGCCCTAGATTAAAGAGCAACTAAAGTAAAAATGAAATCTTGATCAATCTTAAAAAAGTTTTTACACTTTTTTACTCTATAACAGCCTATTAACTAAAGTCAAAATTGAAATCATTAAAAAGTTACTTTAACACTCATAAATGGAACTGATACCCACACAGACACAGGGAAACATAGATACTGACCACTCCTTCTATTTCCAAGGCAGCCCTATTTAAAAGGCAACTAAAGTCAAAAAAATAAATAATCAACCATTATAAATGGAAAATCTTAATCAACCATTATAAATGGAAAAGCACAAAAAAAACTCTCTCGAACTCTTACACTGTCAAGTCTCCATTAAACTCTCTCCAACACACTAGCAAAATGGTGCCAGTCTAGCTGTCTTTATACCCAGGGTTTGGCTGTGGTAAAAATAGCTGCCATGGTTAAATTTGGGATATGTGGCTGGATGTGTTTTTAAAAAAATTAGCAAAAGAATTAAAAACTTTAAAAATTCTCGAAAATTTTCAAACGCAGTTCCGAAAAATCCAGAAAACGGAATTCTGGAAAATCCGTGGATCTCAGAAATCCACTGCGGAACCAGGTTCGGGACCGCAATCCGGCCCCTATTTAGTAATTAGGCTGCTATCTACTGGTGTCTCACACCATTCTTGTCTTTCAGGTCTCTCTTATGTTTTATATTTCACTTTTTTTATAGTTTCTTGAATGCTCTTTAATTTTTTATTTTCTTTTTTCCTCTTTTCTCAAAGCAAGAAACAAGCAATTACAATTATTGCCGTAAAATTATTTAATCAGAAATGTGTATGTTTAAATAAGGAATTAAGTCATGCTTTATTAAAAAAATGATCGCAGAAATATAAAAATATATTATACCAATAAACATGGTTGTGTTTTTGTGCTTTTTATTATTTGTATTGTTTCTATAGTAACAAGTACCTCTCTGCTATTTTATCATTGTGTACTAACCACAGCTGATATTGATTCTCTTAATGGAACTAGAAGTTGTTTCAAAACATAAAAGATCCTATAAAATATAAATTGAAGGAAAAGAAACACGTTCTTCTGGTGCTAGTGAACTTGATGCCATGTCTAGTGGAGCAGATTTATGGAAACAAGTTGCTTCTTACCGGTTCGTACTTGTTCTAATATTTCCAAAAGGTGAATTTATGCATCATAGCAGTTTATTGCATGTTAAGGGGTCTATTGTATCTGAAAGGTCTTCTATGTGCTTTTCCCATTTTAAAATAAAAAGACAAAACTTTAAAAAAAAACTGTTTTATTTATACTTAAAAATACGACTTACAATACGAAAGTACAAACAAAATTAAGTCTAAATCAAAGCAATATTTGTGGCTACGCATTAGATCACCAAATTGCACAATGTCAGGGATTTTTTTTTAGAATTTTAATCAGGTGTTTTATTAGCCAATAATAACAAATAGGAGTTAATGATTATCACTTGTATGTAGGTTCAGGTGCAGTGGTCATAGTGGCAAACACAAATTTGTAATTTGAAGACAACCGCAGAGCAAGTCGTCCAGAAAAGGGTTTTAATGAAAGAGAAAATGCAAAAAGCCATACCACTGAGTGGCTAAATCAACAATGTTTAAAAACATAAGAACTGGGGTGCAGAAAAACTTTTGCTGTAGCAGAAGGTAGTTCATTTGCTGAAAGGATGGAGAGTGGTAAATAATGGTACAAATGGCATCGGAAGGAATCCCTGGATCAACAATACTATATATATATATATTATATCAATCATTTGAATTTTATTTAAATTTTAGAAATGTATCCAGCCCACTCTAGAAACATTCAATGAAGTTGCCATTACCACATCTGCTGGAAGACTGTTCTCACTGTAACTAAACCCTTTTTTACATTAACATTAAACTTCTTTTCTTCTAGTTTTAAAGGATGTCCATCAGTCCTATACAATGATTCTATTTGTGAACAACCCACCAGAGAGCTTATTGTACAACCCATAAATATACACGTATTTGTATAGAATAATTACATACCTGAGCAAGCACCGCATCTCAACTGTCTAATCTATCTTCATAGCCAAGCCATACCACTTATTAATTTAGTTGCCCTTCTCTAATTGCATGCCATATTCAAAATCAGGCCCTACCAGTGCTTTGTAAAGCGGGAAATAATATTTTTCTCCCTTGAAATATATACCCCTTTTTATATAAAGGATTAGCGATGGGGATAGACCCCCTCCACTCAAGTACCCAATATAGCACTCATACACTTGAACCACTATTAAATACACTCGATCCTCTGTAGATGCAAGAAAATACTTTAATATATTACAAAACACACATAGTAACTATATCCCCACTATACATAATAAACATTATTACAAATGCTTATATAAAGGTTAAAATATGTAGCCACAACCTAAAATGTCCATAAAAGGAACTATATAAGATACTGAGTAATCAATCCAATAATGCACTTCTGTATAATGCACGAATCCCCTCAGCTGTGGGTTTAAGCATGAATCCCCTCAGCTGTGGGTTTAAAGTCCGTTACACAACAGATACACTCATGTATCTCGGTTCCAAAAGACAGGTAAGTCCTCCCGGGCGTCCCGGCCAATAGCAACTGGATCAGAATCTAAGGAGACAGACTATAAGGGTGGAAACACTTCAGCATAACTGCCGCAGTACAATCCAATAGTAAAGAGTAACTTTCCGGGACTTATAAACATAGCAGACGCACGCTGCACAGACATCGGAAGTCTCTCACCCTTCCTTACATAGTCTTCACCCGGTCTCCCGCGGCTGTCCACAATATTGGTTAACACACCCCAGTCGTTTGACGCGAGGATTACCTGTGCTTCCTATTTATACTTTCACGTCTCTTAAAGCTACAATGTAGCTTTCTTCCTTAAAGGGGCGGCTTTCTAGCCTTACACCGAAACAACATTGTATACTCATTTTAGAATACAGACTAACCATAATTATTAATTATACAGAAGTGCATTATTGGATTATATTACTCAGTATCTTATATAGTTCCTTTGTATGGACATTTTAGGTTGTGGCTACATGTTTTACCTTTATATGAGCATTTTGTAATAATGTTTATTATGTATAGTGGGGATATGTTACTATGTGTGTTTTGTATATATTAAAGTATTTTCTTGCATCTACAGAGGATCGAGTGTATTATATAGTGGTTCAAGTGTATGAGTGCTATATTGGGGTACTTGAGCGGAGGGGTCTATCCCCATCGCTAATCCTTTATATATAGTGTTGTATGTCTATTATCTATACCCCGAGCACCGTCTCAATAGCTTGAGACAACACACAACCACGCAATATAATTACCATTGTGCACTTACTTATTATTGATATACCCCTCTTTACAAGACAATATCTTGCTGACTTTATTTATTGCTGTCTGGCACTATCAAGGAGATTCAATATTGGTGAAATACGTGTAAAATCCACGTTAAGTAATATCGGGTTAATGTGTGTTTTACACGGATTTTAGGGCACAGCGCCATTTCAATTGTTTTGGAAAAACCCCTTTGTTAAGTTTTGCCACTAGCTAGTAGTGAGAAAATTAGCAGTGTTCTATAGTGGGAGTTTATTCAGGTGCTACCAGACTTCCCTTTACGCGATTCCACAATTCAATACCAGACCTTACTCTCAATACCTGGAAACCCAGAACCCTGAGGCACCTCACTTAAAACTTATCTTGCTTGCACTTGGGTATATGGGTAGGGGAAGGGATAAAATAAAAAGTAAAAAATAAATGGGTTAAGATCAAGATTCTCTGTAAAAAATCAGTTTAAAATGACACTTCCATATTAAAAATTCTTAAAACACTCACTTGTGCCTATCCACCACTAGGGGCAATGCAGGCAAAAAAACCTCTGCATACAGGAATAAGGTTGCCAACAAACTTTATTATAGGATTTAAAAAAATAAAAAGCACTAAAAAAAACTTGCAGTTTTGCAGTTGCTAAAGTTGCACCTCTTTATGGTGCGGCCTCTTTAAATCGTGGTGGTCTTGTGTGAGGTATATATATCCACTTCGCAATGGCTTGTGAGGTAGCACTTATCTGGACTATTTCTTCCAGCATTAGTGTCCTTTGCAGAATGTGTTGAGATACTGCATGTTTACTTATTTAGGGTTTTTAATGTTATATGTATAATAAAGGCTTTGTGTATCCATTTAATATCCACTACTGGACCTTACATTTTATGAGTATTGTTTGTCCTCTTACCTCAAATGTTGGTACCTAGGACTGCAGTTTGAGTGCCGTGTGGCTTTGGGACCCTCGTTTATCCTGTTTCTATATATCTTTTTCCTCTGACTATTTACACCTTTCTATCCATCTAGCTTCTTTTTATGCACTTTTTTTCCTGCTATCGCAGTTCATATTTTATGATTACTATAATACTAGGCAATGAACGACTACCCTTTTGAATATTGGCATTACATTGTCTTTTTTCAGTCCTGGTTTGTGGCAGGGTTTCATCTGTTATTTAGCATGCTTCTACCACAAACGGTAGCATTAGCGGCCCTTGTAGCGCCACTGGTTCTGCATTCTTGACCATGCAGTCAGAATTTAATCATTTTTACGCCTATAACATTTTATATCTTCTAAAGGAAAAGCCTACTAACAAGGTATTTTGTACATGAGATATACTGTAGAATACAGCGTTCACTTTACCCCATTTCAGCAAAGATACCTTGCTGTAAAGTTGTCTTTCTTAGGCACAGTTAACTACCAATCAAAAAAGGAAATATTTTAGATATCGTATATCTCGAGTATAAGTCAATCCGAGTATAAGTCGAGGTACCTAGTTTTACCTGAAAAATTTGTAAAAACTGATTGACTCGAGTATAAGTCGAGGGTAGAAATTATCACCACAAATGCCTTCTGATTCTGTTTTGTTTTTGCTTGATTTCCCTTTAAATAGGACAGCAAAATTCCCATACATGAATCCCATACGTAATAGCCAAATCCAGTACCAGTAACCTCCAATTCTTGGCACTCCAGATTTTGAACTACAACTCCCAGCATCTTTGGTGCTGGGAGTTTCAGTTTCAACATGTGAGTGGCAGGTTCAGTAAACATTTAATTAATTTACATCATTTACAATTCTCCTGAACCCCATATAGTAAAGGGCCCTCTGAACCCATATAGTAAAGGGAACTCTGACCCCATATAGTAAAGGATTCTCTGACCCAATAGTTAAAAATGTCACCTGAGAGTTGTAGTTTCAAGCTGTCATTGCACTGAACTAGCAACTGTTTTTTGCCCCAAATGAGGAGACCCATTAGATTTACAGCATCCAGTGACAGTGCTGAGTGAGTCCAGCTGGCAGAATAGAGGAAGCAGGAAGTGTAAAGGCAGATCAGCTCCTGTAACTTTCTATACAGGTTAACACAGCACCACCTACTGGTTACTATCTGTAATTGCAGATTTGGATCTAAATTAGGACTTACTCGAGTATAATCAAGGTTAGGTTTTCAGGCGAATTTTAAAGCCTGAAAAATTCGACTTATACTCATAAGTACGGTAGATCAACAGGTAGGTTGGTATAAGAAGTGGCATGCTAATAGCAAAATGAGTATGAAGAGAAATTATACAGTTTGTAAGTCGGTAAGAAAAAAGGAGATTAATGGGCCATGTAGTGCTAAAAAAGTTACCTGACCCGGATCCTGCGATGCAGTAAGTCTCACCAGGTAAGACAAACATTTTAGTACTACATCGGCCCATATGCCACTGTAACAATGGCATTAAAATTAGAGCAAAATTGTAAAACACTTTTGGAAATGGCGCAGCAGTGCGATATTAGTTCAAAACCCACACTAACACAAATTACATCGGGTTAGCATGGGTTTTGCACTATTTCATCAAAAATGCCCGATATTGCATCGGCTTCTAAATTTTAAGTGAGCACTATAATGCTTTTTGGTGGGCAGTATATTTCCTTCCAAACACCCAATTCACTTTAAATCTAAACCTAATACTGCAAACACAATTTAGATGTTACATTTACATTTGTAAGGAAAATAGTCAACTTTCCTTCAAGTTTAACCCTTCCATGCTGATTCCAGCAACAACTTTTTTTACCCAAAAAGTAAAAATTTCCATAACAATTTACCCCTGTGGTGCATTTAACCCTTGACTGCCACAGTCTTATATTCACGATCTGTGCAGAGAATGCTTTAACTGTCACAGATCGTTGAATATACGATCTGTGCTTTCCCCTTTAAAAAAAAAATCTGCCTGCACTAGGGCGATCAGGGGGCAGAATTCAACTCCCCCCTCTCTAGAGCTCCTCGATCCCCCATAAGTTTTGTGCAAAACCGATGGGGATCGGGAGATAACTTACCTTGTTCTTGCATGGAGCCAGGAGCAGCAGCCGGCAGCAGGAGGAAGAGCAGGTCCGTTTGATAAGGGAAACCCCGGTGAGATCACATGATTTCCTGCTTCACCGGGGTCTTTCCTTAGGCTTCCCCTGGTCTCCCCTGGTGGTCTAGTTGAGGTACTGCACTGTGATCTCCAGATCATGCTGCATGTACCTAGTATAGCACAAGCTGTCATGCTGACAGCTTTTACTATACATTTTGTGAATGGAACTCAAGTTCCATTCACAAATAGGAGTTTTTTCTAAGTCTTTGCTACTTAGCGAAGACTTAGGAAAAAAATGGGGACAGAGATCAAAATTTGGTGATCACTTCTGATCACCAAATTATTGATCTTTGCCAATGAATGAAAAATCACTCCTGGAAAATGATTTCCGGGAAGTGATTTTTCCGATCGGGATTTCAAATTGGAAAACGGGCATTTATGCCGCATTCTAAGTTCATATCATTCCCAAAGTATGATTTGATGATAATCTTTGGGAATGATAAAAAAAAAAAGGGGAAATGCACATAAAAAAATCTTAAAGTGATAACACTTTTTTTTTTACCTAAAACTATAATTAGCAAAAACGGGTTGTCTTCTCCAAGCTTCCCAATTCTCCTGGTTATATCGGTAAAGTAAACGCAGATACTTATTTGTATGATTTCACGGGAAACTAAGCCTATTTTTAGGAAATTTTGCAGAGGTACGCCAAAAAAAGACCGGTACAAATTTTAGGATCAGTAAGTGTGTAAAAACCTGTGTGACTCCATACTAACCGGTTTACTAAAATACCACTAAAGGGGGAGAGTGTGTGTGTGTGTGGTGGGTTGTGGTGTTTTTTCTTGTAACTGCTCTTCTAGATCGTCCGTCCATTTGAGCTAGTTGGTGGCCTCGTCTCTATTTGCACCCATGCAATGGCACAACCGTTTGAATTCAGAGATGTGGGAGTATTGCATTAGTGGGTTTTTTGCTTGTCAAGTGGGTTTAGGTAGGATTCAACCTTGAATCATCTTATTTTATTTTTCACAAAACCTCCTAAAACACAGAGTTCTTTGGATCACTGGGTCTGGAATTCTTCATGCATGTATGAAGCATGGCACCGTAACGTAGCTGAAGGTGTGTAGATTCCAAAAATATAGTTTGTGGGGGGAATTTCCAAGTTTGGCGGGCTGTTTCCTTAGAAGTAGGGTAGGCTGTTCAAATTACGAGGCACTTGATTTTTTCTTGTAATTGCTATTTGTGCATGTGTCCCATTTGAGCTAGTTTGGTGGCCACTTCTCTGTGTCATCCACGCATATGGCATACCTTTGATTCAGGACATGTGGAGATTGATATTTGTGGGGGGCTTTATTTTGGGGGGCATTTCAAGTTTTGGGGCGTTTGAAATTACAGAGCACTTTGATTTTTTCTTGTAATTACACTTTTGCATGCGTCCCATTTGAGGCTAGTTGGTGGCCATGTCTCTGTGTGCACCCCACATATAGCATACCGTGTGATGCAGGATATGTGGGAGATTGCTATTTAGTGGGTTTTTGCTTGTCAAGTGGGTTTAGGTAGGATTTCAACCCTTGAATGCATCTTATTTTATTTTTTCCCAAAACCTCCTAAAAACACAGAGTTCTTTGGATCACTGGGTCTGGAATTCTTCATGTATGTATGAAAGCATGGTACCGTACGTAGCTGAAGGCGTGTAGATTCCAAAAATATATAGTGTGTGGGGGGAATTTCAAGTTCGGGGGCTGTTGCCTTAGAAGTAGGGTAGGCTGTTCAAATTACAGAGCACTTTGATTTTTTTTGTAATTGCATTTGTCATGCTCCCATTGAGCTAGTTGGTGGCCACGTCTCTGTGGCATCCCACATATGGCATACCGTTTGATTCGGACATGTGGGAGATTGATATTTAGTGGGGGGGCTTTATTTGTGGGTGCATTTCCAGGTTTTGGGGCTGTTTGAAATTACAGAGCACTTTGATTTTGTTCTTGTAATTACACTTTTGCATGCGTCCCATTTGAGCTAGTTGGTGCCACGTCTCTGTGTGCACCCACCATTAGCATACCGTTTGATGCAGGATATGTGGGAGTATTGTTATTTAGTGGGTTTTTTTGCTTGTCAAGTGGGTTAGGTAGGATTTCAACCTTTGAATCATCTTATTTTATTTTTTCACCAAAACCTGCAAAAAACAGGGAGTTCTTTGGATGACTGGTCTGGAATTCTTCATGTATGTAGAAAGCATGGTACCGTAATGTAGCTGAAGGCGTGTAGATTCCTAAATATATAGTTGTGTGGGGGAATTTCCAAGTTTCGGGGCTGTTGCCTTAGAAGTAGGTAGGCTGTTCAAATTACAAGGCACTTTGTTTTTTCTGTAATTGCATTGTGCATGAGTCCCATTTGAGCTAGTTGGTGGCCAGTCTCTGTGGCACCACACATATAGCATACCGTTTGATCAGATATGTGGAAGAGTGCTATTTAGTGGGGTTTTTTTGCTTGTCAAGTCCCTCCATTACTGTTGCAGCCATACCTAAAGGGTAACTAAAATCAAAAAAAATTTTGACCAATCATTGAAAAAGTTTGTTTTTTAACCCCCAACCTGATCCAGGTACACATGCCTGACTCTTCTAGTTAAGCAGGAGTAGAAGTCACCGTATTACACAGACAGGTTCCTACTTTTCCTGTTTACTGATTGGACTTCACTGACTTTCATCAGGCTGTGCAGAAGAACCATAAGGAGCAGAGGAGAAATGTAAGATTTTTTTTAACATTACACAGTGGGCCACAGTGGGGCAAATTTTAGCTGGGTGGTGGAATGTCCTTTAAGCTGAATTGCAATTCTGGGGGGATGAGTATCTACTGAGGTCTGCTCCTGGACTGTAGGTCCTGGTGACACATGGGAGATGCAGCTTCTTATGGAGATACTTCCAAGAACCGGGCTGGTGAGGCACCAAAAGACTAAAGGTTCGTACACACATAAACGATTTTTCAGCATAACCTTAAAGGTCATCTGTAAAGAAAAATAGGTTATTTTAAATTGACATAACTGGAAACTATAATTCTTCCCAACCACCACGTATCATTTTTTTTGTTGATCTGCCCCCAAGTTCTTTAGATATCCAATCTAAAACTTCTTGTATTTCAGCTGTCCAATCAAGTTCCTTGCTCTCAAAAACTATTCTTCTGTGAGCAGTTTTACTGTAGCTGGAAGGGTGAGAGTTTTGAACAGTTGGAATGCTGTGTGCAGGCTGACAGTAAATGGCTGTGTAGACTGTGATAAGTGAATCTCTGTTGGAAAAAGATTGTGAGTTCTAGTACTAATAGACTTAAGGTGCCATACATCTATAACATTTTTACTTACCCCAACCGAGCGCTCACACGATGTTCGCGATGCTGCCGGAACCGCTTCTCCCGATCTTACATTAGGCGACATGCGATCGCAAAATCCCATTCATTTTGCGATCGCATGTGGTCAAATGTAAGATCAGTCGAGAAGCGGTTCTGGCGGATACGAAGGAACATTGGTGAGCGCCGGTGGGGTAGTAAAATCTATAGATGTATGGGCACCTTAAGCTGTAGCAAACAGGGGCAGATACTGTAGCATGGTTAGAGCTAGCAACTATTATATCAATAAAAAATAAAATATAGTTTCAAGGGAGAAAATTATATTATTATTACTCTCTCATTGTACCAAGCACTGTCCCATTTGTAAATGGGATTCCAAACTATACCCACATATTCGAATGAGGCCTCACCAGTGCTTTGTAAAGAGGAAAATAATATTTTTTACCCAATGAATCCATACCCTCTTTATATAAAACAATATCTTGCTAGCTGTAGCCCATGGCTAGAGCTTAAATTAGCAACAGTAATTGTACATCATTTGGAGTTTCCAACGCTCTACATAATAGCTACATAGCAGGAGGTTTTATAAGAATATATTCCACTGCACTCCCCAATGAAAGGCCAGAACCTTAAAGTATGATTATACAAGGATAATACGCAACCTTTAGTCTTATAAAGGATTTTACAACACTTTGGAGTTCCCTGCCCAGCGGCCTAGTGCTTATATATATGGTTAGAGACTGTCAGTGGCGTAATATCCTTTATTATAACTGTAAGGGGCAAGTTATCCCTTATATAAAAAGAATTGTGTACATGCACACATTCTAGAGTGCAAATAGTTGCCAATTAATATAATACACATGCAAATATTAAGACAAGGGCTATCTTGTTTGCTTACAGGTTGCTTATATGCTTTATGTAATTTGGCTTGAAAAAGCCAAATTACAGTTATTTCTGTTTTCTTTTTTTTCTTCTTCTGCTTTTTTGGACCGTATCTCCCTCCCACAGTTTTTTAGCTAGAACGGTACAGACGTGCGGGGCATATAGGAGGGTGCATCTTCTAGCTAAGGAATCCGCGAAGCGTTACGGTGTTATCCGGCGAATTTCACGAACTTTTTTCCCATAGACTATAATGGTAACCAATCCTCAAATGTAAATATTTCAAAACAGTTTGTTTCATGGTCATAAAATAAAAATGTGATTACCCCGGAACCCCCCACACAGACCACAGGTGCACCCACCTACTGACCTACCTTTCCTTCCATGGAAGCCATATTTAAAGGGTAAAACTAAAGTAAAAAAAACTAATTTAGATTATCCTCAATAAAAGATAGTTTAGGTTTTGTAAACACAAAAAAAGACATACCCCCTCACCACATGACCCAGGTACACAACCTACTGATCTACATATCCATTACTGTGGCAGCCATACTTAAAGGGTAACTAAAGTCAAAAAAGCTAGTTTTGATCAATAATCAAAAAGTTTGTTTTTTTAACCCCTTCATTGGCATATTGAGTTTTAAAATCTGCAGCACAAACACACAAATCCCCTTCCAAAAGCGTCTTTTCAAGCCAAATTTAAAGTTTATACTTAAACTTTTCCTTTCTAGTTTCCATTATAATGCTGCTTTAAAAGCCTGCACTTCTCTATAGTATAAGCAATTATTCAATAAAACAGGCAAATTATTTTAAGCCCAGCTACCACTTTAACGTTTCCTTTTTTATAGCTGGGTCTACCAGTATTCAAATCAACATCAGCCCCACTTTGCAACTTCCTCTCCGTCCTCTGTCATGACTTTAACCACTTTGAGCAGGGACAAGAGTTACAGACAGGGTTAATTAATAATTACTATAATGATCTGACTAACCTCATTCCTGATAATGCAGGCCAGTTACTGCAGGAACTGTCAAACATCAAAAGAACAAAGGATCAAAATCTTTCTAACCCTGTTTCTAAATAAGTTTATTTACAAAACCGGTTAACGGAAATGTGTCATTAAATAGAAAAAACATGTTTTCCCATTTAAGTGGCACTAGCATGTTGGTGCATTGGGGCTAACTCAATTAAATTCTACGGCCTTGGGTTTCCAGGTAATGTTGTCCTGCATCCATCTTGGGTAAAGCTCCGAGCCATGTAGGGTTGAAGCCAAATGTTTGTATATTGTCCGGTTATTTAAGAGCAGTGGTAATGCTGGGTACCATGGTAAGATTTTTTGGGGCCGACTGGACTGATATTTTCTGTGTATTGATTGATCAGGTCAACCAATGATGGGACCTGCTGGTAAATCACGGCCAATCATGTGGTCTTCAATGGGACTGTATGGTCAATTGTTTATTTTTTTTTTCTGCAAACTGACATTACTTTCCTCCCAGATGACCACTCGATTGTTGTAAACTACGAAAATCTTACCATGTGTACCCAGGCTAAAGTTGGCCATACTCACGGTTGAGTATCGGTTGGGGTACAGCCATAACAGTACGATTGGAGTGTGTATGGCCGTACAGGCGACTGATCCCCATGCCGACAATGGATGTTTTCTGTCTCTCCCTTCCATCCAGCAATGCCGGCTACGGTCCTTCATCGACACTCCGGGAACAGCCCCTACACACTGCCGATAATGGGTTAAATCCTGTCGTTTACCCATTATTGTTAGTGTGTTCGGGCACCTTAAAAACAAGTACTTTGTCTGGTGCAGACCATGGCAGCAGGATTTATCATTCCAACAAATTAGCATGACACAGTTCATTTGAATCATGGAAGTTACCATATCTCCTTTTAATTATCCTTTTAATTGTTTTAGTAGCAGTGTCTATTCGATGTTAGCAGTGTACCCTGTAGAAGTCTATCTCTATGTATTATCATGGCCCCCTCTTTAGATTAACTCCTGTATCCCTGACGGGATACAAGTCTGCTCTTCACCCACCCATTCAGTGGCCCTATTAATGATTCAATAGGCTGGGTACACACCAGCCTATTTTTCGGGCGACCAACCGACTCACGGCACTTTCAGTTGGTCGGACGAAATATCGGCTGGTGTGGGGCGGCCGGCCACGACCGGCCTCGATCATGTTTGTCGGATCAGACGAACGAATGATCGGACGTGTTGGAAATTACGATCGATCGTGCGGTTCCCTATGGGAAATGCTCGATCGAGTATTTGCATTTTTGGCGCTGGCGAATTTGCCGCAACAGACGGAAATTTGTCCCGGCCAAGCGCTCGCTCGGGACAAATTGTCCCTCAGTGTGTACCCAGCCTTAGTCCCACAGTATAATAATTTGCAGAAGAGTTTACCTTTTTTTCTCCCATTTTTGGCTATTTGATCAATAACCATGTGCTATAGATAAAAATATGTGTTTATTTCGTAAACTGGTATTACCAAGAAGCCAAACAGTGATATTCAGTTGTGTTTAGATTTTTTTTTAGTTGAAAAATACAATAAACCATGGCAGATTTACAGTTTTGTAATTGTGCAACCTGTAGCTTTGTGTGTGTTATCAGAATGGAATGCAAAGGTATTGGACGAAGTCCAATGCTTGTGATTGGATGGCTGTGTCCTGTACAGTAAAGGTACAGAACTGTAAATGGGGGGGTCACTTTGAAGACAGATATTAGGATATAAGTTACATTTTCGTGTTTAGAACCTGAGGGTCAAGCAACTTTATTATCGCTTTGTGATATCTCTCTCTCTCTCAGACGTGGAAGCCATTAAAATCTTTTTGACCAATTAACAGTCTACTCACTAAGGACGACAAATTACTGTCACTCTTACAGCAAAACAGGACAACAGAGAGTGAGCAGATCACCGTAGAAAATTATAAACCACAAAAAATACACAGATTACAAAAACAAATTGGTTCAATATCTCCCAGACCGAAAACAACCCGTGAACCTCAAATATATTAACTGGGTAAGAGCTCTATTTTAAAGATATAAATGGCTTCTAATCGACACGTAATTTCACATAACGTAAAAGGCATAACTCTCCCAACAAACGTACTATGGCATTACATTTTACCAAAAACCTAAGCCAGATATTCTTCTCCTCCAGGAAACCATTCCCCATTCTTCCCCCATCTATTGGGGGAAGAAATTTACTACCCACTATTTCGCATCTGCCACTAATAAAACACGTGGAGAATTTTGATAGCAAAATAATCTTTTGCGGAAGGCTCATGCACCCAAGTCCCACAGGGCCGCTACATATTTCTGAAAGGAACATCACTCAACCAAAGTAACTTTAATGAAAGTATATGCCTCAAATCAACAACAACAGCAATTTCTACAAACACTAAATAATAAACTAACAGAAAACTCTTTCGGCCCATAATAATAGCCGGGGACTTTAACATAGCTTAAATCCCAAATAGATAAATCTCTTGTCCCATATTCTTCCCTGGAGTCTCACCACGAAACACTCCTACAGGCACCCTACATTACTACCCCCCATAAAATCACATCGCAATTCGCAAAGTTTTATCAAAAAACTATACAACGGAACTCACACCCCTCACATCCCACTTACCTCAATCCATAGATGCCTTCTTCACTCTCCCCACTATATCAGATAACCAAAAAGCAACACTGCAAGCCCAGTTTTTAACTGAAGATTTAACATTGCACTTAAAAGTTTCCCCTCAGGAAATCCCCAGGACCAGACGCATACAACACACTACTATAAAATATTCCGTGACAACTTAACTCCACATTTATTAACCTATCCAACAAAGTCATGACAGGAACAGAAAGTTTTTCAGACAGAATGTTAGAAGCAAGCATTATTGTTATCCCAAACCCCAATAGAGACACGACCCAACCTACAACTACAGACCCATATCTCTTATAAATACAGATATAAAAATTTACGCAAAATCCTCGCCACAGATTATATAACATCCCCCCGCAACGCATACACCGTGACTAGACTGGCTTCATACCGCGCGGACACTACAGACAAATATAGAAAAGTCTAAAACCTCATGCATATAGGAAAAGCAAAACAAAAACCCAAACCCTTTTCTTATCGCTGATTGTAGAAAGTGTTTGACAGAGTTGATTGGACATACTTACAGAGAATACAACTTCCCCAACCACTGTATCCAAGCAAACCCTGTATGTTATAACAATCCCACAGCACAGGTACATAACATGGGATACCCATCAGAAACCATACAAATCCACAATGGCACAAGACAGTGATGCCCCTTTCACCCCTATTATTTGCCCTATGCATATAACCATTGGCAGCCACAATAAGGGCATCACCAGACAAGAGGGATACAATATGAGAAACAGAACACAAAGTCACAACTGTTCACAGACGACACACTACATACATATAACGCAACCACTCACTTCACTCCAAACCACTGCTCAACATTTTAGAGAACTTTGAGATAACACGATAAACATACCACAAAATCTAAGTGATACTCTCACACACATTTCAAATTCAAAATAGCAAAAACCCTCTTTCAAATACCTGGAATACAACTGAGTCATGACACCACCACTTAGTTTCGAAACAATTACAAACTATGTTGCGATACCTAATTAAAACTATAGATACCTGGTCCTCCTACGCACTATCCCTAATCGGAAGAATCAACGCCATCAAGATGACCCTCCTCCCAAAAATTTATCCTATTTAGAGCACTCCCCATTACCCATCACAAGAAAGATTTAGAAATACTGCAAAAGGTATGAATCATTTTCAGGCAAAACAAAAGCCCCAGATATAAAAGCTGAAACTTAGCAGACACAAGAAAAAGCAGATTCAGACCATCTTATATCAAAACTACAAAGCATCTAGATTATCACAACTAACCAATGGATACAAGGAACAGAAACCACAGATGGGTCAACTGAAAATGATTCCTAGCCCCCTACACTCCTCATAAGCTGGATCCCACCAAACATTAGAAATAGGTATCTACAAAATCTCCACACGAAACTAACTTGCCTTCTCTAACACCATTATTCTATAACTCTAACTTTCCACTAGGTATGGAGGACACTTTATAAATAAATGGCAGAAAAAAGGGATACATAGACGTATGATATCAAAGAGCAACAGGAGGGATTTTTACCATGGGAGGCAATAAAGACCAAACTCAAACTCTAATGGCTGGTTCAATATATGCAAATAAGACAATATACCCTCTACATAATTCCACTGAAATATGAAACCACCCCATGAAATTGGAACTAATGTTACTGACCCACGGGGGGAAGAATATCGAATCTCTACAAATTCTTGGGCAAGACAAACAGCCTATAAAAAAAAAGCTATACAAAAATGGGATGAGACTTCAAAATACCCTAGAGGATGCCCAATGGACCACTACGTCCAGAATTCAAACAAATGCAAACAAATGTGATAGCCCAGGGAAAGTCATACAAAATCCTTTTGACTGTACAAAACACACTGTTCATATCGTCTCTCAACCCACAACCCCAACACCTGCTCGAGGCTGCAGAACTGTAGCAGACAGACAGCTGCATTGCTGTGGATTTGCCCTGAGGTCAAGAAACTTGGAAACATGTGAGGCCCCATTGTCAGATGTTTTTCTAAACAATAGATCTCCCCATTACAGCATTATTCAACTACCTAACACAGATTAGATAAACTAGCAATTCGACATGTAGTCTGTTAGCAGGAACCTGGAAACGTCCAAGTCCTATAAGAAACACTAATAAACGAATCGTGGATCCGTGATAATCAGTACTTAGCACATAGTTAAGGCTGATGCACACGAAGGGACTATTTCCGACTGAGCGCTCCCTACAAGTAAGCGTCAGCCAGCAAATGCCGTCAGGTCGCAGCAAACTCGTGCGAGGCGAAATGGAACGATCAATGGTGCGTCCCGTAGCAATTCAGGAACTCATTGCCTTTTTCGTGATGGCAAGTTCCTACACAATTAATGTCAGGGTATTAAAGTCCCCCAAATGGCACACTCCCCAAACTTGCAAGCCCTGCCAACTGAATATGAAGCTGACTCTCTGCAGCATTTGGCGGCTTATATACACCAACAATGACATTACCCCCTATCCTGTTTGCCTAATTCCATCCATATATTGCCTCACTTAAACATCCATATAGCCAGTATCTCTTTTTTAAATTTGGCTTCGATCTTTTTAAAATAAACACATACTCCAGCCAGTCGTGAGAACTTTCAACCACGTTCTGCGATCCTATTACTCATACTTTTCATCAATGCCATAATGTCCAATTCACCCATTTTGTCAGCCAGGCTTCTCGCATTTGCAAACATACATTTTAGATTATGGATCCTGTTTTATTCATACACTTTAATACACATGCCTTGCAGGAACAAAAGGAAAGTAGCTGAGGTTCGCACTCCCAAACATCCAGAATATTTTATTTAAAACCACACATATTCACGTCAACGTGAATATGTGTGGTAAGGAAGAACCTACAGAGGCGTCTGCACCCACAGTTGGTAGAGTGCAACTCCCCCATTGTTTATCATACTTTAATACACTGCCCTCCTATCCCCTATGCTAGCCACACGCCCTTCCCCGCCATGCCTATCTACACCCTGCTTTCCCTTTTGGGCTATCTATCCCAGTGAGACTGCTAATACCCTCCCCCCCAAACCTAGTTAAAATCTCCTCCAACTCTCTAGCCATCTTCTCCATAAACAGCTGCACCGCCATCAGTGAGGTGCAACCCATCCGTACTAAGAGCCTGTAGCCAACAGCAAAGTCGCCCAGCTCATAAACCCAAACCCTCTTTCTACACCACCCTCTTAGCCCACACATTAATGCTCCTAAGCTCCCGCTGTTCCCTGGCTTAGCAAATGGCTGCGGTAGTATTTCTGAAACATTAACCTGGAGGTCCTGCTTTTAACTTGGCCCCTACCTCTCGGAAATCGTTTAAGGACCACACCTCCTCTCACTTTGTCTTAGGCACCAATGTGAACCAAGACCGATGGGTCACAAATGGCCCACCCAATAATCTGTCTGCACGATCACACATGCCAAACCCTAGCACAGGCAGGCAACACACAGTTCAACATGTAGGGTCTTGGCTCCAGACTACCTCCTTATAAGGAGTTCCCTACCCTACCACCTTCCTAGCATTCCTGATCTAGTTCCTCCTCCCTTGTATTAGAGATGGTAGTCCCCTGGGTGCTCAAGGGACATTCCCCTCCATTCATGCTAATTCCGAGGTGTCTCCTCCACTTCATTACCTAAGACGGCAAATCTGTTGGGATGGGCAATCTGGGAAGAAGCCACCCTACCCTTCCGTCCCCCACTTCCTAGAACCCTAAACAAACTAACTCCCCCCTCACCTTCCCTGTCCCACTTCCCCCACTCATACTGGCCCCAGCCAGTGCCTGCTGACCCCCCAGATTTGCCAATCCTGCAATGCTGCAAGCTGCCCCCTTAGACTCTCCACCTCAGCTTCCAAAGGGCAACCACATTACACCTGACACAGACTAGATTCCCTGGAACATCGCTCCAGGTTCCTATACACTTGGCAGGATGACATTGCATGGTACCAACAAAACTGTCCCTTCTCATCCACAACGCCAACACACGTGACTCACAAATCTTGTTAATTGCCCTTCTTGTTCAATGTCTTCTTTTTCTATGTCCTTAAGAGAAAGGGTCCTTAAGAGAAAGGGACACTTTCACTCAGTTTGTTTCACTCACAGGAAACTTCCTTTTTTAGGTCTAATCACAGGTCCAACCAAGTGAATCTATTTAACTAATAGGCCCCCAGCCCCCACACCAATTAGTGAAGAGCCAAGAAGGAAGAGAGGGAAAAAACAAAACACTTATTAACCCTTTCACAACCTGTGGTGATACAACAGGTGCAATACTAGAATTAGAAGTCCAGCGACCCTTTTACTGAGAAAGAAAGATTAATCTGCTTATTGCACAACACAGTCCTTAACACGGCAAAAACAATCCTTATTTTCAAATAGATCATGGTCCTTAAGAGCAAGGGACTATACGTTTCACTACAGGAAACTTCCTTTGTTGTCCAAAACCTAGTGTTCTTTAAAAGAATTCTCTCTTTAAGCGGGAGATTCTGCAAGACTTTTACATCAGCTTTTTTTTAAAGAACTTTGGGGGACTTATCTTGCACCTTAGGCAATTCTTTCTATCCTCTGGTATAAGTCTACAGTAGTGGCTAGTCAGCAAAACAGTCTTTAAATTCATCTGCCGTTTTACAGACTTTGATAGGGTTTTGCTTGGGGAAATTGCTAAAAGAGGTTGCATCCCAATCAATGAGTTGCAGTTCTGAAATCAATCCAGAATGGGGGAGCAGAGAGAAGCTCAGCTTAGTGGATACTGGCGAACAGACATTGACCAAGTGAGCCCTCCTTATTGTCATTGGGTTGAGACCTCCTACTATAATCCTCTAACTATAAGTGTTGGCCTTGCTGGTGCAAATCTGAAATTGCTGAAGTGTGGATCTCCTTCTGGCTTTGGTTCAGAGATTGCACCATCCTCTCTTGAATACAGTGATTTATGTTTTTCTGGTTTTATTTTCTGGATCATCAAAAGTGTTGGGTTTGGTTTGGGTTTTTTGCCTGAAAGAGAAAGTCATTGAATATTCCTAATTCATGAATAACAGCCATCTTTATATGGCAGCCAACAGTCAGATTTTATATTACGTCTTGCTAATTAGATGCATTTACTTTGAAAGCACATGTATATCAGGGTGACCATGTCCCAGAGCAACAGATTACAATGATATTCAAACTTTATGAATTTTATTTTATCCTTTAAAGGGAAAGTTCATGGAAAATATTCAATATTTTAAATTCTTGGTTTGTATTATGCATACTTAGCTATTCTACATTCTCTCCCATTTGAAAAATCAGTGATTCATACCCTTTGCTGTTCCCTGCTGTTCACATTAGTGAGCTGACATTTCAGGTTCGTAACGATCTTCTTCTTCCAGGATGCACCACTTCCTTGGAATGTTCAATAATAGTAATTCTACTGATGGCTGTTGGATGGGTCAAACACAAACATGCTCAGATCTCTACGAGCAACTGAATCAACCCAGGCGCTGGGTCAAGGGCAAGACCATAACGGTCTTTATTAGGGGTCCTGCAACAGGAAGTCAGTATTTCGGTTGCATTTATTTATACACAGACACAATGCTGAATGGGCAGGTTAGGTCATTAGGATGGAAAATACTGTTCTTTATAAATTTATTTGCACTGAGTCCCCTTTAAGTATTAAACTTTATCTCATGATAAAATAACAAGCATACAGATATCACATCTGGATGAGTTTTTAAAGGAATAGTTTGCTGGCAATAGTGAACTATTCCTTTTCTACATTGATTGAAGCCCAGGAGGTTAAGAAGCTATGCCTACCTCCCGTTCTTCAATCAATGTATGGATAGCCAGGAACCAAGCTCAGGATATCTTACCTTTCACGCAATCCAGCGGGGCCGCCGCTGAAATTCCAGACCACTTCCTGCTTCTGTTCTGCTATAGCACGATTATCGGGCATGCGCGTTATAGTGTAACAGAAGCAGGAAGCAGTCGGGAACTGTCAGAGCGGCCCGTTGGATCATGCGAAAGGTAAGATTTCTGAGCTCGTTCCTGGTATCCAAACATTGATTGAAGAACAGGAGGTAAGGCATAGCTCTTTAATCTCCGGGCAATGTAGGAAAGGAATAGTTCACTTTTGCAGCAAATATTCCTTTAAAAATAAAGATATTGCAGGTTACTGGATTGATACATAAATAGAGTTGATCCAGGGATATTGCCACAGTCAGGAGGAAATTTCTCCTCTTTTTTTGCCCTTCTCTGGATCAACTCTTAGGCAGGAAAATGAGTATTGCTGAGTAGGTTGGAGGATTGACAAAGTCTTTTCAATTGTTCTATTCAAGGGTGTATTCAGAAGTACCAGACTTACAAAAGCTGCATCGTATCTCCAAGGGAATCGTAGACAGGGGAGGGGAAAAGGGCTGGTGCAAGCTTTAAGATTCGTCTTTGGCATACCGACTTCCTAGAATCTAATGTCCAATCACTTTCCAATAATATGGATGAAGTAATATTAACAATTCTGTTCTTACAGATATTGCAATATCCCAATATTTATAAAACCCCGGCTTTTTCTGAGAGAAATTAAGCAGCATTGTTGTTTTTGGATGGCTGGACTTTCTTTAGAGCAGATAGGTCACTTGCTTATTGTCGAGTGGTCGTCTATGTCTTTTCACCAATACAAACTGGTGTGGAGATTCACCTATTGTAACTTCTTTCTGTTCCATGGAATACTCAGTCATATATTCGGATGGTTTACTGCTCTTTTGGCTGTTGTAGATATATTCCTCCTGATTCAATTGTAAAGATTGCGCTAAAGACACTGGGGCCATATTTATAAACTTGCGTGCAATTATCGATACTGCTTGTTATTGGTAAAGTATGACAGCAGCCGTAAATGTACGGCAGTAATCGTACATTAACGGCGAATGTTCGTTTATATTATTATTGTGGTTTATATAGTGCCAACATCTTCATAGCGCTTTACAATAATGTATACATTCACATCAGGCCCTGCACCGAAGCTTCAATCTAAGCACATTATTTGATACATACAACCTATCAGTATGTCTTTATGATTGTGGGGGGAAACCGGGTGCCCGGAGGAAACCCACGCAACCACGTGAGAACATACAAACTCCTTGCAGATTTGTCAAGGGTGGATTCCAAACTCAGGACCTCAGTGCTGCAAGGTATCAGTGCTAACCACTGAATACCATGCGGTAGTAGAACACTATTATTCTATGACCATAATTACAATTGCGGTTGTCGATTTATGATTGTTATGTAGTAAAGTTTAAATTAACGATCGTGCAGGGCACCCAGTAATTTTGCGATCTATCGCTACAAAACTGACACCGTTTTATTCTATAGCAGGGGATATTGTCACAACACATGTAGTTTACACAGGCTGTCATGTATTATTATGCTTTCCATGGCTACTTAAGATAAATAATGAATGAAATCTCTCTGCATAGGAGCTGATTCTAAACTGTCTTTATTTGGTGTTTTTCCAATATTTAACCAGTTTGGAATTTTTTCTTGAATAGTCAAATAGTTACTTTAAACAATTTAAAACAATAAACCCTGGTCTATAGTCTGTTATACGGTAAGACCCTTGTTGCTAGTCCGTTATATCTGTTATACGGTAAGACCCTGGTTGCTATTCGTTATATTACTGTTATACGGTAAGACCCTGGTTGCTAGTCCGTTATATCTGTTATATGGTAAGACCCTGGTTGCTAGTCCGTTTATCTGTTATGGTAAGACCCTGGTTGCTAGTCCGTTATATCTGTTATGGTAAGACCCTGGTTGCTATTCCGTTATATCGTTATACGGTAAGACCCTTGTTGCTAGTCGTTATATCTGTATACGGTAAGACCCTGGTTTGATAGTCCGTTATATTCTGTTATACGGTAAGACCCTGGATTGCTCCAGTCGTTATATCTGTTATACGGTAGCTGGTCTTAGTCTACTATCGTTATGGTAAGACCCTGGTTGACTAGTCGTTAATCTGTTATACGGTAAGACCCTGGTTGCTAGTCCGTTATATCTGTTATACGGTAAGACCCTGGTTGCTAGTCCGTTATATCTGTTATACGGTAAGACCCTGGTTGCTAGTCCGTTATATCTGTTAACGGAGAACCCTGGTCTATAGTCTGTATATCTGTTATACGGTAAGACCCTGGTTGCTAGTCCGTATATCTGTTATTACGGTAAGACCCTGGTCTTAGTCTGTTATATCTGTTATATGTAAGACCCTGGTGCTAGTCCATTTATCTGTTATACGGTAAGACCCTGGTTGTAGTCATTATATCTGTTATACGGTAGACCCTGGTTGCTAGTCCGTTATATCTGTTATACGGTAAGACCGTGGTTGCTAGTCCGTTATACTGTTATATGGTAAGCCCTGGTCTATAGTCCGTCGTTATTTTGTTATACGGTAAGACCCTGGTCTATAGTCCGTTATATCTGTTATATGGTAAGACCCTGGTTGCTAGTCCGTTATATCTGTTATACGTAAGACGGTGCTAGTCCGTTATACTGTTATACGGTAGACCCCGGTCTATAGTCCGTTATATCTGTTATACGGTATTAAACCTGGTTGCTAGTCCATTATATCTGTTATACAGTAAGATCCTGGTTGCTAGTTGTTATATCTGTTATAAGGTAGTAAGACCCTGGTCTATACTCCGTTATATCTGTTATACGGTATAGACCCTGGTCTGTAGTCCATTAAATCTGTTATTCGATAACATGAATGAATGGGTAGCTCAGTTGGTGTTTGCCTGTGTCAGGTAGGGGGTTAAAAAAAAATAAATTTTTTGATGATTGGTCAAAATTAATTTTTGACTACAGTTAGCTTTAAGTACGGCTGCCACGGAAATGGAAGGGTAGGTCAGTATGTGTGTGCACCTGTGTCAGATTGGGGGTTAAAAAAAACAAACTCTTTTTTTGATGATTGGTCAAAATTTGTTTTTGACTATAGTTACCTTTAAGTATGGCTGCCATTAAAATGGAAGAAGAGTAGGTCAGTAGGTGTGTGTACGGGTCAGGTTGGGGATTAAAAAACAAACATGTTGATTATTTATCAAAATTTCTTTTTGACTGTATATACCCTTTAGTATAGTATTTTGAGGTTGAATAAAGACATACGTCCATCCAGTCCAAACCATATAGCAATATCCTTATTACCTGCCTAAATGTTGATCCAGAGGAAGACAAACCCCCCCTCCCACCAAATTTGAAGGGGAGAAAAATCCTTGGAAATTCCCGGATCAACTCATACTTATGTATCAATACCAGTAACTTGCAACATTTCTTGTTTGCAGAAAACTCATCCAGTTTTTTTTTTAAACTGACTAAAGGAACTGCCATCACCATGTCCACTGGAAGACAGTTCCATAGTTACGTTCTCACAGTGAAAAACCTTTCCAGCTTAAAGAGTAAACTTCTTTCTTCAAGTCTTAAGGGATGTTGTGTGTCCTCTGACATATTCTATTGGTGAACAAGCCCAAAGTTTATTGTATGCCCTTTAATGTAATTATACACAGAAATCATGCAAGCGTCTTTTCTTCAGTGTACTATTTGTAACTATGTTCAAGCTCTCCAATCCCCTTATTAATTTAGTTGCTCTTCTCTGAACCTTTCCATTTCCAAGATGTCCTTTTTGTACACAGGATTCCAAATTGCACTGCATTTCCAAATGAGGCCTTACCAATGCTTTGTAAAGAGGGAGAATAACATTTTCCTCCCTTGAATCCATACCTCTCTTTATACAAGACAATACCATGCTGGCTCTGTTGTTGCTGTCTGGCACTGCTTGCTACCTTTAAGTTTGTTAACCAACAAAACCCCAAGATCCTTTTCCAACAGAGATTCACTTAACACAGAGCCATTTAAGTATAAGCAGCACAAGGATTTTTAAGTCCAAAATGCATCGCATTAATCATCAACATTGAATCTCATCTGCCATTTGCAGACCAATGTGACAATCACCTAGATCCACCTGCAACTATTGCACATCCTCTGAAGCTTTAATGGTCGACAAAGTTTTTGTCATAAGCAAACACAGAAACCTTGCTTAAGTATGGCGCCACAGAAATGGATAAGTAGATAGTAGGTGTGTGTGTACCTGTGTCAGTTGGGGGTTAAAAAAACATACCGTTTTAATGATTAGTAAATTTTTTTTGACTATAGTACCCTCTAAGTATGGCTGTCACGAGGAAATGGGAGGGTAGGTGTGTGTACCTATGTGAGGTTGGGGTATGTCTTTTTTGTGTTAGAACCATAAAACTAACTTTATTGAGGATATATCAAAAATAGTTTTTTGACTTTATTTACCCTTTAAGTATGGCTGCACAGGAATAGAAGGGTAGGTCAGTAGGTGTGTGTGAGTTGGGGGTATGTGTTTTTGCATGTATGACCATATAACTAAATTTTATTGATGATTGATCAAGAATCAAGTTTTTTGACTAAAGTTACCCTTTAAGTATGGCAATGGGAACTGAAAGGTAGGTCAGTAGGTGGGTGTACCTGTGTCTTTGTGGGGTTGGGGGTATCAGTGTTAATGCTATGACCACAAAATAAACTGTTTTGAAATATCCACATTGAGGATTGTTACCATTATATTCTATGAGAAAAATGTCCCGAAATTCACCGATAACCCGTAATGCTTCTGCGGGATTCCTTAGCTAGAAGATAGCACACTTCTCCTATATGCCCCCACGTCTGTACCGTTTATGCCTCTAGCTCAAAAACTGTTGGAGGAGATACAGTCCAAAAAAAGCGGAATAATAAAACAGAAGAAGAAATAGAAAGAACAGTAAATAGCCAAATTAATAAAAGTTGCTTTAAAATGACAGCCGCAACCAGGAAGGGGAGTGGCTATCAGCAGAGGAGTGGCGAGGGACCAGGTCAGGTAATGAATACTGGGGCATCTCTGAAACTTAAAATAAATTATGGATGAATAGATATGTGGGAGGTGCCTTGACACAGCAATGAAATCTCTGCCCTGAGCTTACAATCTAAAGCTGGGTACACACCATACAATAATTCTGTCTGACCGACCGAAACACTGAAATATCCGTATCGGATAAATGGACGAAAGGATGTGTCGGAAAACCACGGCCGATCATGCAGCCCTCTATGAACTACATGCCCGGTCATGGCTAACTGTTGGACGTGTCATTTGCCACGACCGTCATACCTTCCTTTGCGATCGGTTGGAAGCCTTTAACGGTTGGTCAGGAGGAAGGATTGGAACATGTGTACCCAGCATAAAGAATAACTATACTGTAAAAATGAACTATTTAAACATGGAAAGTACCTGGGCAGGGAGGTTGGATTGATTATTCCTACCCTACAATATCATTTTGTTGAGAAGGTACAGCACATACAGTTTTCATTTGCCAGGTTAGTCCTGGACTATTCATGTATTATAGATAGTGCTGAAGCCAGAAGTAAGACTGGCAGACTCAGTTTTCTTTGGGCCGGTGGTCTCCACAGAAACAAATTGGGAGGGTAGGGATAACCATCCCTATATATTGAATAAATTTATATTTAAACTGTATTTTAATAAACCTTATACACACGATAGTTTTCTACAACCTTACCGTATATATAAGATGGTGAACTTCCTAAAATCTGTTCTGATTTCTAATTTTCAGAATTTTTCTGAAATTGGACCCAATAAAGTTAAGGGAGAGCAAAAAAATCTGAAAAGTTAAAATAAAGATAAAATAGAGATGGTTACTTTCTGTACATGGCTCTGGGACCTGAGAAATGGTCTGGGCAACACTGAAAAATATCCATAAGTTCATTTACACACATGCTACTTTAGAGCTTCCGCATTCCACATTCAATATTTGGGCTTCACGACTTGGTAAACCTCCATATATAGAAGGAGGGTTAACAAATTCGCATTTCTCCATAGAATCAAGGGCCCAGGGGTTGGCACTGGTAAAAATGGTGGTTGGGAGGATTTTAGGTCATGTGGCTAAATCATTTGTACAAATTTCAAATCTCGAATGGAAAATCCTCAATCGTTTCCATAAATTTGATAAACTATGAAAATCAAATCCCTAATTCTGAAATTCTCAGCTGTTCATTTGCTAAAAAAGTTCAGTGAGTATGGAAAACTCCAAAAGTTTGTTTAGATCTGTAAAATCCGATTCGGAACCAGGTTCGGGTTTGAGTTCCAGTCCATTTCTATTGTATAGTTAAAGGTACATTTGTGCTTTTTCCTTGACTGCAGAGTAAAGAGTGTAATCCTGTCTTGCTATGTGCACAGAGCACTATTCTGTACATGCTTTTATAGAAGGGGTATATATAGGGAGATTCAAGTAAACTTCCAAACTTTTAAACTCCATACACTCATAAGAGCTTAAATCAAAACACTTTCAGGGAAATGTAATTAAATTTCTTATCGTTAAAAATGGTGCTAATTTTGCCCCAACCAATTAGATGTTATGTACAATTTGAAAGCTACATCTGATTGGTTGGGGCAAAATTGCACCATTTTAATAAAAGCAAAGGAATAAACACCATGCACATCAGTCTTAAATGTCTGTGTATTATTTATTGTTGCATACACAGAGTACACAAAGTGTAACGTTCGGTACGTGAGCGTACCTTCTTCAGACAATCAAGGTAAGTGAGCTGTACCTTCTTGTTGTCTGAAGAAGGTACAGCTCACGTACCGAAACGTTACACTTTGGGTTACTCTGTGTATGCAACAATAAATAATACACAGACATTAAGACATGATGTGGCATGGGTGTTATTCCTTTGCTGATTCACCCTGCAACCAGGGTGCTGCCATTGCATCAGCACGAATCTACCTATATCCACATAGTGTGTGCAGGATTACCTCTGTTTTTAATAATAAGAACTTTTATTACATTTCCCTGTTAAGGTAACAATCAATATGTAGATAGTCCAACATAGTAAAAGGATAACTCCACCCCAAAATAAGGGCACATTAGCGTGCATGCGTGCTGTAATTTAAGTGAAACCGGAAACAGTCGGGATCTGTCAATGTAGCCAGCGGTGGTGGATCAAGCGCAAGGTAAATTTATTAACCTTATTCCTGGCCTCGGTAAAAATGATTGAAGAAACGGAGGTAAGGCATAGTTGTCTAGCATGCAGTGCTATTAGTTACAAATAAAAAAAAAAATTGAAATACTGTTCATGTTTGCAAATAAGCAAAAATAACAAAAAAATAAATATAAAATGTTAAGAGAAGATAAGGCAGCAATTCAGCACCCGGGTTGCTGTAGTATTAGCAAAAGGTATCACTCTAGCACACCTGTATGGGCCAGATTGTAGGTGCAATCCCCTAAATACCCTCTATCCTAGGGTAAGCAAAGGCAAACAAAGAAGATGAGGGGAGCCACTATAGCACACTACTTGCAAATAATACACACCTTTATTGTGCAAAGAACATACCTATAGAACTATACCTGAGGAAGGGGGCTAGTCCTCCTGAAACGTTGTTTAATGTTCTTTGCACAATAAAGGTGTGTATTATTTGCAAGTAGTGTGCTCCCCTCATCTTCTTTGTTTGGACGTTGCTGTAGTATTCCATTAAAAGTTTTGCGTTTCTGGTGCAGAACACACCCATCTTTATTAGCTGATGTGTTTGGGACCACACATTCCGTCCTTAATCCTAAGCAATGCCACGTATAGCAAAGACATTTGGTCTAGAAGGGTAAAAACATGTTTATTAAAAAAAACCTACCCTGCGAGAACTATGATGGCATTGGAAGTGCCGGTGTCTGCCCTTACCGCAGTGAATAAAAAGTCCTTGCTTGTGATGGGTGTTGTTTTATGTCATTGGCCGTATGTTATTGTATAAGAATGCCGAGGAGGCAGCGGAAGACTAAAAGATTCTGCCAAATTACCGAGGTCAGCTGTCTAACGTTCCAGTTTTGGGGTTTGGCGGCCCTTCACAGTTGGCTTAACTAGGACTCTCTGGGCCCCCAGCAAAACTCTAATGGGGCCCCATCCTTGCATCATCCAGGTTTTTTTCAAGGAGGGAGGTTTATCCCCGGCCTCCCTGTACTATATACACTTTTCTTTCGAGGGTGGCTTGCCCCTTTGGTAGCGGCGGACCGCAGACAGACAGAACAAATAACAGGTCCTAGTCCCAGAATCACAGCAAAATTTATATATAACCCCGCCAACATCAAAACTACCTTCAACAGTATCTTTGTCATATCATATAACAATAAACACTGAGATGGCGTGCACCCCCTTCAATTAGGGGTGCGGCATTTCTGTCTAAAGGTGGACATTTGATTTGACAATCTTCTATTTAACCCGCCTCCTGATGTGTTCTCTGAAAAGCAGTGTCTGCCCTTCATTAATCTGATTTCATTCTATTAAATAAAAGAATATTCTGTTGACTTTAATATGCCATTGTGAAATGCAGCAAATGAAGTCTACATGTTGAAAGCAAAGAAACCTTTGCAATGCAGGGTGTATGTCTTACTGTGATTATCGCATTGCCCAGTGCACGATATTGGCATACTAGGCACACTGCCACCGTTGCCATAGCAACACTGAGATTAAGGAATAGTATCGGAGTAAAAAGGCCTATTAATATGAACAAATGGGAGCTGCCAACTGTCTAACCTCTTCCTTTTAAGCTAGGTTTTTAATACAGATAGCTATCAAGACGTGGCTCCGTCAAAATACTAATCGTAAACAGCTGCCTAATTTTTTTTATCATAGACACTTTTTGGGCAATAGAATCATTTCCTTTTCTTTCCAACAATATTCGTGTGTTTCTGTTCTTTACAAAAATCTGCAGTACAGTTTTTCTTATCCTTCTCCAAGCAATGCCAAAGGACGTCATTTTTGATTATCCTCATCAATCTGGGAAAATCAATGTGATTCTTTGTCAGTGTTAAAGGAAGAAGCTAAAATACAATAGAAAAATTTAAACTATTGATAAGCTATTGTGAGGCGTTTAAGCTCCCATATTTTAACTAAAAGTAACGTATATGATTAAATGCTTATTGTGGTGCCTCTGATCTACTCTTCGCAGTCTCCCTCTGCAGCTGGGGAAACACTTTAGGTCAACCCAGTATAAAAGGGGATTTTTTACAAGTTTGAGCTGTTTTCAATCTTTACTAACGGCCAAGTCTGAGGGACACTATAATTTAAAATGGACTTTAAAAGGCAGTATCCACCCAAAACGAAAATTTGATCACTGTATAGTGTTAAAAAAAAATCTACTACCCACAGTCCTAATGGTTCTCCTGCCGTGCAATTCAAAAGTCTGAAAAGTGAAGAGTAGGAGCCTTCCTGGTCTTAATCGGGATCTGCACCTCCCTGTCCTCATAGATGAATCTGACATGCGCAAGAGGAGCCTCCGCACTCCCAGCATATCGCGACGCTACCATGTAATCTTTTTATATAAATAAACGTTCTGTAGGGTAGGGCCCCCTCCAACCCAACATGTTTTATCATTAAAAGAAAGGTCCGAAAATAGACTTAACCCGGACCCACGTTTCCCTCGACTTTCTCAATAGCCGACAGCATGCATCTGCCTGGCCCCTTATAGCTTCATTCGCGAAGAGCAATAGATGCAGAGGCTGAGAGAATGAAGATGGTAAGCATTGAAGTCTTTTTTAGTTATAAACCCTGCGGTAGGGTTGAAGGGGAGGTCCCCTACACACGGAAAAGTTAAGATTGGGGGTGGAGAAATACTTGAAAAAACCTTAGCTTTAAAGTCAGGAAATTTCACTCGGTGGACCCAGCTCAACCTTTATGCATGTGTTGTAAACCTATCTCACCAATGTTAAGATAAAGATAACCTAGATGCAGAATTCTGAGTGTCGAGATCAAAATTCTTGTAGAAATTATGAATACAATGAAAACTCAGTTTGGCAGTTTCAAATGCGGCTGTTCTGTAATGTCAGGATTTTCAGGATTGTGTTGATCACAGAAATATAAAACGAAAATAACTATAAATGTATTCCACCCCAATAAATCGAGTTCAGTCTTCTGACCCATTAGGGATGGGTTGGAGGACATGGATTTGAGATATTTCAGGCTTGCAATAAAATTAGTCTCTACCAATGTTCTAACTTGACCATTTTCTAAATCAGTTACCAATTTGTCTTAATGTAGTGAGGAGTCTGGGTTAGGCAGTCATAGTACGTTTCCAAAATCCGCAGACGTTTATACCGAAAATCTATATTAGAAAATTTAAATTTCCTGTGGAACGTTAGTAAACCTTCTGTAGAAAGTATTAAAAAATTCGATCCAATGGAGTTCCAAGTGGATAATTTTAGAGTCGCGCTTCATTCATCTCTACTCTAATGCATTTATTAAAGGGTATTCCAAACTCCAAAATATTTTTCTGTAGTGTAGGGCACCTCCACCCAACCCAGACATGCCCTTAAAGATGTAGCTTATTAAAGGGGTTGATGCCAATAATTTCTTAAACACATGACTATTACAGTGGTTTTTACGAATAGAAGCATATCCGTATCAGGTTGTTCCAGTATAATATCATGATTGACACGTCTGGAAAATTGATTTTTAAGTACTGTTACGTGGAGAATTTGGCCACATATGTGTGCAAATCTTCTCTGAAAGTGAGAGGTTGCCATAGCAAACAACAACAATGAGTTTGTCTAACAGAGAGTAAAATATGCAAATATTCATCTAATAAAATTAGCAACTTCACTTTTCACTGCTGAAATCATTTTGATGTTTCTTACTTTGGGTGTTCCAGGGTGGGAGGGAAGGCTCATGGTATAGGGGCAAAGTCTCTCTACTGGTGGGGAATCCAATCATCCTACACAGATACTAAGAGATGGCGAAACGCGTTAAGTTTAGTTTTGGTATATAAGATCTCTGGAAAAACACCCGAAAAATCCAAAAAAAAGAAAGTACTTCGCTGGGTTGGGACCGCATTTTCGAGGGTCAGGATGTACGAGGTTATTTTTGGAATAGCCCTGGATGAAAAATAATCGCGAACATCGATACTCCTTACGGAAAATACACTTTGCAGTTGCTGATCATAGTGTCAGGTTGATCGATGTTCAAAAGTTATTTGAGGAGTTCCTTCGATAACCTCGAAAATGCGTGCCCAGAAGATCCAAAAATGCGAACAATACACCTGCTTCTGTCGGAATAACGTTTGGATTTCGGAGCCCAAAAGTTCCCCACATGTCGGTCTAGGGTGCGAGTCAGACCCAGATCCCATCTCACCTGATACCCACAGATATCAATTATTTTCAATCCCCCCACAATTCCTTTAAGTTAGCATTGCCTTCCAAGTATTCCCTCCTTTCTAGTATGCAAAAAATATTGTAAAATACAGATACAATGCGGTATTAATACCGGTGTGTATATCGGCCTTAAGGACAGTGGACATTATTGTACAGACAAAACCCCGTGCACTGGCAGCCATGGAATGTACCAATGGTGCAAACACCCCAAGTAGTTTTTTGTGTGATGGAAGTCTAAAGGAGGTCCTGCATTAGCGCTTACCAGCCAAACGGATCCTGCGAATCAATCATTCCAAGTCCCCCCATTTGCGATTGTCGCATTGAGAGATCCGGCAAGGTGGTTCATGCAGAATTGACTGGAATGACGCGAGATAGGTCAGCAGGTAAAGCTCATATGATATTTGGCACCTTAATAGGGCCAAACATTATAATATGAAAAGTTAATTCCTGACCCGCCCCCCCCTGATCCCACACAGACAGTAACCCCTTTGCGCCAGAAGATTGTTGTTTTGCGGCATCCGGGCATGTCAAGACTTGCGTTGGCAGCCCCCATTCATAGGCGCTACGTTTCTCCAACTTTCCAGACATTGCGCACTCCCTTGACTGTGTAGAACTTCTCTCATAATCTATATTATAGAGTACACGACAAAAAATGTCATTTCCTGGTTGAATATATTTCCACTACCAAAATATCTGAGGCCACACCTTCTGAATTGATGTCAGTTCCCTATCAGTGACCCGGCACACCCTTTGAGACAGACTGCTCTAGTGCACTGCAGACTCAGGAAACCAGAAAGTTGCCAGCCTTCCCCTAGAGGCTGACAGCCAATCTAGTACAGTACAGAGCAAATTCCTGTCGATCCTGCGGATTTGCTGGAAAGATGGCAAGTGATGCTGGTTAAGCCCCTTTAATGGAGGTTTTTCACTCTCTACCCATCCAGAATGTAAGGTGCTTTGTTGTTTTTTATTCTAGACATTAGAAATAAAATAAATAATAAAAAAATTCTCCATAGAGCAATTCTATGAGTTATAGGATTATTAGACATTCTAGTTATATTACGAGGGTAGTGCAGTAAACCAAGTGCAAATATGAAAAAGCTGGATCCAGCAGATCCCAATTTGTTAAGGTACCAGGCAGTTACGTGCGTACAATGGGATGGAGGGCCGCCCGACTAGCTGGGAAGGAAAAATACGGTGATGAAGCAGACCGTAGCTGTAACCTCAGTTGTCAGTGGCTTTCTACCTAGCCGGTCTGTGATGGGTCAGTAAGCGAGGAGGAGTTGTCCCAGTCAGATGCCTTGCCTGAAGAGGGCGGTGCGGTTTGTGAGCATGACAGGGCTGGCGCGGCAAGGAGTTCCAGAGCAAAGGGGCAGTACGAGAAAAGTCCGTATACGTGGGGAGGAGGTGATTCAGAAGTGGGATGAGAGGAAGAACTCCTAAGCATCACTTAGACACCATTAGCAATAACCAAAAGTTACACCTGGAGGTAGTATCTGTCCATACAGGGAATGGGCACATAAGACTCGGTCTAATTGCCTAGTTTATTATACAATGTAGCTGATAACAAATAGGGACAGCATAGAAATGGTATAGAGGGGCAGGCTGCTTCCAGGTGGCGTTATAAGAGTTCTTGTTGCCTGCGCAAATATAGGGCTAGTTTGTTGCTTCTGTTGGATGTCTTTGCTATGTTTGGTCAGAAAAGAGCTATACCTGATCCAAGATCACCGTAGTATGAAGTACTTGTAATAAAAGATTTGCAGGCCTTCCAATGTCTTTTGGACCTCGGACACAGGCCCACCAATAGTGTTTATATCTGCTGGGTCCAAACCTCGTAGCAAGATTAGAGGATTGGGGAAAATTCAAGTGTAATTGAGGGGACAAATGTTACCAATGTGTAGAATTTTAAAGCTTCTCTTGGACTCGTATATTAGAGGGAGATTGCGGAGCAAAGGCAAGATAATAAGATTCCCAATGGTTAGTCTCTAGTTGTGAAGCCTAGCATTTTTCCACTTTTCCAAAAAGTCACTTTGGGGGAGTGGAGGAATTCATGATAGTATTGTGTCTAGTTTAGAGATGGGTTGGGAGCCTTGGGGGATTGAGCTGCAAATCGAACCGAAGGAGGAGAGTTGGGTGGTAATAGAAAAAAAATAACAGTTATGTAATGGTTGAGATGTGTGAGTGGGGGGGGAAAGAAACATTCGGAGTGAGGCAAACTTGTACTGATGTTTGACTGGTTCCCTTGGAACTTTCCCGTTGGTGCTAAGTGTCCTATTCGAAATATGCTTGTGGTCCAGCAAGTATTCTAGGTTTGGTATTCTGGACCAGTGAGAAAATCAGGAGTATGGTATATGGGGGCCCAAATTGTTTTAAATGGGACACCACTGTATTATCTAACCTCATGTGCAGTGAAAACCACTACCTATTAGGCAATACATGTGCAGTCAACCTTTCACTGGTAACAGGAAGGCAGTGAATGTGGCAGCCATGTGGTAATCTGAACGCTGAGTGCACATTACTAAATGCGACAATAGTGTCGCCCTATTATAGGGAGTTGAAATGATTGAACTGCACATGGACTATTAGCTACCCCCCCATCTGTGCAGTTCAACGTCAACTATACAGGGCAGACAGTGTGGTCAAACACCTGGCAGGTGAGTGCTAATGGGACTTTCAGGTACCTAATTGCCAAACAGATCTAGGTGTCAAGTCTTCTGAAGTGAGAAGCCCGTGGATGACTAGCGAAACGTCTTCAAGAACTAAACTCAAGTCCAGTTGATCTAAATTGAACACAAACAGATATACCATGACTGATAAATGGGAACCCTTCAACAAGCAGACCCACCTCAAGAGACCGTTATGGTCTTGATATTGACCCAGAGGCCTGGGTTTGATTCAGTGCTCAGTACACTGTTATATCTCAGACATAGAAGAATTCAGAACCAAATGTAATAATTGTATTTTATTTTATAATTAAATGTATTATCAATTGTAGATTATTGTGGGCCAGAGGAAGGCGACAAGACTCTGTGAAGAAACTGGCTCCAGAGGGAAAAAATCCCTTCCTTGACCCAAAACGGGCAGATCGGCTTAAGGATCCCGGACCAACTTGGAAGATCAATTTCTTGGGAATTACATTGCATGTAGCGTTGTAGTTCTCCTAGCAAAACGTACAGGATGGGGGGTCTTTACACTTACAGGGGCGGACCAGGCTGAACTAAAGGGATCGGTTCCGATCGGCTCTTATTTCCATCTTACCCCATCAGTATGAAGCCCTCTCAGTTTATTGTTCCCTTTCTTTTATTTTGGCGCGGGAACGTGCTCGTGATCCAGCTTTTTATGTGTATGTTGTTCACTAGATGGGTTTACTTATAGGCAAAGTTGGCCGTTATATAGGGATCCTACCAGAATCTGCTTTGTACATTGCTGCAACCCCATCTAGTATGAAGTCTTTCTTGTATTCCCGAACTACTGTCTATTACCGGCTGCGCTGATGACCTGGGGGATTTGTGAAATGCTGGTTGCCAGCCGGCCTTAGTCAGCTCATGGATCCGGGTGATGACAGGGAGAGTGCAATTGTTGGTGCCTTTGGTCATTAAGCTTCTCAATCAGTTGTTGCCGTAACTTTACCATCCAGTTGTTTTGACTGGCAGAGTTCATTCTTAATTACTAGTGTCTGGCAGTCTGGGTGGTAGGGACTAAGGCCAACTTGTGCTAATGGGGCCTTAGCTGTGACCAAACATTTTTGGACAATTCTTGTTTTTCATCCAAACAGATATTGTCCGGTGGTAAATTGCACCGGTAATCTGTAGTAAGTAAGTAAGGGTCGAGGACTTGACCGGGTCTGTTAACACCTGCCGGTAGCCATTGTGGGAAGAGACTCCAACATTTTTAGCTGAATTGTCAACCAAAATTGTCATGATAAATTGAACCACGGTAAAAGTCTGCCAGCCGTCCATAAGGACAGGGTCAGTTTGTTGGATAATGGGCAAGGAGCCCTGAACCATTCAGATGAAATTTTCAAACCAAATTAGTGAAGATTCAGATTAAAACCTGCTGGGCAAATTAAACTTTTGGGCGATCGTGTGCATTCAAGTTGGCTGCTTGCGATCAGTTGCTCCAAAATATTATGCAGTGCAGAGGTTTTTTCAACCAACAAACTATTGTCTGGAAAATTGGAGCGGTCGTATTGATCGTGTATGGACCGGGTCAAGTTGTGGACACAGTGCAATTGAGCTGAAATTTTCGATGGGAAACTGCTGGCACATTTTGGGCTATCGTTGCCGCCTTCAATAGGCGTGTGACCCAGTTGCTCCAAAAATTTGCCATCTTTGCAGGTTTTTTTTAAACCGTCAGTCTATTGGTAGAATAAATTGACTGGTAATCTTTTGAGTGGGAGGATAGGGGGAAGAGTTTGTCTCGGTTAATTGGACCGTGGGGGGCTTTTTCTTTGAGCGAACCTTTTTGGCTGAATCTTATACCAAATCGGTTGAAATGTTTTTTGAAACTTTGCCAGTTTTGGGAGATCGTGCTGCCTTTCAATAGGTGTGTGATCAACTGCTCAATCTCGGCAGTGCCACCGATTTTTCCAAACCGTTCAGACTAGTGTCAGATAAATTTGAACTGGTAATCTTTTGGTTGGAGGATAGGGGGACGTTTGTTGTGGATAATTTTGCCTTAGGGTCGAGTTTTTTGACGCGAAACCTTTTTGGCTGATTCTCACCAAATCGGTTGGAATATTTCAAACCTTTGGCATTTTTGGGGATCGTGCTGCCGTAAAGAGGCTGTAGTGATCAACTGCTCGATATTCGCAGTGCCACGAATTTTCCATCGTCAGACGTTGTCCGATTAAATTGAAGGTAATCTTGGCTGGGAGGGTAGGGGGAAAGTTGTCTCGGTTAATTGGACATTGGGGGCTTTTTTTCTTTGAGTGAACCTTTTGGCTGATCTCTACCAATAGTTGGAAATGTTATTGAACCTTTGGGGCAAAACATGTGGGGTGATGTGTCGCCTCAATAGGGCTGTGGGATCAACTGCCTCCGAAATCTCGCAGTGCCACGATTTTTCAACATCAGACTATTGCATTAAAATTGATGTAATCTTTTGGTTGGAAGGATAGGGGGAAGTTGTAGTGTAGGGACCGTAGGGGCTTTTTTCTTTGAGAGTGAACCTTTTGGCTGATTTCTCTACCAAAGCCGTGGAAATATTATTGAAACTTTTGGCAACTTTGGACGATCCGTAGCCGCCTTCATAGGCGTGGGATCAAACTGCTCCGAAATCGGCAAGTGCCATGGCTGTTTTCATCCAACAGACTATTGTCAGATAGATTGACTGGTAGTCTTTTGTTTGGGAAGATAGGGGGAAGTTTGTCTCGTGTTAATTGGACCTTAGGGGCTTTTTTCTTTGAGTCTATTACAGGACTATTGTCCTGTAAATTGACTGGTAGTCTGTCTGTTGGGACGATAGGTTCAAGATTGACCGGTGTTGACTGGCCATAGGGCACTGTGCACTGTGCCTGAACATTTTCCATTGAATTGTCAACCAAATTGGTTGTAAATTCTGTAGAACCTGTTGGCAATATTTGGCTGCTCGTGTTTCCTTCAAAAGACTGCGTGATCAGTTTCCCTGAAATATTGGCAGTGCCACAGGTATTTCCAACCGACAGACTATTGTCCAGTAAATTGACTGGTAGTCTGTGGGTCTGTCTGATAGGGTCAAGATTGGCCTGTGTTAAATGGCCATTGGGCACTGTGAACTTTGCCCGAACACTTCCTGTCAAATTTTTAACAAACTTCTTTAAAAAATTTCTGCAAAATATTTTCTCCAAAACTTCGGCAGTGCCATATTTCCTTGTATGACTCGCCACAAGATCTTGTTCATACTCACTAAGGCTGCTGCGGGTTTTCTCATCATTTTGGTGAGCTCTGTCAGTCATTGAAGGGGGAGTTATGGGCTGTGATGATGTCGCTTGAAATTCCTCTCTCTCCATCTCTGCAAAATGTTGCATGCAAATGATTTGTGAAGTGGGAGCAGCTTCTTATATAGTCTGTGTGGTATCACCAATGACATCATCAATGACATCACAGCTGTGGTATCAAATTTCACCTCTCACAACTAATAAAACCTCCCCTGTATTTAGGTAAGAATGGTACAATCCTGAACAGTTAATTAATATTAAGGTTGAATTCCATTTAACTAGATTTCAATGTATCTGTCCAAAATGCTTCTCCGCCTGTTACAGCTAATGGGGCGAAAGGGAAATAATGTGAACATGGAGAGACAATGAGCTCCAGATAAATGTAGCCCAGTGACATGAGATTTATAGTTAGGATGTGTGTATGGGGGTCAGTTATGGTACAATGAGGAGAATTCTTTATAAACCCGCGGTATCGCTTTTTAGCAATACCGCGGGTTAGTTAATTTACGATCGCGGTTGTAAATGTAGGATAGTGAACGTACATTTTACGACCAAATGTTAGTTAATTAACGAACGCTCGTTCATATAATACCGTACAATAGTAAACTACCACAATGTTATTCTATGGGGATCGATAACGAAATCGTAGATTTACGATCAGTATCGTAAATTTACGATCATTAAACCGATCATTAATCTCCGATCGTTTAACGATCATAAATTTACGATACTGATCGTTAAAGTCGTGGTATTACTAAAAAGCGATACCGCGGCTTTATAAATATGGCCCCATGTGACACATGGCAGGGGAATAACAGTAAAGGAGAAACTGCGCAGGGCGGGGAACATAAAGGACGACCAGCCAGTATCCATTGTAGGTTAGGGAGGGGTCACGTAGATAACAATGAGCTCCCGTCAAGGTGTCTGCAAGGGGAGGGGCTCACTAGGATTAAAAGGGGGACAATGAGAATGGTTTGTTGTCTTTCCCACCGATTGGACAAAGCGATTTGCATTCACCAATCATCGGAGGTCACAAGGATGCAGCCTGGGTGTTAATTTTAGAGGGCGGAATGCGGTTTTATCTCCACCCCTTGGGAGGTGCCAGAGATTTGGGGCCCACATGGCAACACTGAGCAATGCGATCAGGATGCACCTGGGGAACCTTGGGAGGTAACGGATAAAGGGGCGCGGGTTCCCTATTGGTCAAACCTCCAGACGCCAGCTGAAGTGCAGGGGGACTAAGCTGGTATGTGCGGATTTGGCGGTGTGCAGGTCTTTTAAACAGCTGATCATGCGTGTTTCATACATACACGCATGTAATAGCTAGCTACTCTCTCCCACACAGACACTCACACCAGGGGCACTTCTAGGGTCTCTGCTGCCTGAGCCAAACATTTAAATGCCGCCCTTGATTATTTCCAGCTGTGCTGCGAAGCCGCTGTGTTAAAGTGGTGACTCTTTCAGCAGGGCCCTAACTAACCCAAATAGTCTCACCTTTCCCTTACAAACTAACTAAAGCTAACCTAAATATATCAAATGATTTTAATAACATCATAACTGTTACTAAGGAAAATCCCTTTTTTTCTTGACCGGTCAAGGGTAAAAGACATACCCCCTCAACCAGACCCAGGTACACACACCTACTAATCTACTTATCCATTACTGTGGCAGCCATACTTAAAGGGTAACTAAAGTAAAAAAAACTAATTTAGATTTATCCTCAATAAAAGATAGTTTTATGGTTGTAAACACAAAAAAGACATACCCCCTCAACCAGACCCAGGTACACACACCTACTAATCTACTTATCCATTACTGTGGCAGCCATACTTAAAGGGTAACTAAAGTTAAAAAAAAAACTAATTTAGATTTATTCTCAATAAAAGATAGTTTTATGCTTATAAACACAAAAAAGACATACCCCCTCAACCAGACCCAGGTACACACACCTACTAATCTACTTATCCATTACTGTGGCAGCCATACTTAAAGGGTAACTAAAGTAAAAAAAACTAATTTAGATTTATCCTCAATAAAAGACAGTTTTATGGTTGTAAACACAAAAAAGACATACCCCCTCAACCAGACCCAGGTACACACACCTACTGATCTACTAATTCATTACTGTGGCAGCCATACTTAAAGGGTAACTAAAGTAAAAAAAAAACTAATTTAGATTTATTCTCAGACCAATCATCAAAAAAATTTGTTTTTTTAACCCCCAACCTGATCCAGGTACACATGCTTACTGACCTACCCTTCCATTTTGATGGCAACCATATTTAAAGGGTAACTATAGTCAAAATACAAATTTGACTAATCATGAACAAAGTTTGTTTTTTTAACCCCCAACCCGACACAGGTACACACACCTACTGATCTACTTATCCATTACTGTGGCAGCCATACTTAAAGGGTAACTAAAGTAAAAAAAATTATTTTGATCAATAATCAAAAAAGTTATTTTTTTTAACCCGGACGTGGCACAGGCACGTACACCTACTGACCTACCTCTCCATTACTGTTGGAGCCATACTTAGCCCAAAGTGGTGCTAATTTTGATCCAATCAATCAGAAAGCTAACATCTGATTGGTTAGGGCAAAATTAGCGCCACTTTGGGCTGGGTACACACAAAGGTTTTTTTTGTCCCAAACAAGCGTTCACTACAAACCCATCATTCCCATTATTGAGTTTTAAGATCTGCAGCAAACACACATATTATCTTCCAAAATGCAGCCCTTCAAGCCAAATTCAAAGTTTATACTTAAACTTTCCCTTTCTAGTTTATATTAAGTCACATGTATGTTCAATGCCGAGGGTAATAATAACAATGTAGGAGGGCAGACTGTCTGTATTAATGTATCCCAGGGGAAGCTGGCGGAGTTCTCACAATCTGTTCCCCTCCCTAGCCTTACTATTAATATTAACAACAAAGCCATATCCCCATCTCCTCATGTCCGCTGTCTGGGAATAATGCTAGATTCCAATCTTTCCTTCAAACCTCATGTCAATTTGCTTGCCAACTCCTGTCGGCTCCATCTCACAAACATCTCCTGCATTCGAGCCTTCCACCGCTTCAATCCATTCTCAACTCTGCTGCCCGGCTCATTCATTTTTCTTCTCGCTCCTTTAATGCCTCTCCTCTCTGTCATTCACTCCACTGGTTTCCCATCACTCTTAAGGATCCAGTTCAAACTGCTTACCTTATCCTATAATGCACTATCCAACACAGCCCCTCCATATATCTCAGAGCTGATCCAGCGATACCGTCCCAGGTGCAACCTCTGCTCCGCAAACAATACTCTCCTCTCATGCACCCTGGTCACCTCTTCCCATGCCCATTCAGGACTTTACTCGTGCTGCCCCTCTGCTCTGGAACTCCCTTCCTCCATCTGTCCATCACTCACCATCCCTTAACACCTTGTGATGTAACAATGTCATGTGACCACACACTTGGTCACCTCCTCTCACTTGTGGTTTGCCCAGAGTCAAGATTGAGAGGTAAACTGACCAATCAAATTATATGCCCTAATTATATCCCGGCTAGACTACTGCAACACACTCCTGTGTTGTCTACCAAACTACCGCCTGGCAGCGCTTCAATCCATTCTCAACTCTGCTGGCCGGCTCATTCATTTTTCTTCTTGCTTCACTAATGCCTCTCCTCTCTGTCAGTCCCTCAACTGGTTGCCCATCACACAAAGGATCCAGTGCAAGCTGCTTACCCTATCCTATAAAGCATTATCCAATACAGCTCCTCCATATATCTCAGAGCTGATCCACCGAAACTGTCCCAGGCACAACCTCCGCTCCGCAAATGATCTCCTCCTCTCATGCACCCTGGTCACTTCTTACCATGCCCGCATTCACTAGTGCTGCCTCTCTGCTCTGGAACTCCCGTCCTCCATCTGTCCGTCACTCACCATCCCTTAATACCTTCAAAAGTAACCTTAAACCCATCTCTTCAGGCACGCATATAACCTGGCCTAAACATTACCCATCTTACTACCCAATATGATCCAACCTGCCTCTCACGCTCCACTGCCAATCTATTTACAGCCTACCGATTCCCGCAACCTTAGGTCTTACCCCCATATCCTCTAGACTGTAAGCTCTTTGGGCAGGGTCCTCTCTCCTATTGTATCACAGTATTGCTATAAGAAACTCCACACTCTGTTTACTTATATTATGTATTACCTGTGTATGTAATATGTATGACTTTGTATAACATGTATTACCCTGTATGTAATGTATGACTATGTAATTGTATAGCACCATGGAAGATGTTGGCACTATATAAATCAATAATAATAATAATAATCCAAGATAAGCCTCTGGGGGTTGGGCATGTAGCTACTCATGGAGATCACAGTCGGCTAAGGAAAATGTAACTGTACAGCACAAGGTAATAAATCCCATTTTACTTAAGTAAAGACAATAAGAACTGTGAATGGGATGGAGCTGCCACACTGCAATACAGCTGCACTGTAAGGGGCTCATTTCACTTCACACCTTGTGTCCCTTTTACCCACAAACAAAGGCCACGTACACATTCTTTTCACTCTCCTTTCTTTTCCATGGGTCATTTTTGCAAACAAATTGTGTTTTCTGGGGGACATTGTGTGTCAATAGTTCAATTTGATTGATTGCAGTAAAAAATATATTAATGTGAGATGTTGTACCCCATTGTTAAAGGGAAAATTGATGCAATAGGCGCTAAAGGGGAAGTTGATGCAATACGCGCTAAAGGGGAAATTGATGCGATACGCACTAAAGGGGAAGTTGATGCAATACGCGCTAAAGGGAAAGTTTATGCAATATGCACTTAAGAGGAAATTGATGCGATACGCACTAAAGGGAATGTTTATGCAATATGCACTAAAGGGGAAGTTGATGCGATACGCGCTAAAGGGAAATTTTATGCAATATGCACTAAAGGGGAAATTGATGCGATACGCACTAAAGGGGAAGTTGATGCGATACGCGCTAAAGGGGAAGTTTATGCGATAGTCGCTAAAGGGGAAGTTATTGTGATAAGTGCTATAAGGGAAATTGATGCGCTGCACACTAAAGGGGAAGTTGATGTGATAGACACTAAAGGGAAATTGATGCGACACTCGCTAAAGGGGGAGTTAATGTGATAAGCGATAAAGGGGAAGTTGATGCTATACACGCTACAGGGGAAATTGATGCGACACGCCTTAAAGAGAAAGTTGGTGTGATATGTGTTAAAGGAAATTTGATGTGAATCATGTTAAAGGGGTAGTTGATGCGATATGCGTTAAAGGGGAAGTTGGTGTGATACGTGTTAAAGTAAAGTTAGTGTGAAATGTGTTAAAGGAAAGTTGGTGTGATACATGTTAAAGGGGTAGTTGATGTGATATGCGTCAAAGGGGAAGTTGGTGTGATACTGAATCCTCCATTGTGTTGCCCCCCCGAAGTTTATAGGATTTGCAGCTCAGCTAACCCACAGTGAGTTTGAATGGGTCAGGTTTGGTTAGAAAGCTGTGGGTCCAGGTCTGTTGAATTTTGGATGCAAGTTCGGGTTGGATCTTTAGAAAAAGTAGGCAATGCCAGGTAACCTGCTAGCTCTCTATAGAATTTGTACTTTTACAGAAACTTTTTTAACTGCGAATTGACCACCAGGGGGCAGTAGCACATAAGCTAAAGGAGCAAAGCAAACACCCTGCATATCCATAATGCCGCAGAACAATGACTAATAATAAACCTACGCCGACACCCCTATTACCATGCCGGACCTTGATACGTAACCGTCTGTGTAGATTAAGTTTCACAGTATCAGTGCATTTAAAACATAAACATAAGGCTTACAGAGATTTAGCTTTTTTTTAACACACATTCCCCCCGGAAGTGCAGGGGTTAATTCATTGTAATGGAAACTAGGAAATCTCCCTGGCACTGCAGCAGTTAAACTGTCAGATTCTGCCAGTCCCATCTGTGCCAAGGCTGCAGATTCTCCTTGCTCGGTGGTTGGGTTTCCCCCTGTAAGAAGAGCCAGCAGGGCTGTAGAGACTTTCAATGCTGACAGGCCTCAGACTGTTACTGATATTCACCTGTTTGGCCATGTCAAACCTGACCAAATCCACCAGCAAACTGAAATCGGTTGATTACGAGGTGTTCGGCCGTGTGCAGGGTAAGTGTGTAGAAATGTCTGTCTCCTTTACACGGTTCCCCTGCGTGTTTAACAGATATGGGCCACAGGGACACTGGCTAAAGATAGACATAAAGCTTCGCTCTGGTACCTGACTCCCTGCGGATCATTAACCATTTCATTCCTGCTCCAAGTAAAATGTTTTAATAGTTTTGTTCACCCTTAATACATGTGACTTGTCAGTTATCTGCCTGCAACTCCAACTGCTATTTTTACCAGTTTGTTACATGTATGTATAACCATATAACCAGATATTTAATGATAAGTTTTATTCCTATCTGGCAAAGGTATCTGCCTCCTTCCTCTGCTCAATGAGCTTTTTGTAAGTTTGAGCATGTGCAGAGGAGGCAGCAGGTGAAACAGCAGTCAATCATTGGTTGTAATGTCAGTTGTCACAACCTTGATTGACTACATGGAGGGAGGGTCCAGCTTACTCTGCCAGAGTGGGGACAATAATTATTCTTAAATATCTGGTCAGTAATGCAGGTAATAATGTGGTGGATATAATGTTACATGGTAACATGGAACAAGTGACATCGCCCCAAATGCGGCCAATCAGCAACTAACATTGTACAGTTTTGTGCAGTTGGATGACTGTAAGCTCATTTCTTATTGGTTGCTAGAGGTTTGGTTAATTTACACCCAATCACTAAAACCTTTAATACTAACAGGTTCCTAGATTATAAACCTATAAAGGAGAATAAAATGTAAAGAATTAATACAAATACGTTTGTAGCAGGCGCCTGTCACATGTCTTTGTATTTAAAGACACAATCTGAAGGATTTTACAAATGCTTATGGTACATTGGTGATGGTCGGTAGGAGCAAGTATTCCGACATCCCAGTTTGCTGTCAATAAAGCGTTTATAGCTTGAGAAGTGAAACTGCTAACAGCTCAGCTCTCATTTACCTGTCTCACTTTCTCATGCGGTCTGCATGCTTTGTAGCAGCTTCTTCTGCCGCGACTGACAGTCCTTCATCCCGCAAGTGCCGAACGATCGGTCTGGCCAAAGAATCTTAAGGTGTGTGCCCAGCCTTTTTGTACATCTAAAGGGATTCAATAGGAATCTCACACTGGATCGAAAACAAATGAGAAAGAGAAAAGAACGAGGAAGGGATGAAAGTTGGGCAGCCAATAGAAGGCAGAAAACGGCCCCGTTATGTAATGTTTACAGGAGCCCCGTCTGGACTCGTTCTGTCTATATATATCCTCAAGAACATTTCAGATTTTAGAGACAATAATTGATTTGGTAAGGGCTGGAAATACATTACAGTAAAGGAGTGAAGAAGCCTCAACATACCTTAAAGGAAATGTGTAGAAAGTTCTGTCCTGACTATATTTTAATTTGATTTAGAGAGTCCAACGCCAACATGCTCCACACACAACCAGATCAAACACTATTGTAATTGGTAGGAGATAAAGGGTCCATGTGAAATCACAGTGACCCAGAACTGTAACTGGACCGGGGGATCTTTTCCAAAACAAAGTTAAAAAAAAAACACAACTAGAAACACGGCTCAATCATTAAAGGAATAGTTCACTGCAAAAGCAAACTATTCCTTTAATGCAATGATTGAAGACCGGGAGGTTGAGGAGCTATGCCTTACCTCCCGTTCTTCAATCAATGCCTGTGGTACATAGGTAGACGATAGCTCTTTGATAGAGATGGACAAATTTTCCAAACTCCTGAACTTCAGTAAAAGTTTGGCAGTTCAGACGTTCTAAAACGGACCCATTAAAGTCAATGGGGAGTGATAGTTCGAAAAGTTTGGATGATTTACAGCTAAACTAACAATGGTAACTTACTGTAAATGGCTGTGGCACCTGGGAAATGGTCTGGGGAACATGTCACTATCACCTGTGTTGGCGAACGGTACATTGGAGGATTATCGAACGAACATTCCCTCCTTATTGTACATTGCAATGTTATCTATGTTGCATTTTGCACTGGCCACTACTAGTCGGACCACAACCCCTACAACACTCTCATTCAAAGAAAAAACACAATCTTTTATTAGCTTGATTGTGTTTGGGACCAACATTTCAAGGAGTCCTTAATATAAGAAACTGCAATTGTATAGCCAAAGAATTTGGTCTAGAAGGGTAAATTAAATGTTTTATTAAAAAAAAACATCATACCATGAGAAATATGTTGGCATTTGGAAGTGACGGTTTTAAGTGACGGTGTATGTATTATTTTATTGTTGTATGACCTAAGCGTGAAATTAAATAAAGTCATTTGCTTGAGAGGGGTGGGTGTATTTATGTAATCTGGCAGGATGTTATTCAGTCAGTATGTTATTGTTTATAAACGATATTGCAAGAGGAGGCAGCTTGAATGAACTCTGAAACTAAACAGATCTGAAAAAGAAAATTACAATGTCAGCTGTCTAACGATTCAGTTTTTTGGGTTTGGAGGACATATATACAGTGGTGGCTTAACTAGAATATCTGGGCGCCTCCCCAAGCCCAAAACTATAATGGGGCGGGCCCCTATCCTTGCATCATCAGTTGTTTTTTTTTTTTTAGGAGGAGGTTTTATCTGTCATAGGAGGCACCTTGGACTCACGGGCCACCCGCGGTTTGCTTCCCCTGTACCATATACAATTTTCTTTTGATGGGTGGGGCTTGCCCGTTACGGGACCGTTACAGACATAAACAGGTACTAGTCCACAGGAATTCACAGCAAAATTCTATATAACACGCCACACATCAAAAATACTTCAACAGTATCTCTGTCATCATATAACAAAACAATGAGATGGCGTGCACCCCCTCAATTAGGGTGCTGCATTCTGTCTAAAGGGGAAATTTGCTTTTGACATCTTCTATTTAAACCCTCCTGTATATGCTCTATGGTCTGCCCTTCTAGTAATCTTTTCATCTATTAAATAAAAGAATATTTCTTTTTGGCTTTAAATGCCATGTGAAATGCAGGAGCAATGAAGCTACATGTGAAAGCCAAGAAACCTTTGCCAATGCAGGGCGGTCTGTTTCTTACTGTGATTTTGATTTGCCCAACAGTGCAATTAATTGGATACTTGACACTGCCACCGTTGCCCTTAGCAACACGAGATTAAGATAGTATCGAGTAAAATCCCGTAATCTGACAATTTGGGAGCTGCCAATGTTCTACTATTCCTTTTAAGAGGTAATACAAGATATTCACCACGTTGGCTCCGAAATCTAATTGTAACAAGCTGCCTAATTTTTTTTAAATCAGAGGACACTTTTTGGGAAATTGAATCCATTTCTTTCTTTCCACAATATCGTTTTGTTCGATGTTCTTTGTACAAAATTCTGCAGTACAGGCTGTTTCTTTATCCTTGTCCAAGCAATGCCAAAGGACGCCATTTGATGTCCTCATCAATCTGGCAAATCAATTTGTGCTTTGTCAGCGGTTAAAGGAGAACTAACACGACACAATAGCAATTTAAACTATTTGATAAGCTATGTGATGCTTTTAAGCCTCCCATATTTTAACTAAAGATACCGTATATTTGATTAATGTATTGTGAGGGCCTCTGATATACTTCTGCAGCTCTTGCGCTGGAAAACACCTTTAGGTCAACCAAGTAGTAGTAAGTGGATTTACAAGGTTGAGCTGTTCAATTACTAAAGGCCAAGTATAAGTGAACTATAATTTTAAAATGACTGTAAAGGGCATGGTTATCCACCCCAAAACTAAAATTTGACCCACTGTCTAGCTGTTAAAAAAAATCCTTATACTACTCACCCTGTTATAATGGTTTTCTCATGCAGTGCCATTCAAAGTCTAGAAAAGTGAAGAGTAGGAGCTTCATGTGTTTAATCCGGGTATCTGCACCGTCCCTGTCCTACTAGAGGACTTGGCAGATGCGCAGAGGGCCCTCCCACGCCCGATTGATGAGCGCTACCATAATCTTGTATTAAATAAAATTTCTCTGTAGTGTAGGGGCCCCCTCCAACACCAACAGTTTTATAATTTTAAAAAGTGTCCAGAAAATAGACGTACCCGGAACACGTCCCTCGACTTTCTCAATAGCCGACAGCGCATATGCCTGGCCCCTATAGAGCAACTTTCATCGCGGAAGAGCAATAGATGCAGAGGCTGAGAGAATGAAGGGGGAAGCCTGTTAAGTATTTTTTTTAAGTTATAAACCCTGCGGTTGGTTGAAGGGAGGTCCCCTACACACGAAAAAAAGTGAAGATTGGGGGTGGGAGAAATACTTGAAAAACTTAGCTTAAAGTCAGAATTTCACTCGGTTGACAGCTCACCCACACTTTACAAGCGTGTGTACTATCTACCCCCAATGTTATAGATAAGATAAACCTAGATCAGAATTCTGATGTCCGAGATCAAATTCCTTTAGAAATATGAATAACAATGAAAACTCAGTTTGGCAGTTCAAATTCGGTGTATGTTCAGGTTTAGGGATTGTTGATGGATCACCTGATATAAAACTAAAATAACTATAAATCCCACTAAAAACAGTTCGTCTTCTGAACCCATTAGGATGATTTGGTTGGATTAATGGATTGTAGATTATGTGCTAGCTTGACAATAATATTAAGGGGTTTTCATATCTGATATATAAGTGATTGCCGATGTTAGAGCACAAAATACAATATCCCGCCGCACATGTCGGCGCGGAAAATAGCGATATCGCCGATTTATAACGGCACGGATGCGCTATTCTCCGCGGGTTTTTTCCATACCCCTATCGCTTGGAAATGCGATCTTTGTTGCTGCTTTGGTTAATTTAAGCCCCTTCTGCTGGAGATACTATACAGTATCGCCGCTGAAGGTGACTTAAAATCCCTTCCCACGCTGCCCTACCCCGCCCCCCATACCCCCGCTGTGCGGCAGCGGCGGTATCCACCCCGCCGACTTGCAGCCGTTCTCCCACCAGCAGCCCCTCCCAACCCGTCCCCGTCGACGGCAATCTCGGGAACGGACGGCTAGGAGGGGCCTGTTTCGGGGAAGGTGCCGCAGCAGGTGGTCGGTACCCACCCGTCCGCGCACCCCTCCCGGCAACCCCTTCCAAGCCCCCCGTCCACGGCGCTCCGGGATGGTGGACGGAGGAGGCCGCTGGGGGGGGATGGGAGGCGGCGCCTCAGCGCGGGTCGCCTGAGAAAAAGGGCTCTTTTTCGGTGCTGCTAGGGGGTCCCGACTATCGAACGCTTGGGCACCCCTCCTCCGGGCCCTATAAAACAAGGAGCAGCCTTGCGGCACTGACAAGTGCCTTTGGTGGGCGGGGTCCGCTCCAGCTCGAAACCGGGACCGCCCATGCGGTCTCAGAATAAGAGCCCTTGGGGGCTTAGAACGTCTCTTTCTTCCAGCCGCGGCGACACCCAGCTGCCCAGGCGAGGCCGCTACACGCCAAGGCCCCTTGGCCGACGAGGGTCACCTCCCTGCGCAGCCGGTACCCCGGATCATGGCGCTCCGGCTACCTCATTTGAGGACAGTATGTTGCGGCGGCTTGTCTTGATCCGAACGCGACGTTTAGACGGCTGGTCTGACTTATCAACCCCATCTCAGGTCGCCGATGCAGCAGACTGACATCTGTGGCGCCAGTTGAGCTGTGCACGCACCACGTCTGCCGGCGCTCGCGGAGCCGGATGTTGCCAGCCGCCAGTTCTTCTTCTTTCTTCAGTCCACTCTACTGCGATGGCTATCTGAGTTTGCTTGGCGGAAGCTCTCTATTTATAATAAGGGTTTGCAAGAAATCCATATCCGTTTCTTATTGGTCAATTTTTTAATACTTTGCTTTACATGAACCAATCAGAGTTTGGAAAGTTCTGAAATCTGAAGCCGTGAGCGGCTCGTCTGGTTGCCAGGACGTGGCTCACTGGCGGCCCGACAGTGAGTCGTTCCTGGCATCGGCGACCTGAGTGAGGTTGGTGTCGCCTAGCTCGAAGTACGCTCGCCCAAGGGCTTCTTTTACGAGCCGCACCTGGGGGGTCCCGTTCGACGCTGCGGGACACACCCGCCAAGGCACTTATTAGTGCCCGACAAGGCTACTAGTAAGTGCCAAGGGCCCTTACCAGCGGGCCGGGGGGTCCCTTTTCGAGGCTGACGGGACCCTATAAGCCCCAAAGCGGCTCTTATAAATCCGCTGAAAGGGCACTTGTAAGTGCGCGTCAAGGGGCCTTAGTAAGGTCCCGTGGAGGGGGGGTGCCCCCGTCTTCGAAGCTGCTTTGGGTTTACACCCATCCTAAGCCTCCGAAAACACAAGCGCCCTTCTACGGGCCCGCTGCGAGGGAGTCCTTCGCTACTCCCCCCATGCGGCCCTCCCGTCTCCTCCTTCCGCGGTGCGGCCGGGGTCCGGGGGCTTGGGATGTGGCTTTCCGTGCGATGGGGTGCGCGCGGCTGGTCTGTGGTCACGCGACTCACCTGCATGCTGGAGCCCTTACCGGTAAGCCCCTTCTAGCCTACCGGCCGAGACTTGCCGCGACCACGGGGAAACGGTTGGGAATGGGGATGCTGGGAAGTGGCGGATTCGTCGCGCTGGATGGTACGGCACGCCTGTCGCGATGCGCCAGCGGGGGTGTGTGGGCGGGGTGGGCGTGTTCCCGGGTGCGGGTGCGACCACCCGCCGCGGGTTGCCATGCCCATCCCGCCGCGGAGGTAGTATCGGCTGACTTCGCACCGGGTTCAAGGTGCGCGAGTTAGTAAAACAGCCGATACTAGCCGAGCGAAAGCCAGTAACCCGCCGCTTTACTAAACTAGAAGCGGCGGTAAACAGAAGTATCGGCGCGAATGGTTAACGCTTCGTTACCTTTTCGCGACCGTTTTGATTGGTCCTTTTATAAATCGCGGTAAAACGCGTTTATGCGTTAATGGGCCCTCGGAAACGCCCGCGGAAAGTGTAACGAACCTTAGAAATATGCCCCTTATCTTGCATTCAATGTTAACTTGCACCATCTTCTAAATCGTTTCTCCGATTTGTCTAATGTGTGAGATAGTCCGGTTAGTCAGTCATTCAGTTTTCCAAAATCCGCTAGAAATTGATACCGAACATCTGAATATTAGAAAAATTTTAAATCTGTTGAAATTTATAAATTCACTAGTAGGAAAATTTTTAAAAATTCCGATCCATGAGTTTCAATTGGATTTTCAGAGTCCGCCCGCTTCATTCATCTCTACTCTAATGATATAACGGGTATCTCTCAACCCAAAATATTGTTTTTCTGTAGTGTAGGGCACCCCACCCACCCCCACACCAGAACATGCGGCCTTTAAAAGATGTAGACTGATTAAGGGTTTATGCAAACATTTCCTTAAACCACAGACGTATACAGTTGTTTTACTAACATAAAAGAAGCATATCGTATTCAGTTGTTCCACCGTAGTAATTATCGTGATTGAACAGTCTGAAAATTTTTTAATTACTGTACGTGAGAGATTTGCCAAATATTGTGCAAATCTTCTTTAAATTGAGAGGTTGCCATAGCAACATACAACATATGAGTTTTCATTACAGAGCAGTAAATATGCAAACTATCATTAATAACATAGCACTTAACATTTCAATGCCTGACCATCATTTTGAATGGTTCTTCTTACTTTTGTGTAGTTCCACGGAGGGGAGGCTGGTACTAGGGGCAAGTCTTCTACTGGTGGGGCATCCCGTCTCATCCACACATGATACTAGGAGCGGGCGAAAACTCGTAAGTTTCCGTTTTTGGATATACAGATCTCTGGAAACCCCCCGAAAAAATCCAAAAACAAAAAGTACTTTCGAGTGTTGGGACCGGCATTTTCGAGGTCCGCAGGATGTAGAGGTATTTTTGTAAACCCTGAAATAAATCCTCGAACATTCGATAATCCTCGAAAATACTACTTTTTCAACGTTTTCTGATCATATTTCCAGGTTTTTCGAATAGTTCAAAGTTATTTTTGAGGGTTTACATTCGATAACACGCCCGAAAATTGCAGTCCGAAGACCCAAAATTCGAACAATAAACAACAACCCTGATTCCTGTCGGAAACGTTTGGAGTTTCGGAGCCAAAACGTTCTCCATGTCGGATTCTGGGTTGTCGAGTCAGACCCAGATCCCATCTCTATGATACCCAGCGATATACAATATATTTTCCTCTCCCCCACATAGTCCTTTAATGTTAGCATTGCCTTCAAATGTATTCCTTTTCTTATGAAAAATAATTGTAAAATTACAGATACACATGCGGTTTACTACGTGGTATAATCGCACTATTAAGGACAGTGACAATATTGTACAGTACGTGGACTGCCGACCACTGAAATGTTACCATCTTGGTGGCAAACACACAATGTAATTTCTTGTGTTGATGCGAATCTAAAGGTGCCATGCCTTAGTCGTCTACCTGACAACAACTGGATCCTGCGACCATCAATCATTCACAAGGTTCCCATTTTGCGATTTCGCATGGAAGAGATCCGGAGAAAGTGTTCTGCAGATTGATGAATGACGCGATATAGGTCAGCAGGTTAAGCTCTATGTATGGGCACTTAATAGGGCACACATTAATATTAGTGCAAGGTTTAGTTACCTGTACGCGTGATCCCACAATTGCAGTAAACCCTGTGCAGCGTACTTGTTGTTTTGCAGATCCTGGGTCATGTAAGACTTGCGGTTTGCACCCATTTCAATAGTGCGGCTACGTTTCTCAAACTGTTCCAGCCATTGGCACTACATTGGCTGTGTTGCAAAATCTATTCATAATATATCATTCTACTTAGAGTACAAAGAAACAAAAATGTAAATTGATCCTGGTGAAGAATATATTCCCTACCAAAATCCTGAGGCACACCTCTGACTAGTTTGTAATTTACTACATCAGTGATAACCCGCACACCCTTTGAGACAGTACTGCTCTAGGCACTGCAGATCAGAACAAGAATTGTAGCCTTTCCCCTAGGAAAGCGTACAGCCAATCATATTACAGTACAGAGACAAATCCTGTGCAGACATCTGCGATTTTGCTGAATATTGGCCAAGTTGTATGGCTGGTTAAAGGACACCCTTTAATGGAACGGTTTTCACCTCTCTCTCCATCCATGAATGCTAAGTTTCTTGTCTATGACATTAGATAAATCAATAAAAAAAATCTCATCTAATCATTCTATAGTTTAGAATTATTAGCATTCTATTTATATAACGGGTAGTTAGTGCAAGTAAACCACGTGAAAATTTAACAGCTGCGTTCCTAGCAGTCATCCAATAGTGTAAGGCTACAGCATTACTGGCGGTACATAGGATGGATGGGCCGAGATAGATGGGAATGAAAAATAAGGTGAAGCAGCATCAAGTAGCGTAACTAAGTTGCAGTGGATTAACTACAGGGGGGTCTGTGATGGGTCAGAGTAAGAGAAGTTAGGTAGTGTCCAGTCACAGATTGTAACCTTGCCCTGAAGAGGTAGTTTTGAGTTGTTGTTTGAAAGATATGAAGTGATGGTCGAGAAGGGGTTCAGCACGAGCAAAGGGGCAGTACGAGAAAAGTCCGTAGTACGGGTTGTGGAGGAGGAGGTGTCAGAGTGATGAGAGAGAAGATCATTAGCATATTAGCATTACACTAACCAAAGTTACACCTTGGGTAGTATCTGTTTATACAGGGTAATGTGATAAGAGCTCGTCTAATTTGCTAGTATATTACAATGTAGCTGGATACACCAAATACGGAGGCCCTAAGAAATGGTTTCTAGAGGGGGCAGGCTGCTCCAGGTGGCCGTTATAAGGAGGTTCTTGTGCCTGCGCAAATGCTAGGGTCTCGTTTGTTGCTGCTTCTGTGGATGTCTTTGCTTATGTTTTTGTCAGTAAAGAGCTATCCACGGATCCAGATCACCGTTAGTATGAAGTCTCTGTAATAAAAAAAGCTTTGCAGGCCTTTCCTATGATCTTTTTGACCTCGACACATCACAACCAACTAGTGTTTTATATCTGCTGGTGTTTCCACAACCTCGTACGCAAAGATTAGAGGATGGGGGAAAATTCAATGTGTAATTTAGGAGGGACTATGTACCAATGGTTTGTGAAGATTTTGAGGCTTTCGCTTGGACTAGTAATATTATGAGGAAGCATTTGCGTGAGGTGCAAATATAATATAGATTCCCATCTGGCTTTAGTACTCTAGTTGTGAGCCTAGCATTTTTGCCACTTTCCATAAAAGTCAATTTGGCGGGCTGAGGGAGGAAGTTCATTGTAGAATTGTGTATAATTTTAGAGATGGTGTGGGCGCTCTGGGGGATTGAGCGCAAACGATCGTAAGGGGAGAGATGGCGTGGTACTAGTACCAGTTATTATATGTGTGCGCTGTGTGGAGTTGAAAACCATTCGGTGTGAGCAACTTGTATGATGTTTGACTTGGTTCCACGGAATACCTTTCCCGTTGTGGGCTAAGGTCCTATTCGAAATATGTTGTGGTCCATGACCATGTTTCCTAGGTTTTTTTGGTGTATTCTGGCCTCAGTAGAAATCAGGGTTATGGTATTTGGGGCCCCAAATCTTTACTAGGGACAGCACTGCTATATCTACCTCATGTGGCAGTGCAACGCACTCCCTATTAGGCTTATTACATGTGCAGTGCAATCCATTCACTTGATACCATGGAAGGCGAGTGGGGCAGCAGTTTGGTATATCTGAACTCTGAGTTGCACAGTTACTTAAATGCTGACTAGTGTCCTGCCACTATATCTAGGGAGTTTGAAATGATGGAACTGCAACATAGCTATTAGCTACCCCCTAATGTTGCAGTTCAATTCACTCACTATAACAGGCAGGGACAGTGTGGTCAACACCTGTGTGATATGCTAATTGGGCTTTCCAGAGGATTCTTGTTCACAAAGTCATTCTGAATTGAGAAAGCCAGTCGGATGACTAGCGAAACGTCTTCAAACTAAACTTCAAGTCCAGTTGATCTAATGGCAACACAACAGATATAACAGAACGGCTGATGAATGAGGAAAACCTTCACATCAGACCTAATAGAGACGCGTTATGGTCTTGATATTGACCCAGCTGCCTGGTTGATTTCAGTTGACTAGTAGAGCAGGGGCACTTCTAGAGCTTTCTGCTGCCTGAGCCAAACTTTTCAATGCGGCCCTGATATTTCCAGGCGTGTGCAAAATACTGTGTTAAAGTGGTGACTCTTCAGGCACGGGCACTAACTAACCCAATAGTCGCTCACCTTTCCCTAACAAGAATTAAAGCTAACCTAAATATATAAATTGATTTTAAATAACATATATCTGTTTCTAAGGAAATCCCTTTTGTTTCTTGACGGGTCAAGGGTAAAAATGTTTTTCACCACATGCCTTGTCTGCCGCCTTTATTCTTAAGTGCCGAGGTGAGCCGCATGGAGACAATGTATCCACGCTGCTAATGTAGAAGTGTCCCTAGACTCCCACCACATTTCTTATTCTCTCAGACTAGAAGAATTCAGACAGCACAATAGTAATAATTGTATTTTTTTAGTTGCATTAAATTTATATCAATTGAGATTAGTGTTGCGTCAGAGGAAGGTGAGATGAAAGACTCTGTGAAGACAAACCATGAGCTCCAGAGGGGAAAAAATTCCCTTCCGGCCCCAACTGGCGATCGATTTAATTATCCCTGGACCAACTTGGAAGAATCAATTTCTGGAATACATGCATGTAGCTTGTAGTTCTCCTGCAAACGTATCAGCATGGGGGGTCTTTACACTTTAAGATGGTAGGACAGGCTGATGAAATAGAAGGGATCTCGTCCGGTATCGCTCTTATTTCCATCTTTACCCCATCCAGGTATGAACCTCTCTCCAGTTTTATTTTCCTCTTTATTATTTGGGTCGCTGCGGAACGTGCTAGTTGATCACAGCCTTTTTATTGATTGTTGCTTCCCTAGATGGTTCTTTCGTTATAAGGCGCAAGTGGCCGTATAGGGATCCTACAGATCTGCTTTGTCACTCTGTTGCCCCCACATCTAGTAGAAGTCTTTCTGTCTTCCGAACTACTTCTTAATTACCGGACTGACTGATACTGGTGGAGTTGTTGTAATGCTGGTTCCCGCTCCTTAGTCAGCTCATGGTCCGTTGTCTGAAATGACCTCGGGAGTGAATATTTTTGGTTCATTGGTCATTAAGCTCTCAATCAGTTGGTGACCGTAACTTTATACAACCATTTGTTTGACTGGCGAGTCAGGAGTATCCTTCTTAAATACATAGGTAGTCTGGCAGTCTGGGTGGTAGGGTAAGGAACTAACTTGTGTAATCGGGCTTGGGCGTGACCAAACATTTTGGTACAATTCTATTGTTTTTCATCTCTAACAGAACTATTGGTCCGGGTTAAATGACCGGTAATCTGTCAGATCAGCTAGGTTAGGGTCGAGATGACCGGTGTGGTTAACGGTCCTGTAGTCCATTGTGGGGAGTGATCCAACATTTTTTAAGCTGCATTTTCAACGCAATTGTCAGAATAAATGACCGGTAGTCTGCCACCGTAAGGAACAGGGTCCAGTTTGTTGGATAATGTGCACTGACCTGTCAAGCATTTTCAGATGAATTCAACCAAATTAGCTTGAATATTCAATTAAAACCTGCTGTCAAATTTGGGGATGTGCTGCTTCATTGGATGCTTGGTCAGTTTGCTCCAAAATATAGCATTGCCAAGGTTTTTTCAAACCAACAACACTATTGTCTGGAAAATTGACGTTATTTTGTTCAGTTGTATGGACAGGTCAAGTTTGTTGGACACAGTGCACTGAAGCTGAATATATCGATGAACTGCTGGAACATTTTGGCTCTATCGTTGCCGCCTCTCATAGGCTGTGTGACCAGTTGCTCCAAAATATGGGCATCTTCAGGTTTTTTCACTGTCCGTCCTATTGTCAGATAAATGACTGGTAATTTGCTGGGGATAGTGGTGGAAAGTTGTCTCGGTTATTGACATGGGGGCCTTTTTCTTTGAGTGAACCTTTTTGAGCTGAATTCTCTACCAAATCGTTGGAAATGTTATTTGAACTTTTTGGCAAATTTTGGTGATTTGGTCGCCTTCAATAGGCTGTGGACTCAACTGCTCCGAAATCTCGGCAGATGCACCGATTTTTTTCAACCATAAGTATTATTGCCCAATAATTGACTGGTATCTTTGGTTGGAAGGATAGGGGAAGTTTGGTCTCGTGTTAGTGGACCTTCAAGGGGCTTTCTTCTTGATGTGAACCTTTTTGGCTGATTTCTCTACCAAAATCGGTTGGTAAATATTATTGAACCTTTTGACAAACTTTTGGACGGATCCGTGCCGCCTTCAAAGGCGTTGGGAATCAACTGTCCGAAATCTCGGCAGTGCCTATGGCTTTTATCATCCAACAGACCTATTGTCGTCAGATTGACTGGTAGTCTTTGTGGTTGGGAGGATAGGGGGAAGTTGTCTTGTGATAACTGTTTGCCTTTAGGGTCTGTTTCTGAGCGAACTTTTGGCTGATTTCTCTACCACATCGGTTGGAACATCTTTCACAACCTTTTGCTGCAATTTTTGGTGATCGTAGCTGCCTTCAATAGGCTTTGTTTGATGTGATTCAAACTGCTCCGATATGTTCGGGCAGTGGCCAACTGATTTTCAATCGTCAGACTGTTGTCCGATAAATGACTGGTAATCTTTGTGGCTGGGAGGATAGGGGGAAGTTTCTACGTGTTAATGACCTTGGGGCTTTTTCTTGAGTGAACCTTTTTTGGCTGAATTCTCTACCAAAATCAGTTGGAATTTATTGACCTTTTGGCCGAATTTTGGGATGTGAGTTGTGTCGCTTCAATAGGTGTGGGATCAAACTGGCTCCGAAATCTCGCAAGTGCCACCGATTTTTTTCCAACAAAACCACAGATATCTTGTCAATTTAAATTGACTGGTATTATCTTGGTGGAAGGATAGGGGGAGTGTGGGTTTGTCTCGTGTTAAGTTGACACTTAGGGGCTTTTTTCTTGATGGGAACCTTTTTGGCTGATCTCTCTCTCAAATCGGTTGGAAATATTATTGACCTTTTTGGCAAAAAATTTTGGACGAATCGTGCCGCCTTCAATCGGCTGTGGGGATAACAACTGCTCCGAAATTCGGCAGGTGCCATGGATTTTTTTCATCCAACAGACTATTTCAGATAGATTGACTGGTAGTCTTTTGTTGGGAAGATAGGGGATAGGTGGTCTCGTGTGTTAATCTGGCCCTTAGGAGGCTTTTTCTTCTTGATCTATTACAGGACTATGTCCTGTTAATTGGACTGGTTAGTTGTCTGTTGGACGATAAGGTTCAAGATTGACTCGGTGGTTGTGAATGGCCATAGGGAACTGTGCAGGCCTGAACTATTTTCCATTGAATTGTCAACCATAATTGGTTGTAAAATTCGTGAGAACCGTTGACAATATTTGGCTGCTCGTGTTTCCTTCAAAACGAGCGTGATCATTTCCCTGAATATTGGCACGTGCCACGTATTCCCCAACCGACAGACTATTGTCCAGTAATTGCCTGGTAAGTCTGTCGGTTCTGTTGAGAGGTCGCAAGCTTGGCCCGTGTTAATGCCATTGGGGCACATAGTGAACTTGCCCGAACACTTCTGTTCCATTTAACAATTTTTAAAAAAAATTTCTGCAAATATTTCTCTCAAAACTTCGGCAGTGCCATATTCCTTTGTATGACTCCCACCAAGATCTTGTTCATACCTCACTAAGGCTGCTGCGGGTTTTCCTCATCATTTTGTGTGAGCTCTGGCAGTCATTGAAAGGGAGTTTATGGTGTGATGATGTCGGCTTGAAATTCCCTCTCTCTCAATCTCTGGCATAATGATGTCATGCGAAATGATTTGTGCAAGGGGGAGCACTTCTTATATAGTCGCTGTGTTGGTATCACGCAATGACATCATTCAATGACATCACAGGCCGTGGTATCAAATTTCACGCTACTCAAACTAATAAAACCTCCCCTGTATTTAGGTAAGAATGCGTACAAATCCTGAAACAGTTAATTATTATCTAGTTGATTCCATTTAACTCAGATTTCATGTCAACTGTCCAAAATATGCTTCTCCGCCTTTAGCAGCTAATGTGGGCGAAAGGGAAATAATGTGAACATGGAGAGACAAGGAGCTCCAGATTAAATGAGCCCAGTGACATGAGTATTTATGAGTTAGGATGTGTGTATGGGGGTCGTTACTGGTACAATAGGGACAATATTTATAACCGCGTTATCGGCTTTTTAGCAATTACCGCGGGTGTGTTAATTTACGATCGCGGTGAATGTAGATGTAAGATAGTGAACGTACATTTACCACCCAAAATGTTTCGTTAATTAACATACGCTCGTTCATATAATACCGATACAATAGTAAACTACCACACATATTTTCTATGGGGATCGATACGAAATCGTAGATTTACTGATCAGTAATCGTAATTTACGATCATTAAACACGATCATTAACTTCCCGATCGTATACCTCATATAATATTACGATACTGATCGTTAAAGTCGTTTGGTATTACTAAAAGCGATACCGCGCTTTATAAATAGGGGCCCCCATGTACACAGTGGCAGGGGAATAACGTAAAGGGAGAACACTGCGCAGGGCGGGGAACATAAGGACGAGCACCAGTATTCATCCATTGTAGGAGGGACGGGGTCAGGAGATAAAACAATGAGTCCCGTCAGAGTGTCTGCAGGGGGAGGCGGCTCACTAGGATTAAAAGGGGACCAATGAGAATGCGTTTCTGTGGTTCTTCCCACCGATTGGACAAAGCGATTGGCATTCACCAATCAATGAGGTACAAGGATGAGCTGGGTGTTAATTTTAGAGGGCGCGAATGCGGTTTTATATCCACCCCTTGGGACGGTGCCAGAGATTTGGGGCCCACATGCAACACTGAGCAATGCGATCAGGATGCCACTGGGGAACCTTGGGAGGGTAAACGGTAAAGGGGCGAGGGTTTCCCTATGGTCAACTCCAGACGCCAGCTGAAGTGCAGGGGGATCTAAACTGGTACTGTGCCGGATTTGGCGGTGTGCCAGGAGGTTTTTTAAACAGCTGATCATGCGTGATTTTTCATACTACACCATGTAATAGCTAGCATACTCTCTCCAACACGACACTCCACCAGGGGCACTTCTAGGGTCTCTGCTGCCTGAGCAAACATTTACAATTGCCGCCACGTGATTATTTCCAGCTTGTGCTGCGAAGCCGCTGTGTAAATGGGGACTATTTCAGAGGGCCCTAATAACCCAAATAGTCTCACCTTTCCCTTACAAACAACTAAGCTAACCTAACTATATAAATGATTTTAATAACATCGAATACTGTCTACGTAAATCACCTTCTTTTTCTTGACCGGTCAAGGGTACAAAAAATTTCACCACGCTGTCCTGCCACCTTCTTCTTAAGTCAGGCAGGTACTGCCTGAGGAAAATGCTCACTCTGCCTAATGGTAGTAGTTTGGCCCTTGCCACTAGAGATCTGAGCATGTTTGTCCCATCCAACAGACAAGTTCATAGAATTACTGTTAGGAACATTCGAGGGTAGTGTAGTTTGCATTCTGGGAAGAAGAAGGACCACACAGAACCTGAATATCAGCTTATTAAAGGACAAGTGTCACCACATACTCAAAAACACGGAACCAGAAGGCAGGAACACCTTGCATATAAAACAATAATCTGTTTCTCTACCATCTTCATTTTGTTACAGGCTCTGGACATTTACCTAAATAACATATGGTTTGTGCTTTACTTCACAGCATCTGGACACACACTTGGTCAATGACCGTTATGTCTGCACATGCTGTCAGTCCTTAGGCTATGGCACAAAACTTGTATCGAGTGTCACACCATAAACCATTAAAAATTCTCTAAGCCAATCCTTTTACAAGACACGATTAGCAAAGGAAGCATGTGACTAGAGGTCAGGAGGCGTGGTCTGACATTGCCACATACACACAGTTACTTCCTACCAGTTCTAACAGGCTTTACATTTACTTATGATGATTTACTGAAGTGGTGAGTTTATATGCTATGTTGTTTTAAAGGATGGAGTTGGTTTCAGATTCTGGAGTACATAAAAAATGGGTTTAGTTCTCCTTTAATGTCAACCAGGCTGGAATAGCAAGGGGTATAAATTCAACTGATTGTTTTCAACTGGAAGAAAATGACGTAGACAAACAGGTATCATATTATAAACTAAGACTTTAAAATGAATTGATTATTCTCATGGCCTATCGCTTTATTGTTGTACACAGTTTCTTCAGTTTTAAGGAGAGACTATCGCCCCTCCACAATATTACACAGGTGAGGAACCTAAACGCTAGGTTCCATACCCCTGTGTTACCTAATACCTTATTGCTGAACTCCAATCTTTAAGTCTGCTTTTGACAGCCGGCTCAGAACTGCTGGTATTGAACCAATGTAGACACACATGCAAGCAGCATGTCTTCCACTTGGTCAACTCCAATTTAAAGCCACTCTAGCATCTTGCCTAGTAGTCTGTAGTGAGTCCCTCCACACCCCTACCCAGAGGGTTAAGGTAATCCAATATATATATCAGCAAGAGGAGCACAATACTTCTTGTGAATTTACACAGTTTATTCAGTGCAAAACAAACCACTACAACGTTGGGGGGTGCTCACTGCCAATTGCCCACCTTCCTCGGTCCTCACCTTGGTTATTTTTAGCTAAGGGGGGGAGTGGGGGGGAAGGGTATAATTGGGTATAAAAAGGAAATAACTCCGATTGCTTCAGAAAGAGTGGTTCTGCGAAAGAGTTTTGAAACTAGATAAATAGCAGTGCTATTCTGTTTGTGTACTATCACAGGACCTTCCTGCTTATACTGTAGATTACATTATGGGATGGCTCCATAGGTGTATTTCGCCAATGCGGAATTTTAATTCATAGCACACACCAGTCTTACGCACAAGTGTTTGATTCAACACCGTACTGTTTCAGCATCCAACATACACCTTCATCAGACAGCTGTATTGGAACCGTAAACGTCACATGCTATAAAACCTTTTTGTGTAGGACTGGTGTGCTCTATGAGTTATATTGCGGAAGTATAAGAACAGGTCAAACAACTACATGGATCATTGTATTAATAGCCATTTTTTTTTTGCCAAGTCACCAGAGAATGGGGGGTGTGGGAAATCTCCTAATGTTATTAATGTTTGGCTTGCAAAAGCCAAATTACTGTTCTTCTATTTCTTCTTCTTCTTTTCTTCCGTTTTATTGCTTCGCTTTTTGAGGACTGTAGCTATCCACCACAGTTTTTTGAGCTAGGATACGTGAAATTCGGTACAGACGTTGCGGGGCATATAGGAGTAAGTGTGTATCTTAGCTAAGGAATCGCGAAAAGCGTTACAGCGTTCATCGCGATTTCGGACATTTTTCCCAGAGAACTTAATGAGAACAATCTCAAATGTGGTATTTCAAACAGTTTGTTTATCATAGTCATAATACAAATGGTGATACACCCCACCCCACACACAGACACAGTACACCACCTACTAAACCTACCTTTCCATTCATGAAGCATATTTATAAGGGTACTAAAGTCAAAAAAACTAATTTAGATATCTCAGATATAAAAGATAGTTTTTATGGTTGTAACCACAAGAAAAGACATATCCCCTAACCAGAACCAGGTACACACACTACTGATCTACTTATCCATTACGGTGCAGCCATACTTAAAGGGTAACAAAAGTAAAAAAAAAAACTATTATGATCTTATCTCAATAAAAGATTTTTTAATGGTTTGTAAACACAAAAAAGTACCTCCCCTTCAACCAGACTAGGTACATTCACACCTACTGATCTAACTTATCCATTATGGTGGCAGCCCATTAGTAAAGGTAACTAAAGTCAAAAAAACAAATTTAGATTATCCTCAATAAAGATAGTTCTCATGGTTGGTAAAACACAAAAAGGGAACATGACCCCCTCAACCAGACCCAGGTACAACAACCCTACTAATCTACTAATTCATTATGGTGGTAGCCATACTTAAAGGGTAACTAAAGCAAAAAAACTAATTTAGATTTTTCCTCATATAAAATATAGTGTTATGGTGTAAACACAAAAGACATACCCCTCAACCAGACCCAGAGCGACACACTACTGATTTACTTATCCATTACTGTGGCAGCATCACTTAAAGGGTAACTAAAGGGTCAAAAAAATTAATTTTGATCAATAATAAAAAAGGTTTGTTTTTTTAACCCCTCATGTGGCACAGGTACATACACTTACTGAACCTACCCCTCATAATTGTTGCAGCATACCAAGGGTTAACTAAGTTCAAACAAAACCACAATTTTGGACCAATCATTCAAAAAGTTAGTTTTTTAACCCAATGGACATCAGGTACATACACATACTGATCTACTTATACATTAACTGTGGCAGGCCATACCTAAAGGGAATAAAGTAAAAAAAATTTTTGACCCAATAATCAAAAAGTTTAGTTTTTTTAATCCCCCTTTTGTTTCGGCACCAGTACATAAACCTACCCCCTACCCTCCATTACTTGCAAGTTGCCACTACCTAAAGGTAATAAGTTCACAAAATTATTTGACCAATACATCAAAAAATTGTGTTGTTTTAACCCCGAACCTATCCCCAGTAACACTGCGTAACTGACCTACCCTTCAATTTCATGGCGTAACCATATTAAAGGTAACTATAGTCCAAAATAAAATTTGACTAATGCATGACAAAACAGTTTGTTTTTTAACCCCAACCGACACAGGTACACACACTACTGTCACTCCTTATATGCATTACTGTGGCAGCCATACGTTAAAGGTAACTAAAGTAAAAAAAATTATTTTGATCAATATCAAAAAAGTTATTTTTTTTAACCCCCAGTGGAACAGGCACCATACACCTACTGACCTACCTCTCCATTACTGTTGGAAGCCATACTAAAAGGTAACTAAACGTAAAAAAAAACAAATTTGCCATCATCAAAAAAGTTTGTTTTTTTAACTCCGCCACGGCACAAGGTATCATACATCTACTGACCTACCCCTCTTCATTACTGGCCAAGCCAATACCTCAGGGAAACTAAAGTCAAAAATGTTTTTGACCAATTATCAAAAGTTTTTTAACCCCCAACCTGACACAGGTACACAAACACTACTGATCATACTACCATTACTGTGGCAGACATACTTAAAGGTAACTTAAGTCAAAAATAATTTGATCAAAAATCATTATCATTGAAAATGCCGCAATTTGCCTAACCAATCAGATGTTAGCTTCTGATATGTTGGATCATAAATTTAGTCACGACTTTGGGAGCTGGGTAAACAACACAAGGTTTTTTGGTCCCAAACTAAGCATTCAATTTACAACGCCATCATTCCCATTATTGAGTTTTAGATCTGCAAGCCAACACCAGATATAGTTCCTAATGCAGCCCTTCAAGCCAAATTCAAAGTTATACGTTAAACTTTCCCTTTCTGGTTTATGATTAAGTCACATGTATGTTCAATCCGAGGGTAATGAATAACATGATGCGGCTAGGCAGACGTTCGTATTAATGTAATCCCAGGGAAGCTGCGAGTTAAAAAAGAAGTTGACGATGCAATTAACCATTGTATTTCTTAAAATATCTAACACAACAAGGTAATGTTGTTTGCTCTTTCCACCATAGTGGATGCCATAGACCCTTTATAAGATTTCTGCTGCAGGATTGATCGTGAGCTGTTTTTCGTAGCAGTGCCCAGGGTGGTCTTTATAATAAAGCTCCTAGGATATATAACCATTTAATCCATGATCACACGTGTTTGCATATCCCCATAGATACTGCTCACTAACACTTTATTGTAGATGACAACAATCAAGTCACATTTAAAGACAATCTTAATATACATTATTTTTTCAACTGTGTAAATTGCTCAGAAAAAAAATGTGTCTGTGCTTGGAGATACTAAGGACTACGTTTATCTTATATACTAATCCGCAAGTTACGGTACGCAGGGATGTATGAGGCAAGGGGGATAGGGGATGTACGGAAGGGGTGTAGTGTATGTGCTGGGGGGGATGTGTTGGTGTGTGTGTGTGTGTCGGATTGTCGATCTTAAAGAATTGGGTGTTTTTCTGGTTTCTAAAATTCAAATTAGTTTACTGAGTGTTTAATCTCCTCACGTTAGTGTGACTTATGGGCCGTGATATCAGAGTGATTTTATCAGCCAAAATTTTCATTACCCAATAATGAAAATGGCCAGACAGACACATACACAGAGACAAATACAATCAATGCAATTCATGAATATATATTATTTAATCCTTCCTGACCAACCTGCACGCTGCAGTCTGGCCTGATTTTAAAAAGCCCGTAATCCTCTTTTTTATTATTTAAGATCACATGTGTTTTATATTCGGGTATTGGAAATGACGCAAGCCACCAATGAAACCATTGGACCAACAGTGTGCCAATGCTGTCCTCTGCTTTGATACTGTGATACACCCTCTACTTCTAGACCTCGGCCTCCTTAGGATCCAGGACACTGCACTGCACTTTCTTGGTATCCTCCTATCTCTCTCGTAGATCTTTATTTGTTTTTCCTACCTAGAATTAGCTCCCACCCCTCACTCACTCCTTGTGGGGGTATCGCAAGGCTCGGGTACTCATGGTTTCTCTTCTATACTCCCATCTAACTTATGGCCTTGGAACAGCTCATTAGTTACATTGTTGGTTCCAGTATCACCTGTATGCGGACAGATACCCAAATTACATCTCTGTCCCAGATTCACCCACGCTGACCAATATCCCAGGTCCCCGACTGCCTAAGGCCATCCTGCCTTTCATGTCCATCCCGCTTCCTCAATTTAACATGGACAATACTGAACTTGTCCTTTTCCCCCCTCCATCATCGTTCCCATCCATAGCTTACTATTAATATAACAAAAAGCCATATCCCCATCTCCTCATGTCCGCGTTGGGAATATGGCTAGATTCAATTCTTTCTCAAACCTCATGTCAATTTGCTGTGCCAACCTCCTGTGAAATCTTTTGCTAATAGCTTCCATCTCTCACAAATTCCACTCCTGCATTCGAGCATTCTCACCGCTTTCAATGTCCATTTCTCAACTCTCGGCTGCCCGGCTCATTCATTTTTCTTCTCGCTCGTTTAATGGGCCATCCCTCTACGGTCATTCAGCTCCAGTTGTCCCATACCTCTTAAGATCAGTTCAACTGCTGACCTATCCTATAATTGCACTTCCACACAGCCCCTCCAATATATCTCAGATCAGGGGGGGGGGGGGGGGTTTTCCTTAGAAGATCCTGATCAGCGATACCGTCCAGGTGCACCTTCTCTGGCCCTCCGCATAATACAATATCTCCTTCATCTCTCAGTCCCTGGTCACCTCTTCCCATGGCCCATTCGAGGGCTTGCTACTCGTGCGGCCCCTCTGCTCTGGAAATCCCTTCCTCCATTCTGTACCATCACTCACCATTCGTCTCTTACCGAACCTTCAAACGTAACCTCTAATATCCGCACCTCTTTAGGCACCATATAACATGGCCACAACATTAACCGCCCTTACTACCCAATATGATCCAACCTGCCTTTCACGCTCCACTGCCAATCTACTTATCAGCCTACCGAATTTCCGTTCAGCCTTATGTCTATCACCCTCCATATCCCTAGTCTGTAAGCTCTTGGGCATCGTCCTTTTCCTATTGTATCACGGATTGCTATAAGAAAACTACGCACAACTCTGTTTACTTAATTATGTATACCGTGTATGTAGATGTATATACATGTATTACCTGTAAATATATTACTGATATAATTAGACTAGGGGGCTAATTCTTAAAGGGCCGAAAATAGCCCCAAAAATACGACCAACATCTAGGGTTCGGAGGGTTAGAGAGGGGCTTGCTGGGAAGCACATGGGGGTCGAGGGCGAGTATAACAGCCCACCCTGCCTCGGCCCCGCCCCCGTGGCTTACCGTCAGGCGCCCTCCTAACCACCCACCCGTCTTTCGGGGTTGGGGTCGGATAGGAGGGGCTGTGGGAAGGGGCCGCAGCAGTTGGTTGCGACCACCCACCAACGTCAGCACCCCCTCTCAGTCAGCCGCATGCCAAACCCCCATGCCCGCCACTGGCAAGAGAGGGGAATGGTAGGGCCCGCTGGAGGGGGAGCAACCCTCTCCTTCTCTTCTTCGTTCAGCCTATCTAACTGCAATGGCATCTGAGGTCGCACGGGGGAGTGGCACTCTTGCATATGGGTTTACAGAAAACCCTAATCTGTTCTGATTGGTGCATTTGTTAATGCTTTGTTTACCATGGCTTTTAACATTAACCAATCAGGATTTCGGAAAAATCTATTGGGTTAATGTAAAGGCATGTAAACCTAGCATATAAAAAATTGACGCCATCTATGGGTTTTTCCAAATGGCAAACCTATATAAAGAGATGCACTCTGCGCGCGACTCTCAGATGCATCGCCTAGTAAATGGCTGAAGAAAAAGAAAGCGGCTGGCAACATAGCTCCGCTGAGGGTGGCAGTGCAGCGCGGGCCACGGGGGCCGGTTGTTGAGTCCTTGCCTGGAATCGCGGCAATTCATGGGGTTGGTGTTGCCTAGCCTGAAGACGTTCGCGCCAAGCGAGACTGGCCAGTACACACTTGGCCGCGTCGAAGTCGCCGGCGTCCACATGGTATCCCCTGGTGGCAGCAGGGGTACCATCGGGGGGTACGCGGCCTCAGCCGGAGTCTGGTTGCCGGAAGCTGGAAGAAAGTAAGACGCCGCCGCCTAGGGCTCTCTTTTACAGAGTCCTGCTACACTAGGGGTCAAGTTCGGGCTGCGGACCCCGAACCAAGGCAGCTCTCGTGCGCTGCAAGGGCTCCTTCAAGGGCTGGGGGAGGGGGCTCTGGTCGAGCTGCAGGACCCCTTAATAGCCCCAAAGGCCATTCTTAGGAGACTAAGGAAGGGGCGCCTGATAGGTGCGGGGGAAGGGGGTCGCTGGTTGCGAGTTGGTCGGGACTCCTAAGCCGCCAACAGGGCTCTTGTAAGAGCCAAAGGGCACTTGTAACGTTGCCACATAAGTTAACGTAAATATGCCCCTATGTAATTGTAAAGCGCCAAATAGAAGATTTTGGCGCTTGTAATAAATCAAATAATAATAAGGATCCCCTAGTAAGATTCTGTGTCTGTTGTCCTGTCCAGCTTCTCATTTCTATCTGCCGAATCGATCGGTGTCTTAGAGTAGCTAAGGGGACACGACCTAATGTGTAAGGGGATTGGCCTAGGTACTATGTGTTGAGGGGGAGATGCTAAATTGAGAAGGTCAGTTAACTTGAAGACATAATCCCACATTTTCCAACCATCCCCACCACCTGAGGCAGCGCTAATGTAAATCCACAAGAATGTCACTACGGTTTCCAGCATGAATGGTTATCAACAATTAGGTTGATTTAAGGGAAACTAAACTGCTACGCGCCAGCACAACATTATAGTAGTTTTTATCTTAAGTTTTTCGCTTGCGCTTAAATTCCTTAAATTTTCCATTTTTTGAAAAACCCCCTTAGAGGCGGCCCATTAACACCATACCGATAACTGAGATTTTAAATACCGCAGCTAGTAGTTTCTCGGATAGCCTCTTGCTATTAGCCATGTATCATTAGTATGACATCATCATATGTATATTAGCAATGTTCATGAAATACTGTATATTTTCTATAAGTGGGGTGTGGGTTTCGGTTCCTTAGGTGGCCATAGACATTACAATCTAATTGCACAATCTGCGGGTCATCGATCGGATTGGATTTAGTCCAAATAAATTTCCATACACAATGATCGTATGATATTGGGATGTCCCGATATGTACGACCAGGATCTTAGCGTCTATGGCCCAATTAGTGATCCTTTCAGGTAAAGAAGACATATCTAATTGTAATTAAAGGACAGATATATGAATAGATATATCATAAGAACAGACACATTTCACTTGATGGCAGTGCGGGATATATCAATTACATTGAAAACTTATTTAAAGGGCGTACATCAATGAAATAATATATATAAGGGGCAGCACCACTCCAAATCCCAGTTACATTTTACTTACCTTCCCCAAAGATGCAGCTGAATATACTTACAAGACCGGCCCCTCAACGGCTCTGCTGTGTTTCCATCTCTGTTTCCTGGATTGCACAGCTCTAAGTCAAAGGCGCAAGCCAGTAGCACCAGTAGACCTCACTGTGCTCGATATGAGCATTGAACAGCAGAAGGAGGGGCACTGAGGCCGCGAGGGTGGGTCTAGTAAGTATGTTCAGCACACATCTTGGGAAGTAAGTAAAAAGCTGAACTGGGGTTGGGGGGGTGCGGACCACATATAAACTTAATTTTAGAGTTGGATGCCCTTTTAAAAAAGGGCGCAATTTTGCCCATGCTTTTGGGCCGGGTACATACAAACAGATTTTTCCGGTGTCCAACCAATATTTTAGTGTATCATTATTCGGGCTGAAAATCTGTGTGTGTTTTTTGCGGTGGCTGTGATCGATGTTGGTTGGCCTGTTCGTCCAAAATGGACGAACAGACCATTGGGTGTGTTAGTAGCAGCATTTTTAAGGAGGACTACTTACCTTTATGTGTAGTATTATTATTTTCCATGCCCCCATAATGGAGGGTAAGAAAAAGCTGGACTGGAGAGTTGAATTTTGTTCGGATGAAGCATGTCGTACACCATGGGGTTCAGGCATAGGAAGAAATGAGCGGATGGCTTGCTCAGAGAAATCATTTCTGACTGTGGCACCGAGGGATTTTAACCGTGAATCTGGTCGCAAAAAGTTACAAACCTTTTATAATATGCCCCATAGACTATGGGGAAGATTTACCTAAACGCCACTAACTTAGCGCCATTAACTAGCGCCAAAGTAGGACGCAATTATGCCTATTAATTTGCACTAACTGATATGCGGATCATTTAGTGTGACTTTTGGGTAAAAGAGGGGTAAATGTGCCAGTATTCTAATTTCTACATTCTCTAGGCTAGCGAGCTGTTTTTGGAAAAAACATGCAAACCTAAACAATGACACCTAGTGGAAAGGATCTGAAATGCGGTTGATGCTAAAATAAATAGAATTTTTTTTTATGCTGTCCCGTGTATGTATGCACTTGTTTATTTTCGTATAATATCTGTACAGACAAGCAATCCCTTTAAATAAATGCCACAATGGGTTTATTAAGTGGATAATGTACCCCTTCTGCAAATTATAATTATATTAGAAGTCACTGAGGAGTTCTGCCACCAAGTAAATCTGAATTTACGCTCTAATGGTTGGCACACCCAGGAAATATTTTGCCCAGCTTGACAGATATTTGATCTGATGCCTCATCTACACCCCCTCCCCCCCCACCATATTGCAAAGTTTGTTGAATATAGTCAATGTGTATTACTTTACAATGTTTATAAAGTGAAAAATTACAAACTGCATAGAAATACAAAAACATAGTTATAAATAGAAAGTATCAGTTTTAAGCTGCTGATTAAGTCCAAGCTACAGGACATGTAAGGGGATGGAACGTCTGATCCGTAATATTTTAACGCATTGGTGCTTATTTTCTTAATATATAGAGAGTCCTGTTACTGGGTAGGACTGGGCCCAGTAGGCTGAGGGCAAATGCCCCCTGGGCTGATCTCCAATTAAAAAATTGGGGCTGACACAGCAGCTATAGTAAGTTACATGCTTAAAGGCACAGTGAATTCTCTAGCTCTAACGTAGGCCAAGGAACAGGAAAACTGCTCCTTCTTCAGTTCGTTTACCAGTCAGCCCTCCTGTTCATTAGCATAGTGTTAGTCAGCCATGCAGTTCATCACGCCGTGGCATTAGCCCTCAGTTCATTAGCTAGTGTTCATCAGCCTCCAGTTCATTAGTCAGTGTTGTCAGACCTCCGTTCATTAACCAGTGTTGTCAGATCCCGCCAGTTTATTAACCAGTGCTTTCAGCATCCAGCTTCATCAGCGCAGTGTCATTAGCCCTTCAGTTCATTAGCCAGTGTTCATCAGCCCTCCAGTTCATTAACCAGTGTTGTTAGTCTCCAGTTCATTAGCCAGCTGTTGTAAGCCTCCAGTTCAGTGTCAGTGTTTTCAGCCTCAGTTCATTAGCCAGTGTTGTCAGCACCTTCAGTTCATTAGCCAGTGCATGTTGTCAGTCTCCAGTTCATAGCCAGTGTGTCAGCCCTGCCAGTTCATTAGCCAGTGTTGTCAGCCCTCCAGTCGTTAACAGTTGCTCAGCCCAACCAGTCAGTAGCAGTGTTGTCAGCCCTTCAGTTCATTAGCCAGTGGGTCAGCCCTTTAGTTCATAGCCCGTGTGTCAGCCCTCAGTTCATTAGCCAGTGTTGTCCAGCCCTTCAGTTCATTTAGCCAAGTGTTGTCAGCCCGACCAGTTCATTAACCGCGTGCTTTCAGTCCTACAGCTATTAGACAGTGTTGTCAGCCCTTTAGTTACATAGCCAGTGTTAGTCAGCCCTCAGTTTATTATTCAGTGTTTGCCATCCCTCTACTTCATTAGGCAGATTAGTCAGCCCTCCAGTTCATTAGGAACTAAGGAAACTTTGGGTAAGTATATAAGTATAACTTGACTGTACCAGGGGTCAGGACTTAGCAATTAGGTCCTCACCCGCAGGTACTTGTAAGGGGAAGAGTCATCAAACACTTCATACACTTCAAAATGTTGCAGGCACAATTTATGACGAGAATAGTGGTCTTAAAAATGGCGTAACTTAAACAAAGTGGTGCTCCTTAGCAAGTGGGCCCGTTGGTTGGATTTGTCCCCAGGCAACAGGTCCCAGTCCTCCCTGTGTCCTGAATAGTAATAAAGACATTTGAAATAAAGCAATAATAATAGCATTGTATTGAAGCATGTGAATCAATTACCTGAAGCGCAAAAGCCAAGTTTTGTGTGTTAAATCCTATTTGTTCCCTCCTCTTTTTTTATACCACATAAGGCCACCAAGACTGTATTCCTACCCCTCCCACCAGGATGTCAACTATAGATTTAAACAGATGGTAAAACAATTGATAACTCAAACTCCTTTAAAGAGAACCGATCAATTCAATACCCGTTCCACTTAAAGGAAAACTAAAACTTTAATTTTTAAATATCCTAATGTTTGTAAGCTTTCTTCCAGAACACAATACATTGAAAGATTCTTCTCTAGTTATTTGCATTTAGTCGATATAAAGTAATAGATTCTGTAACAAAGGAGGATTCCATGTTGTTGCCAGTTGGTTTGAATAACGTGGATCGATCAGCCGGGAGTTTGTATGTTCTCTGTGTTCTCCTGGAACGGTACTGAGATATGGTTCAGCGCTATTAAAACAAAATAACTGCAATACAAATACACCCAGTACAACACAAGAATCATTATCCTGCTGCAGAGGTGTGGTTGCACAGCATAATAAAATTGCCCACTAGAGGTCAGCAAAGTATATTTCAATGAATGAAACAAATTAGAGAAACTAGACATATTTGGGGGATTACCGAGCTATTTTGTGGAGTTAAAGTCACTCTAACGGACAGTGGTGTTAACTAGGAATCACTGGGCCCCCCCAGTAAAACTATGATGGGGGCCTCCCTATCCGTGCAGTTATCACAGTGTATCTGTTGTATTCAATTAGATCAACTGGACTTGAAATGTAGTTCTTGAAGACGTTTCGCTAGCATCCGACTGGCTCTCAATTCAGAATGACTTGTGCAAGAATCTGTGGCAATTTGTCCTGGACTAGCGAAACGTCTTCAACGAACTACATTTCAAGTCCAGTGATCTAATTGAATACAACAGAATTATACCATGACCTGGATGAATGAGAACCTTCACAAGCATTTATCTACAGTGGTTTTCTGGGACGAAGGCTATATCTGCTGTTGCTTCCCCAGTAGTACGCCCCTGCTAACTGATTCAATATCGATTAGCGCAACGTTTTTTATTTATTTTTTAGCACAACCTATTCAATACAGGCTTGTGCTGTTTGAGTGTGACTATTACATGGCCAGGCTGATAGCAGTGGGTGAATAGTAGTTCATGCAGTGGGTGATTTTCCTCCCGAGGTTAACGACACACACAAAAACGCAACTTGAATCCTGGGAATATATATATATATGTTGTTTTTTGGATTTGCACAGTGATACACAGTAGGGGAGAAGGGACATGTAAATAACATTGGCTGAAAAGAATATTGACTGGTGTGCACTGCATGCTGTTCTAGACACTGCACTTTGCTCTAGACACTGCAATTTGTTCTAGACACTGCACGTGATTCAAGACAATGCACGGCGTTCTAGACACGGCACAGTGTTCTAGACACGGCACGTTTTTCTAGACACTGCACGTGGTTCTAGAAACTGCATGGTTGTGACACTGACGCAAGTTGTTCTAGCACTGCACATGGTTCAAGGCACTGCAGTTGTTTCAGACACTGGCATGTGGTTTCAAACCTGCACATTGTTCTAGACACGGCACGTTGTTCTAAGACAATGCACGTGGTTCAAGACACTGCCAACGTGGTTCAAGACAACGGCTCGTTGTTCTAGACAATTCACGTGTTCTAGACAATAACCACTTGTAAGACCACTTGACCCGTTGTTCTAGACACTGCCCGTTGTTCTAGACACTGCCCGTTGTTTTAGACACTGCCCGTTGTTCTAGACACTGCCCGTTGTTTTAGACACTGCACGTTGTGTGGCCCACTAATTGTAATTGTTTCTATCCACTCTATAATTTGCACCCATGAAATGGCTGAGACTCATTGTTGCTACATGAACTGTATTCGCTGTTCCTTGTGGTTACTCATTAGGAACATTGACTCACATTATGTGGGGGCTGCATACAGTGGGAGAAAAAGGAAACTGAATCAAAATCCAATCAATTGATTGATTTGATTGAACACACAGTCTATGGAGGGCCAATTCCTCCCAGTGTGTCACCAGAATAATAGTAACAATAGTTGTAAGAATTATGGGAGATAGACAGACTGTTTGCACGGCAGAAAGAAGAGACACTGGGAGACAGAGACAGTCAAGAGAGCTCCCGGCCTATATGAGACTTGGCTCTGCAAGACATCAGTGCGTTCCACATTGCTAGGGGAATTGAAAGAGGCCCAAGTGATCAGACTGTCTGGAGACTAAGGGCTATGCCACACTGCTGCATTTTAACACGCGATCCGAACACGATTGCTATTTGATTGCGCGTTAAAAAGCGCAATTGTTGTGGCCACACTAGCTTCGACGCTGTGATCCATTAACCGGAGCACATGTGATCAGCATTTTTTACACAATCGCATGAGCTTCAACTGCTCAACATTGCGCAATCACAGCACACTGGCACTTGCGGGTGCATTTCCGGTCCGCTAAAAGAGTGATTGGTAATCAGGCAGAGAATAGACTATATATCCATGTAGGATTTAAACTGTGTAGTAGATCTATGATATAGTCACAGCAGTGTACAAATACCAGCAACGTTCATCATTTCAACCACTTCATGAAGGACTGTTAAACTCCTATCCTTGTCCCCATGTGCTATATATAAATATACTGTATACTGTATATTGTAATTGTGTTATATATATGTAATGTATACTGTATATTATAATTGTGCTATATATATGTGATGTAACAATGTCATGTGACCACACACTTGGTCACCTCCTCTCACTTGTGGTTTGCCCAGAGTCAAGATTGAGAGGTAAACTGACCAATCAAATTATATGCCCTAATTATATCCCGGCTAGACTACTGCAACACACTCCTGTGTTGTCTACCAAACTACCGCCTGGCAGCGCTTCAATCCATTCTCAACTCTGCTGGCCGGCTCATTCATTTTTCTTCTTGCTTCACTAATGCCTCTCCTCTCTGTCAGTCCCTCAACTGGTTGCCCATCACACAAAGGATCCAGTGCAAGCTGCTTACCCTATCCTATAAAGCATTATCCAATACAGCTCCTCCATATATCTCAGAGCTGATCCACCGAAACTGTCCCAGGCACAACCTCCGCTCCGCAAATGATCTCCTCCTCTCATGCACCCTGGTCACTTCTTACCATGCCCGCATTCACTAGTGCTGCCTCTCTGCTCTGGAACTCCCGTCCTCCATCTGTCCGTCACTCACCATCCCTTAATACCTTCAAAAGTAACCTTAAACCCATCTCTTCAGGCACGCATATAACCTGGCCTAAACATTACCCATCTTACTACCCAATATGATCCAACCTGCCTCTCACGCTCCACTGCCAATCTATTTACAGCCTACCGATTCCCGCAACCTTAGGTCTTACCCCCATATCCTCTAGACTGTAAGCTCTTTGGGCAGGGTCCTCTCTCCTATTGTATCACAGTATTGCTATAAGAAACTCCACACTCTGTTTACTTATATTATGTATTACCTGTGTATGTAATATGTATGACTTTGTATAACATGTATTACCCTGTATGTAATGTATGACTATGTAATTGTATAGCACCATGGAAGATGTTGGCACTATATAAATCAATAATAATAATAATAATCCAAGATAAGCCTCTGGGGGTTGGGCATGTAGCTACTCATGGAGATCACAGTCGGCTAAGGAAAATGTAACTGTACAGCACAAGGTAATAAATCCCATTTTACTTAAGTAAAGACAATAAGAACTGTGAATGGGATGGAGCTGCCACACTGCAATACAGCTGCACTGTAAGGGGCTCATTTCACTTCACACCTTGTGTCCCTTTTACCCACAAACAAAGGCCACGTACACATTCTTTTCACTCTCCTTTCTTTTCCATGGGTCATTTTTGCAAACAAATTGTGTTTTCTGGGGGACATTGTGTGTCAATAGTTCAATTTGATTGATTGCAGTAAAAAATATATTAATGTGAGATGTTGTACCCCATTGTTAAAGGGAAAATTGATGCAATAGGCGCTAAAGGGGAAGTTGATGCAATACGCGCTAAAGGGGAAATTGATGCGATACGCACTAAAGGGGAAGTTGATGCAATACGCGCTAAAGGGAAAGTTTATGCAATATGCACTTAAGAGGAAATTGATGCGATACGCACTAAAGGGAATGTTTATGCAATATGCACTAAAGGGGAAGTTGATGCGATACGCGCTAAAGGGAAATTTTATGCAATATGCACTAAAGGGGAAATTGATGCGATACGCACTAAAGGGGAAGTTGATGCGATACGCGCTAAAGGGGAAGTTTATGCGATAGTCGCTAAAGGGGAAGTTATTGTGATAAGTGCTATAAGGGAAATTGATGCGCTGCACACTAAAGGGGAAGTTGATGTGATAGACACTAAAGGGAAATTGATGCGACACTCGCTAAAGGGGGAGTTAATGTGATAAGCGATAAAGGGGAAGTTGATGCTATACACGCTACAGGGGAAATTGATGCGACACGCCTTAAAGAGAAAGTTGGTGTGATATGTGTTAAAGGAAATTTGATGTGAATCATGTTAAAGGGGTAGTTGATGCGATATGCGTTAAAGGGGAAGTTGGTGTGATACGTGTTAAAGTAAAGTTAGTGTGAAATGTGTTAAAGGAAAGTTGGTGTGATACATGTTAAAGGGGTAGTTGATGTGATATGCGTCAAAGGGGAAGTTGGTGTGATACTGAATCCTCCATTGTGTTGCCCCCCCGAAGTTTATAGGATTTGCAGCTCAGCTAACCCACAGTGAGTTTGAATGGGTCAGGTTTGGTTAGAAAGCTGTGGGTCCAGGTCTGTTGAATTTTGGATGCAAGTTCGGGTTGGATCTTTAGAAAAAGTAGGCAATGCCAGGTAACCTGCTAGCTCTCTATAGAATTTGTACTTTTACAGAAACTTTTTTAACTGCGAATTGACCACCAGGGGGCAGTAGCACATAAGCTAAAGGAGCAAAGCAAACACCCTGCATATCCATAATGCCGCAGAACAATGACTAATAATAAACCTACGCCGACACCCCTATTACCATGCCGGACCTTGATACGTAACCGTCTGTGTAGATTAAGTTTCACAGTATCAGTGCATTTAAAACATAAACATAAGGCTTACAGAGATTTAGCTTTTTTTTAACACACATTCCCCCCGGAAGTGCAGGGGTTAATTCATTGTAATGGAAACTAGGAAATCTCCCTGGCACTGCAGCAGTTAAACTGTCAGATTCTGCCAGTCCCATCTGTGCCAAGGCTGCAGATTCTCCTTGCTCGGTGGTTGGGTTTCCCCCTGTAAGAAGAGCCAGCAGGGCTGTAGAGACTTTCAATGCTGACAGGCCTCAGACTGTTACTGATATTCACCTGTTTGGCCATGTCAAACCTGACCAAATCCACCAGCAAACTGAAATCGGTTGATTACGAGGTGTTCGGCCGTGTGCAGGGTAAGTGTGTAGAAATGTCTGTCTCCTTTACACGGTTCCCCTGCGTGTTTAACAGATATGGGCCACAGGGACACTGGCTAAAGATAGACATAAAGCTTCGCTCTGGTACCTGACTCCCTGCGGATCATTAACCATTTCATTCCTGCTCCAAGTAAAATGTTTTAATAGTTTTGTTCACCCTTAATACATGTGACTTGTCAGTTATCTGCCTGCAACTCCAACTGCTATTTTTACCAGTTTGTTACATGTATGTATAACCATATAACCAGATATTTAATGATAAGTTTTATTCCTATCTGGCAAAGGTATCTGCCTCCTTCCTCTGCTCAATGAGCTTTTTGTAAGTTTGAGCATGTGCAGAGGAGGCAGCAGGTGAAACAGCAGTCAATCATTGGTTGTAATGTCAGTTGTCACAACCTTGATTGACTACATGGAGGGAGGGTCCAGCTTACTCTGCCAGAGTGGGGACAATAATTATTCTTAAATATCTGGTCAGTAATGCAGGTAATAATGTGGTGGATATAATGTTACATGGTAACATGGAACAAGTGACATCGCCCCAAATGCGGCCAATCAGCAACTAACATTGTACAGTTTTGTGCAGTTGGATGACTGTAAGCTCATTTCTTATTGGTTGCTAGAGGTTTGGTTAATTTACACCCAATCACTAAAACCTTTAATACTAACAGGTTCCTAGATTATAAACCTATAAAGGAGAATAAAATGTAAAGAATTAATACAAATACGTTTGTAGCAGGCGCCTGTCACATGTCTTTGTATTTAAAGACACAATCTGAAGGATTTTACAAATGCTTATGGTACATTGGTGATGGTCGGTAGGAGCAAGTATTCCGACATCCCAGTTTGCTGTCAATAAAGCGTTTATAGCTTGAGAAGTGAAACTGCTAACAGCTCAGCTCTCATTTACCTGTCTCACTTTCTCATGCGGTCTGCATGCTTTGTAGCAGCTTCTTCTGCCGCGACTGACAGTCCTTCATCCCGCAAGTGCCGAACGATCGGTCTGGCCAAAGAATCTTAAGGTGTGTGCCCAGCCTTTTTGTACATCTAAAGGGATTCAATAGGAATCTCACACTGGATCGAAAACAAATGAGAAAGAGAAAAGAACGAGGAAGGGATGAAAGTTGGGCAGCCAATAGAAGGCAGAAAACGGCCCCGTTATGTAATGTTTACAGGAGCCCCGTCTGGACTCGTTCTGTCTATATATATCCTCAAGAACATTTCAGATTTTAGAGACAATAATTGATTTGGTAAGGGCTGGAAATACATTACAGTAAAGGAGTGAAGAAGCCTCAACATACCTTAAAGGAAATGTGTAGAAAGTTCTGTCCTGACTATATTTTAATTTGATTTAGAGAGTCCAACGCCAACATGCTCCACACACAACCAGATCAAACACTATTGTAATTGGTAGGAGATAAAGGGTCCATGTGAAATCACAGTGACCCAGAACTGTAACTGGACCGGGGGATCTTTTCCAAAACAAAGTTAAAAAAAAAACACAACTAGAAACACGGCTCAATCATTAAAGGAATAGTTCACTGCAAAAGCAAACTATTCCTTTAATGCAATGATTGAAGACCGGGAGGTTGAGGAGCTATGCCTTACCTCCCGTTCTTCAATCAATGCCTGTGGTACATAGGTAGACGATAGCTCTTTGATAGAGATGGACAAATTTTCCAAACTCCTGAACTTCAGTAAAAGTTTGGCAGTTCAGACGTTCTAAAACGGACCCATTAAAGTCAATGGGGAGTGATAGTTCGAAAAGTTTGGATGATTTACAGCTAAACTAACAATGGTAACTTACTGTAAATGGCTGTGGCACCTGGGAAATGGTCTGGGGAACATGTCACTATCACCTGTGTTGGCGAACGGTACATTGGAGGATTATCGAACGAAATTTTTGAAAAACCCACCTTAGAGGCTGGCACCATTAACACCTACCGATAACTGAGAATTTTAATTACCCCATATGTAGTTTCTCGGATAGCCTCTTGCTATTTAGCCATGTATCATTAGTATGACATCATCATATGTATATTAGCCAAATGTTCATGAAATACTGTATATTTTCTATAAGTGGGGTGTGGGTTCGGTTCCTTAAGGTGGCCATAGACATTACAATCTAATTGCACAATCTGCGGGTCATACGATCGGATTTGGCATTTAGTCCAAATAAATTTCCATACACAATGATCGTATGATATTGGGATGTCCCGATATGGTACGACCAGGATCTTAGCGTCTATGGCCACCATTAGTGATCCTTTCAGGTAAAGAAGACATAATCTTAATTGTAATTAAAGGACAGATATATGTAATAATATATTAATATAGAACAGACACATCTCACTTGATGGCAGTGCTGGATATATCAAATTACATTGAAACTTATTTAAAGGGCATGTACATCAATGAAATAATATATATAGGGGCAGCACCACTCCAAATCCCAGTTACATTTTACTTACCTTCCCCAAAGATGCAGCTGAATATACTTACAAGACCCGGCCCCTCAACGCTCTGCTGTGTTTCCCCTCTCTGCTTCCTGGTTGCAGCTCTAAGTCAAAGGCGCAAGCCAGTAGCACCTCACTGCTGCTCGATATGAGCTTGCAACAGCAGAAGGAGGGGCACTGAGGCGGCGAGGGACTGGGTCTAGTAAGTATGTTCAGCTACATCTTGGGGAAGGTAAGTAAAACGTAACTGGGGTTTGGGGGGTGCGGCACCCACATATAAAACTTAATTTTATGAGTTGGCATGCCCTTTAAAAAAAGGGCACAATTTTGCCCATGCTCTTTGGCCGGGTACATACAAACAGATTTTTCAGGGTGTCCAACCAATATTTTAGTGTATCAATTATTCGGGCTGAAAAATCTGTGGTGTTTTTGCTGGTGGCTGTGACCGATGTTGGTTGCCTGTTCGTCCAAAATGGACGAACAGACCATTGGGTGTGTTAGTAGCAGCATTTTTAATGGAGGTCTACTTACCTTTATGTGTAGTATTATTATTTTCCCATGCCCCCATAATGGAGGTAAGAAAAAAGCTGGACTGGAGAGTTTGAATTTTTGCTTCTGGATGAAGCATGTCTGTACCCATTGGGTCAGGGACATAGGAAGAAATGAGCGGATGGCTTGCTGCAGAGAAATCATTTCCTGACTGTGCACCGAGGGATTTTAGCCGTGAAATCTGGTCGCAAAAAGTTAACAAACCTTTATTAATATGCCCCATAGACTATGGGGAAGATTTACCTAAAGCCACTAACTTAGCGCCATTAACCTAGCGCCAAAAGTAGCGCAATTATGCTATTAAATTTGCACTAACTGATATTGGATCATTTAGTGTGACTTTGGGTAAAAGAGGGTAAATGTGCCAGTATTTCTAATTCTCATTAGCAGGTTTTTGGAAAAACATGCAAACCTAAACAATGACACCTAGTGGAAAGGATCTGAAATGCGGTTGATGCTAAAATAAATAGAATTTTTTTTATGCTGTCCAGTTATGTATGCACTTGTTTATTTTCGTATAATATACTGTACATACAAGCAATCCCTTTAAATTAAAATGCCACAATGGGTTATATAGTGGATAATGTACCCCTTACTGCAAATTATAATTATATTAGAAGTCACTGAGGAGTTCTGCCACCAAGTAAATCTGAATTTACGCTCTAATGGTTGGCACACCCAGGACAATATTTTGCCCGCTTGACAGATATTTGATCTATATGCCTCATCTACACCCCCTCCCCCAACCATATTGCAAAGTTTTGTTGAATATAGTGAATGTAGTATTACTTTACACTGTTTATAAAGTAAAAAAATTACAAACTGCATAGAACTACAAAACATAGTTATAAAATAGAAAGGTATCAGTTTTAAGCCTGTATTTAAGTCCAAGGCTACAGGACATGTAAGGGGATGGAACGTCTGATATCCGTAATATTTTAAAGCATTGCGTGCATTATTTTCTATAATATATAGAGAGTCCTGTTACTGGGTAGGACTGGCCCAGTAGGCTGAGGGGCAAATGCCCCCTGGGCTGATCTCCAATTAAAAATTGGGGCTGACACAGCAGCTATTAGTAAGTTACATGCTTGAAAGGCACAGTGCATTCCTCTAGCTCTAACGTAGGCAAGGAACAGGAAACTGCTCCTTCTTCAGTTCGTTTACCAGTCAGCCCTCCTGTTCATTAGCAGTGTTAGTCAGCCATGCAGTTCATCAGCCAGTGTCATTAGCCCTTCAGTTCATTAGCTAGTGTTCATCAGCCCTCCAGTTCATTAGTCAGTGTTGTCAGACCTCCCGTTCATTAACCAGTGTTGTTAGCCCGCCAGTTTATTAACCAGTGCTTTCAGCCATCCAGTTCATCAGCCAGTGTCATTAGCCCTTCAGTTCATTAGCCAGTGTTCATCAGCCCTCCAGTTCATTAACCAGTGTTGTTAGTCCTCCAGTTCATTAGCCAGTGTTGTCAGCCCTCCAGTTCATTAGTCAGTGTTTTCAGCCCTCCAGTTCATTAGCCAGTGTTGTCAGCCCTTCAGTTCATTAGCCAGTGTTGTCAGTCCTCCAGTTCATTAGCCAGTGTTGTCAGCCCTCCAGTTCATTAGCCAGTGTTGTCAGCCCTCCAGTTCGTTAACCAGTGCTTTCAGCC